>SJXQ01000421.1:700-321214 GCA_006408695.1 Aepyceros melampus | reverse complement strand
GGATCGACTGACCCCAGGTTGGCACGTTTGACAGTAGTGGTGGCATCTCGATGGAAAGCCAAAGATGCCTGTGTCAACACAACAGGAAGCCTGACAGTGCTGCTACCGCTCAGGAGGAGAGTGGGCGTGCATGTCTCCATTCGAGACGAGGCCTGACCACCCTGTGGATGCTCTAGAGGGACCCAAGTCAAATGTCAGCACTTTTGAGCAAAGCTCACGTTCCGACCACAGCTCCAGACGTGGATCTAGGACCCGACACTGACTGGAGAGGAATCCCGAAAGGTCCCTCGCCATTTGCATGGAGACTGGCCTCTCCTGAGGCCACACGAGAAGGTCCCTGAGGTCCCCGTCATAACTCGTGAAGGACCTGCTGCAAATCGAGAAACACCAGGAGGTTCTCCCTTCCATGCGCGTTGAGGCCCTTTTCTGCTGCTGCATGTCGAGGGAAATCACACCTGCCCCTTTGAACCTTTAAAGGTCCGTCACTCCCTTGCTGCGACTCAAGAAGTTCCCGGACACACGCACCTCCAGTCGATAGGAACCCCGAGGGTTCCGCCATATCACAAGAGGCGCCCCTTTGTCCCCTCCTAAGCGCGAGATGAGAATTAGTTTACGGGCTTTGACGGGAAGGGATACGCAGCACTCTCATTGCATACCAGAAGGAGGTACTCTCCACAAGAGAGTCGAGATGATCTCCAGCGATACTGCCATCAGGCCACAAGTACCCAGAAGACTCAATCCACTCCAGAGGAACCTGATTTCCCTGCACTCTCTCGACTGTCACCCCGAGGATCGCTTTATCCCATGTTGACACGTGTGACAGCCCTGGTGGTATCTCGAGCAAAAGCCACAGATCCCTGTATCAACGCGACAGGAAGCCTGACAGTGCTGCTACCGCTCAGGAGAAGAGCGGGCGTTCATGTCTCCACTCGAGATGAGGCCTGACGNAAAGCTCAACATTCAGAAAACGAAGATCATGGCATCTGGCCCCATCACTTCATGGGAAATAGATGGGGAAACAGTAGAAACAGTGTCAGACTTTGTTTTTTGGGGCTCCAAAATCACTGCAGATGGTGACTGCAGCCATGAAATTAAAAGGCGCTTACTCCTTGGAAGAAAAGTTATGACCAACCTAGATAGTATATTCAAAAGAGAGACATTACTTTGCCGACTAAGGTCCGTCTAGTCAAGGCTATGGTTTTTCCTGTGGTCATGTATGGATGTGAGAGTTGGACTGTGAAGAAGGCTGAGCGCAGAAGAATTGATGCTTTTGAACTGTGGTGTTGGAGAAGACTCTTGAGAGTCCCTTGGCCTGCAAGGAGATCCAACCAGTCCATTCTGAAGGTGATCAACCCCGGGATATCTTTGGAGGGAATGATGCTAACACTGAAGCTCCAGTACTTTGGCCACCTTATGCGAAGAGTTGACTCATTGGAAAAGACTCTGATGCTGGGAGGGATTGGGGGCAGGAGGAGAAGGGGACGACTGAGGATGAGATGGCTGGATGGCATCACCGACTGACTGGACGTGAGTCTGAGTGAACTCCGGGAGTTGGTGATGGACAGGGAGGCCTGGCGTGCTGCGATTCATGGGGTTGCAAAGAGTCGGACATGACTGAGCAACTGAACTGAACTGAACATGCTTACAACCTAATGAAGGGGATTCTGTTTTTTTATCCCTGTTTTTACGGAGGAAAAAACTGAGGCCCAGAGAGATGAAGCAATAGCCCAACATAAATAGATTCAAGATCAAATTATTGAAGGGCACAGTCCATGATTTAAACACTGCCCTCAAAGACTGACTCTCCAAAAGTGTGGGTCACGAATTCCATGAAACTTCTTTCACAGAATTCTTTCGACACTAGTCATTATCATCATCTCCTTCCCCAGACTAATTTCTCCCCAAGCATTTCCCTTGTATCCATCTCCCTGACTGGCATCTTCAACTCAATAGAGCCCAAAATGAACATGTCCCCTTCACCTCCAGACCTACGTTTCTCTTTGTCCCCTGCAATGTGGTTTACAATCCCCTGTTGCCCAGCCCCAAACCTGCAGGGGTTGTGTTTTCTTCTCTTCATCGCATGTGATGTGAAATCATATGGACCATATCTCTATTGGGACATAACTCCTAAATACCCCACCTTTCACCCTGTGCGCCTGGCCTCCTCAGCAGTGTTGTTCAGCATTTGACCCTGGACTCCCCTGCGTCCCTGCTGCAACTCAACTTGAGACAGGAAGCGGGCAGGGCACAACCTTTAAAAGAATGACATAGCCTGAGGACGTGACTTAAACTGATTAGAACCAGCTTGACTTCCCTGGTGGCTCAGAGGTTAAAGCGTCTGCCTCCAATGCGGGAGACCAGGGTTTGATCCCTGGGTCGGGAAGATCCCCTGGAGAAGGAAATGGCAACCCACTCCAGTATTCTTGCCTGGAGAATCTCATGGACTGAGGAGCCTGGTGGGCTGCAGTCCATGGGGTCACAAAGAGTCGGACACGACTGAGTGACTTTACTTACTTACTTACTTACTTAGGCTAAAGATGGCAGACAAGTCAATTTCCACTAGACCTTGAGCCTCAGTATATACTCACTGTAACATCAGCAAGCGAAGTGACACACACATAGGTGCCAGGAGAGGTCTGAGCCTGACCATAAAGGTCAAAAAGCGGTTGTGGCCCAATTCCTGGAAACCTCCACCCTCTCCACCAAATAGCTGGAATATTTCTCCCATTCATTATCCTATGAAATTACCCACCTCTATAAAAACTGACAAGCTCAAACCCTGGTGTCTCTCTTGCCTTCTGAGATGGCCCACATTCCACCTATGGTATGTGTTTCCTTCCTGAATAAACCTCCTTTCACTTTTTTATGGCTTGCTCTTGAATTTTTTCCTGTGTGAAGCCAAGAACTCACACATGGTGGTCGTCCCAAGGCCTTGGAGGTGACCTGGAATATCACCATCCTCTCATGCCCCACTCTCTTTCCTTCAACAAGCCTACACCCCATGGCCTGGTTAATCTTTATCAAAGGAACTCTCATGCGTAAGAGCCCAAAAAAACAGCTTTGCAGTTTACCAAGTACTACATCCCACAGGGCTCCCCAACAGCCTGTAAAAAGGTGTAGTGTTCCCCTTCTACGAAGAAGTCTGGTGTCAGACCAAAGACTACACTGTAAATGAGACCCAGGCTCCTTCCCCTGGGTTATGCTGTCCTCTGTTGAGAAAAATTCCATGTTTTCCGTTGCATACAAAATTAGAGAGAAACTTGTCCCAACTAACCTTTATAAGGCCATCTCTCACTGAGTACCTGCTTAATAGCCTGTGCACGATCTAAGAAAAAACGTGGAGAGAGGGGAAGGAGGTCAAAAAGCCATTCAGTGGAAAAGCTATTATTTTCCTCAACACAAGGACATTCTGAGCCAAAATTCAGCAATATTTTTCCTCCTAGTGAAGATGTATGTCTTAAAGGCTATTTCTTTCTGACTGTATAAGTTGACTGAGAAAATGGATATTACAACTCTTTCTCTCATTCCCCTTGTCTTTTCTACTATGATTCCTTAATCAGTCCTTAATGTGATACGCACTACATGCTAATTATGAGAAAATACACAAAAGTTCTCATAAGGGGGCCCCACAATGGAAGACTACTTGCACGTGAACAAAATTAAACTGTGCACTTCTGAGCCCCAGAGCTAAGGAACATTCCTTCCAGGTCAGGAGTGGGGTTCAGCCAAGTGTTAGACGAATGAAGCTGTAAGCTCTGGGGCACAAATTCTAAGTCAAGGTTTTGTTTCTTCTTCATCATAGTGAAACATTATTTATCACGTTTTTAAATGGATGTCGCCTCCTCTAAATTCTGCAATTCTTGGAATATAAATTTTGATTGTTTGTTAAATGGGAAAATTTTTACCCTCCAAACTCAGTCAGAACAAGTTAGTTATTGTTTCTAAATCAAGCAGTTCTGCCTTCAGGTAAACCTTACTTTCCTTTCTCCGTGCCACTAAGAATCCTGCTTCATAATTCTTTCTAGACTTCAGCTAGGCATTTGGCAAAATTTTCTCCATGTATGCTTTATTTCACTATTGGTAATACTAATAGCCTAGATCTCATCTCACTTAATTCCATAATAACACAAGGAGGGCTGTTACATTGTCACTTAACAAATGAGAAAACAGAGACTCAAAGCTTCCCCAAAATTCCACAGCTGCCAAGTGCTAGAACTGGATCGGAAGCCAGATCTGCCCGACTCCAACTCCCTTAAGTCCTCACTGTCTTTCTTAAAGGGATGGATATGGATGATATGGATATAGATACATAGAGAGAGAGAGAGAGAGAGAGATCCCAAAGACTTTAAGAAGGGCTTCCTGTTCACATGAATGAATACCTTGATGTTTATCTCTAGCACTCAAACCAGGACATGGTTTGTTTATTGATAAACTAGGATTTTCCATGATTGTGTCTAAAATATCTTAAATTCCACCTGATTCATAATCCATAATTTAGTTTTAAAACTTGCCTTTTTAAGTTTATCTGTGTTGAAAATGCTCAGGTTGATTTCAAATACCTGCTATGGCAAGAAAAACACAAATATGGTATATTAACACATATATATGGAATCTAGAAAGATGGCACTGATTAGTCAATTTGTAGGGCAGCAATAGAGACAGAGATATAGAGCATAGACTTGCGGACACAGCAGTAGGGAAGAGGAGGATAGGAACTGAGAAAGTGGCACTGAGATACATACACTACTATATGTATAATAGATAGGCAGTGGGAACTTGCTGTATGACACAGGGCGCTCAACCCAGTGCTCTGTGATAAACCTAGAGGGGTGGGATGGGGTGGGAGATGGGAGAAAGCTTCAAAAGGGAGGTGACATATGTATACCTGTGGCTGATTTATGTTGATGTATGTGGGAGGGATTGGGGGCAGGAGAAGGGGACGACAGAGGATGAGATGGCTGGATGGCATCACCGACTTAATGGACATGAGTTTGGGTAAACTCCCGGAGTCTGTGATGTACAGGAAGGCCTGGAGTGTTGCGGTTCATGGAGTTGCAAAGAGTCGGACACGACTGAGCGACTGAACTGAACTGATGGCAGAAAACAGCACAATACTGTAAAGCAATTACTCTCCAATTAAAATTAAATTAATTAAAAATAAAATACCTGCTATGGATTGAACTGTGTCCTCCTAAATTCATAAGTTGAAGCTTTAACTCCCCCAGTGTGGATGTATTTGGATAAGGAGGTAATTAAGGTTTTATGAGGTCACAAGAGTAGAACCCTGATCCTAAAGCATTAATGCTGTTTAAAGAAGAGACACCAGCTCTCTCCTTCCCTCCCTCTCTCTCTCCACATGTATGTATATGTACACATATGCAAATACATATACATATAATATGTATCATATTTGTATACATGAAAATATATGTACATGTGAGCATATATCCTTATTACCCCCATTTCCTTAACCAATGGTAACAGTTTCCCAAAGATTATCTTCTGCATCTTTCTTTTTGTTTAATATATTTTAGAATTTTTCCATGTCATTACACAGTGTTGTCATACATTTTTTCAGCCAGACAACAGACTCTAATAGACAATTTTGTTGTTCCTAGTCTCTTGAAGTTTAAACACTGCCACAGTGAATGACCTTGCATATAGAGCATTCTATATGTCCATAAGTGTCTCCAGCATAAATTCCTAGAAGTGCTGAATCAAATGACACAAGCATTATTTGTTCACATGTATTCAGTCCCATTTTTGTTCACATTATTCAGTCCCATTCAGGGACTGAATCTTCCCAACAGCAACGTGTGAGAGTGTCTGCCTTTCCCCAGTCTCACCAGCAGAGTATGTTACCAAATTTGTTAGCCTTGCCAATCTGAGTGATGAAAATGATAGCTCAAGATGATTTTCACTTATTTTACTGTATCATAAGTGAGGGTGAGCATCTTTCCACCGATAAAGAATCTGCCTGCAATGCAGGAGACCCAGGTTTGATCCCTGGGTCAGAAAGATCCCCTGCCAAAGGAAATGAGAACCCACTCCAATATTCCTCCCAGAAGAATCCCACTGACAGAGGAGCCTGGCAGGCTACAGTCCATGGGGCTGCAAGGGTCGGACACAACTCAGTGACTAAACCACCACCACCAAGAACCATCTGTAGTGCTTTTGCTTTAAACTACCTGTTCTTCTGTTTATTAAGGTTTTTCTCCATTTTTCCTTATGAACTTTGTTTTTTTTTTTAATTAATTTTTATTTTTTAGTTTGTTTTGCTTTACAATACTGTATTCGTTTTGCTACACTGAACTTTGTTTTGCTGTTGTTGTCATCATCAGTCTCTGGGGGATTTATATTCATTAAGGAGATTAGCTCTTCATCTATGCTAAAATTCTGCCTAGCTCATTATTTGCTTTTGTTAATCATATTAACAACTTTTAAAAATTAGAAATAAATGTTTCTATATTTTCTTATACATTTTTATGGTTTTATTTTGTACAACAAGATCTTTGATCTCTTTGGGACTTTCCCTGGTATATAGTTTTCTGATAAGTGCACTTTGCCTAATATTAATTTTGCTCCTCTTTTCCAGATTTTTGTTCTTATGTGATCTTTGTATAAATGGCATGCCAGTCCCTTTTTTTAAAAAAAAAAAATCTGATCATTGAATGGATTGAATTTTCCCAGACTATCCACTGGGAAGGGCCAGGAAGGGGTCAGGATAGCTCAAAGCACAAAAGGTCTCGTCTGCCACAAAGACAAACTGCTTCCTGCAAAAATGGCTCCACAGTGTATTTCACAGCATTACCTCCACTGCTTCTCTGAATATAGCTGCGTCTAGAAGAGCTTCTGTCCCTAACACATCCCAGTTCCCTCACAAGGGGTTGCAAACAAAGGCTACGGCTTATGCGCTTTAGGATGAGCTGCTTGCCTTCGGGAAGCATACTTTGCTGGCACTTTCTGAGATGCACCACCACTGAACCATCTCACTATGTCAAGGCTTCTTTTGTACTTCCTTCTATGCAACTCTTCACCTCAGATGTTTGGGGCAGTCCTTACAGGTATTTCAGAGTTTGTGGGTTATTTCTACTTTTTATTTTTCTGAAAATGTAAATTGTGGGAGACATTTGAGATAAAGAGAGGGATTTTTGTTGGTCATCTTACTTTTGTGAATTTCTAGGAGGAAAAAGTAGAAGACTCTGGCTTACATAGCCAATGATCATAGTGGAAGGCTTCCAAATTATTTTTCCTTTCAGTCATCCAAAGGGCCTTTTTCTTCTTGCAACCTCATAATCTGAGCTGGTGCTACAATGCCGAGACCCAAGATATGAGCACCTTATATTAGATAAGGAGAGAAAAGGATGTAGTGAAAACATTTTCGGTTCCAGCTCCAGTGCCTAAGTTCAAATCCCTCCTCTTCCCCTTAGTAACTGTGTGGATTTGAGCAAGTCAGTGCACCTTTCAGAGTTTCCAATTTTTCATATGTCAAATGAGGATAAGAGTGTCCACTTCATACAGTTATGTATGGTAGTGAATCCTCTGACAGGTACAATTCAAGAACCATGATTTAATAAGAAGCATGATTCAACAAATGCTAATATCCTGGGGCTCAGTGGCATCAGAATAATTGGTAGCTTCTGAGGATGTGACCATCTGTAAGTCCTTTTCTAAAGAATAAAGTGAAGGCAGATTGCAACAATAGCAGTACTATGTATTTCAGGCCTATTATTCACCAGGTACTGTGTGAACTATTTCATACACTTTGCCTTGTCACAATAGAATTTTCAATCATCTAAAGCCAAAATCAACAAAAGATGAGGATAATATTGGTCCCGAGATGGTCAAACACTGGAAAACCACCCAGCACACATGCTTCTTATGCTCCCCAGGCCCAGCGTTGCCATGGGATCTGCCTTGACATCTTGGGAAAGTGCCCAAAGTGGACAAAGCCTCATAGATGCCTCAGGTCCATCCATGCCAGGAAAAGTGCCACTCACTGGGCTGCTTGGCTAATGAATAAGGAAGGACAGTAGAAAATATAAACAATGGTCTCGTCACAGTCCAGTCACAGACCACAACCAGCAACTCAGACTGGTCCTGTGAGGGGTTTCCAGGCTCAGTAGGGAGAAGGAGGTAGAATGGAAGACCAGGAGCAAGCCTGTAGGAAAGGGCCCCAGGTAAAAGGAATATCCTCTCAGCTGTCTAGAGCTTAAGGTGAACCAGCTAACCAGCACCAAACACCATCCTGGGCTCATGGGTCATTTTTTTTATGGACTAAATTGTGTCCCAGCAAAAATTCTTATTCAAAGTGTAAACCACTCCATTCTCCCAGGTACCTCAAAATACAGCCAAATTTAGGGACAGGTTTTTTGTTTGTTTGTTTGTTTTTTTAATTGGAGGATAATTGCATTACAATGATATGTTGGTTTATGCCATACAACAATGTCAATCAGACATAAGTATACATATATTCCCTCCTTCCCATCCACCCCGTCCATCCCACCCCCCTACTTCATCACAGAGCACCAGGTTGAGCTCCCTGTGTTATATAACAGCTTCCCACTAGCTATCTGTTTACACAAAGTAATGTATACATGACAATGCTACTCTTAAAGAGGTGACTAAATTAAAATGAATTAAGTTGTCTCTAATCCAGTGTAGGAAGTCTCCCTTAGTAACTCAGTGGTAAAGAACTCTCACCTGTCAACACAGTTGACACGGGTTCGATCCCTTGGTCAGGAAGGTCCCCTGGAGAAGGAAATGGCAACCTGCTCCAGCGTTCTTGCCTGGGGAATCCCATGGAGAGAGGAGCCTGGTGGTCTACAGTCCACAGGGTCACAAAAGAGTCAGATGTGACTTAGCGACTAAACAACAACAGCAATCCCACTATCACTGGGGTCCTTATAAGCAGAGGCAATATAGACATAGGGACACAAACAGGGGAGATGGTGTGAGGACAGAGGGCGAAGACAAGCCAAGGTGAGGGGCTGGGGCAGAGCCTTCTGTCATGGCCTCAGAAGGAGGTAACCCTGCTGATACCTTGATCTCAGATTTCCAGCTTCCAGAACTGTGAGGCGACACATTTCTGCTGCTTGAGCCCCCAGTGAGTAGCACCTACTTATGGCAGGCTTTACGAAACAATAGTTATCTCTTGGAGGAAATGCAACAAACTGTTGACCTCCAAGTTGGGTCACAAAGTCACAGAAGAGCAAGTGGCTCAGACAATAGGAGCAAAGCATCTGAGGCTGGAGTTTGCATTCACACAACCCTAATGATCTGCGATAGCCAGCCCCTTCCCCCACTCCCATCACCAACAAGGTGATACCGGCCTGCCCAGCCCTGCCTGTCCAGCCCTCGCTCTATGACCACTCAGGTGCTTGTCTGAGCAGACTTCCCTCCTCTCACCTATGTCACAGCTACCACCTGCTGCCAGCCACCATGAGCCCTTGGGGACCACTGCAATACTTCCTAACTGGCTTCCTTGCTTCCTCTCTCATCACAGCCCACCCTGTACCCCACCTACTTTCGATGCAGCAGACAGAATGAGCCTTTTGCAACCTATTAATAAAACCCTCCAGTGGCTTCCATCCTAATTAGAACAAGCCCCACATCCTGCCTGTGATCTACAAGATGTAATGAGATCTGGGCCTCCGACCATGCCCTTGCTGTGCCTCTTTCCTCCCAGCCATCCTGGCACACCACTTGCCTACTGGCCCCTTGACCATGCTGAGCACATTCCCACTTCATGACCTTTCACCTGCTGTTCTCACTGTGCAGGAGCCAGCTTCTCCTGCCACCCACATGATGGCTCCATCTTACTCTTCCAGTCTTCTTCCTTCCTACAAGAAGCCCTACGCTGGGGACCTGGAGCTGCTCACATCCCCAAAGGCACTCAATTTCGCTAACACCATCGAGTCCCAGGGCACTAGCGTTTGCTGAGGCACTGCTGCTGTACGCATGGCCTGACATCCCCTGTGCACCGGGGTACCTGTGAGCTGGGCATCTGCCTGGCTCCCTCCCTCCCTGGATTCAGGTCACTGCTCAAATGCCACCTGCTCAGAGAAGCCTTTTCTGGCTACCCTGGCAGTACATCTTTGCCACTCTTCTCCTCCTGCACTGCCTAGTTTTCTTCCAAGCACTTATCACCAACTGCAGAGGTGTTTGTTTATCTGTTACTTGATGTTTCTTTTAGAAAACAAGCTCCTGGAGGACAGGTACCCAGATGCCCAGGTCAATGCCCAGCACACAGTTGATACCCTAGAGTGAGTGCGCTTCCCAAGGGAACGTTCACTGTCCTAGAATCTGAAATGACATTTACCAGCAGTCCCCAACCTTTCTGGCACCAGAACCAGTTTCACGGAAGACAATTTGTCCACAGAACCAGGGATTGGGTGGAGGATGGTTTGGGAATAATTCAAACACATTACATTTATTGTGCACTTTATTTCTATTATTATTACATCAGCCCCACCTAAGATCTTCAGGCATTAAATCCTAGAGGTTGGGGACCCTGCTTAAGTCAAAATTTCCCTGCACAGGAGCACTGACCTACCTAACACTGTGTTATGACAAGCCTTCCTAGAAAAGGCAAGGCTAAAATTGAATAGATTGTTAAATGCTTACTTAATCAGCAATTTTCTGATTAATCTGGAATTTAATAGTAAAAGTGCATGCAGGCATACATACTAAGTTGCTTCAGTCATGTCCAACTCTTAGCAACTCTATGGACTATAGCCCACCAGGTTCCTCTGTCCATGGGATTCTCCAGGCAAGAATAGTAGAGTGTGTTGCCATGCCCCCCTCCAGGGGATTTTCCCAACCAAGGGATGGAACTCAAGTTTGTTACATCTCTTGTATTGCAGGCAGATTCTTTACCACTGAGCCACCTGGAAGCCCCAGTAGTTAAAGTGCCACATGCAAATATATGCTGCTTCTGCTGCTGCTGCTAAGTCACTTCAGTCGTGTCCGACTCTGTGCGACCCCATAGACGGCAGCCCACCAGGCTCCCTGTCCCTGGGATTCTCCAGGCAAGAACACTGGAGTGGGTTGCCATTTCCTTCTCCAATGTAAATATATATGTAGTAAGAAAGAGTAAATTTGTGAATGAATGGTGTGGGTGGTGAGACTGATTGCCAGTCTTGTACCCACTAGCTCCCTAGACCTGTTCTAGAAGAGAACACACCTTCCTGCAGCGGCCATGAAGATGATCCACCTTGATCCCTAACTTCTGAACCCCAGCAACCACTCACTGACTCCCTGTGCTGCCCTGTGTCAAGGACTTGACCCCTTACTGCGATTAACCTGTCCCATAGCCCAAGAGGTACTGTGACCCCCACATTTTTAGATGAAGAAGCTGAAGCTCAGAGACGGGAGCCAAGGTCACCAAGTGAAGAAGTATCTCAAATCCAGGGCCCGTGGCCAAGCCCATGTGCTGTATCAGGGGCTCCCCTCCGTTTGCCAGTGGGTCCTAACCCTGGTCACTTCTTATCTGTTCTGCCTCTCGGGGACTGTGAGTGCCCCCGTGTCTTCCAGAGTGTGAGTCTCTCATCTTTGCAGCTGGAGAAGTATTGTTGCCTTCCACCTGTGGAAGCAAAGCTCCTGTCCCCAGGAGCCCACAGCCGGCCTCTGCCCATCACTTGCTGGTGGCCTGGGTGCTGTCATGGACAGGGAGGCTGGTCCCACCACGAGCCACCATTCAAAATGTGAAAATCACATGATTCCAGTAGAATATAAGCTCTCAGAAGGCAGAGTCTTTGTCTGCCTTGCCACCTGCCACTTTCCAAGCCCCTGGAAAAGCATCAATATACTTCTTAATTTTGACAACATGCAGCCTGATGGTCAGGAATCTCAGATTTGTGGGCTGCTAATGCCTGTCTCCCCCATTTAGTGGTGAGGTTCCCCGGGCAAAGACTAAGCTTATGCATCTTTGTATCCCCCACATTCCAGCATTTGTTCCTTCAGTTCTTTAGTTTAGTCAACAAATATTTATTATGGGTCAGGCACAGGCTTAAAGGATATAGCAAGAAAATAAAACAGGCAAAAAGCCTTGGCCTCATGGTGCTAGAGTTTCAGCCAAAGTTTACTGAAGGTGTTTTTTTTGTGCCAGGAACCAAGCTAGGCCCTGGGGACAAGACAATGAACAAGGCAAAGAGGCCCCAGAAAGCAGACAAAGAAACAAATGAAATCGTTATTAAGATGACAGCTATGGCTAGCCCAGGGCATGACAGGCACTCAACTGGGGTTTGAAAGAGAGAGGTACAAGGTAGTTACTAAGAGAAGAGACTCTGGAAAGCAAAAGGCCAAGGCTTGAAAGCCAGCTCTCCCTTTCCCCAGCTTAGTGGCCTGGTGTGGTCAGCTCACCTCTCTTAAGACCAAGCTTCTCACCTGCTGGCTTACTACATGGTGCAGCTGTGATGATTACATGAGTTGGGAATAGAGAGGGAAGCAGAGAGAAGAAAGTCCCTAAGGAAACAGGCAAGCCAGTCCTGAGTCAAAGTGGAGGGTAAGCCAGGATAGAGGCATAGTAAGAAGCCAAACTCCAGGAGACAGTGAAGGACAGAAAAGCCTGTTGTGCTGCGGTTCATGGGGTCTCAGAGTCAGACACGACTGAGCAACTGAACAACAACTTGTGACCTATACTCCTGCCCTCTCCTGGGCCTGACACCATCAAAAGTAACAGCTAGACAACAACCCACCACGCACGCCCCCACCAACCCCCACTCGTACCCATGAAACACCTAGGACTGTTTTGAGGGAGTTTTTCCTCCAACATTCAAATATCAATTCACATTAATGTTCAGCTGAAGAAGTTTGGTCGAGCCCTTCCTGCCCCAGATTTGACTGGGCTTGGGCAACCCCTATGTCTCCCTGGATCAATTGAGCTCACATGCAGCCCACCCCAACAACGTCACATGTAGAACTCAAGGAGCAGCAAACACTTGCTGGCGGCAGGAAGCAGGGAGTAGGGGAGGAGGGATGTCAGCCTTCAAATCAAATCAAATCTGTATTTGATCATTTATCCATCCAAGACATATTTCTCCAAAACCTCAAGGTACAGGGTGGTGTTGGCCTAGAGTGCGAATCTGGTAGCAGGTCATTCTGCTTCCGCACTTGCTCCTTCCTTTTCTAGAAGATCCTTCCACCTCCCACTAGCATCACCATGTCCCCACCTGCCCACCTCCCCTCCATCTGGTGAATGTCCCCCATCAAGACTAAGTTCAGACACGTTTCCTCTTGGCCACCTCTCCCAGTCTGGTTGCCCATTCCCTGTGCTCCCACAGGACCCCACCCCGTGATTAGCTCAGTCCTGCGCTGGGCCTGCTAGATAGTAACCACCTGTCTCTTGGTCTTCCTTTTTCTCTAGACAGTGACCTTCCTGAGGGCAGGTACTGGCCTTTTCTATTTATGCAGCGCAACCCAGGGCCTCAATATGTAGTTAAAGTTTGATAAGTATGTACTGCCTGATTGTGTGTCCATTCCTCACACTAGTCTGTGAGCTCTCACAGGTGAGAACTCTGTTTGGATCACATATCATAAATTAAGATAGATTAAGAAATTGAGTTAAATAGAGAAGTGCCCTGGCCTCGGGTGCAGCAGGCAGAGTTGAAGAACCATGTACAATTGAAAGCAGAGGCAGTGAGTGAAAATCTACTTATTGAACAATGAGACTATCCTTGTCTTCCACCTCCAAGCTCCCCCATACCCTCAGCTTCCAGGACATGGGCAGTCAGGTGAAAAAACTTTATTCTTTTAGTGTAAAGCTCATGGCTCAGTTGGTTAAGAATCTACCTGCAATGCAGGAGGCCCCAGTTCGATTCCTGGGTCAGGAAGATCCCCTGGAGAAGGGATAGGCTACCCACTCCAGTATTCCAGGGCTTCCCTTGTGGCTCAGCTGGTAAAGAATCTGCCTGCAGTGCGGGAGACCTGGGTTCTATCCCTGGGTTGGGAAGATCCCCTGGAGAAGGGAAAGGCTACCCACTTCAGTTCTCTGGCCTAGAGAATTCCATGGACTGTCTAGTCCATGGGGTCGCAGAGTTGGACATGACTGAGTGAGTTTCACTTTCACTTTCAAAGCTCATTTATACATACAGTACCTAAACAGATGTTTATTTAAGATATGAAAACTGTATGGGGTAGAGGCAATTAGGAACAAAAATGTCTATAAAGTCTTGCTGTGTGGGGAAGAGGTGGTGGGTGATAATGACGAAAAGGTTGATAAACACTAGCTTAGACAGTGGAAGACACTGACAGGAGACTAGGGCGAGAAGCCACTGGAGTCGGAAGCCCTTTCTCTCCTCTGCCTCTCTCCTCTCTCCTAGGCAGCATCCCTGGCAGTGGCCACATCCCTACCTTGAATCAGCTTATGCGGGTACCACACAGCCCTGGGGCTAGAGTCGTGCCGCTCCCTTTTGTCTCTTCAGACTGGAGGTGGCAACGCATCTTGTTATTGCTGACCCCTGGGTTGCCTCACAATCCTGTCTGACCTCTTAGCTCTTCCATGACTCATACAGTCATCCTCCTGGTTAAATTCCTTCTGTTAATAATGGGAGGGGAAAGTGGCAGTCCTATTTGGGCTTCACAAGCTTTGTACTTCATATTGCCATGAAAAACATTTTTAAAATTTTAATTAAAATATTTAATTAAATTAAGATATTTAATTAAATTGAGTTAAGTAGAGAAGTACCCTGGCCTGGGGTGCAGCAGGCAGAGTTGCAGAACCTTGTACAATTGAAAAAAAGAGGCAGTAAGTGAAAATCTGCCTATTGAACAATGATACCATCTTTGTCTTCCACCCCAAGCTCCCCCATACCCTCAGAATGAAAACCACAATCACAGAAAACTAATCAAACTGATCACATGGACCATAGCCTTGTTTAACTCAATGGAACTATGAGCCATGCCATGTAGGGCCAACCAAGATGGATGGATCATGGTGGAGAGTTCTGGCAAAATGTCAACCACTGGAGAAGGGAATGGCAAACCACTTCAGTATTCTTGCCTTGAGGACCCCATGCTGCTGCTACTGCTAAGTCACTTCAGTTGTGTCCAACTCTGTGACCCCATAGATAGCAGCCTACCAGGCTCCCCCATCCCTGGGATTCTCCAGGCAAGAACACTGGAGTGGGTTGTCATTTCCTTCTCCAATGCATGAAAGTGAAAAGTGAAAGTGAAGTCGCTCAGCCGTTTCCGACTCTTGGTGACACCATGGACTGCAGCCTACCAGGCTCCTCCACCCATGGGATTTTCCAGGCAAGAGTACTGGAATGGGGTGTCATTGCCTTCTCCTGAGAACCCCATGAACAGTATGAAAAGGCAAAAAGATAGGACCCTGAAAGATGAATAGCCCAGGTCGATAGGGGCCCAATATGCTACTGGAGATCAGTGGAGAAATAACTCCAGAAAGAATGAAGAGATGGAGCCAAAGCAAAACAATGCCCAGATGTGGATGTGATCGGTGTGGAAGTAAAGTCCGATGCTGTAAAGAACAATGTTGCATAGGAACCTGGAATGGTAGGCCCATGAAACAAGGCAATTGGATATGGTCACTCAGGAGACAGCAAGAGTGAACACTGACATTTTAAGAATCAGTGAACTCGAACTGGAATGGGTGAATTTAATTCAAATGACCATTAAATCTACTACTGTGGGCAAGAATCCCTTAGAAGAAATGGAGTAGCAACCATAGTCAACAAGAGAGTCCAAAATGCAGTTCTTGGGTGCAGTCTCAAAACCGACAGAATGATCTCTGTTCATTTCCAAGGCAAACCATTCAATATCACAGTAATCTAAGTCTATGCCCTAACCAGTAATGCTGAAGAACCTGAAATTGAATGGTTCCATGAAGACCTACAAGACCTTCTAATACTAACCCAACAAAAGATGTCCTTTTCATCATAGCGGACTGGAATGCAAAGTAGGAAGTCAAAAGGTACCTGGAGTAACAGGCAAATTCAGCCTTGGAATATGGAATGAAGCAGGGCAAAGGCTAATAGAGTTTTGCCAAGAGAACACATTGGTCATAGCAAACACCCTCTTCCAACAACACAAGAGAAGACTCTACCCATGGACATCACCAGATGGTCAATACCAAAATCCAATTGATTATGTTCTTTGCAGCCTAAGATGGGGAAGCTCTATACAGTTAGCAAAAACAAGGCCAGGAGCTGACTGTGACTCAGATCATGAACTCCTTATTCCCAAATTCAGACTTAAATTGAAGAAAGTAGGGAAAACCACTAGATCATTCAGTTCAGTTCAGCTCAGTCACTCAGTCATGTCCGACTCTTTGCGACCCCATGAATCACAGCACGTCAGGCCTCCCTGTCCATCAGCAGTTCCCAGAGTTCACTCAGACTCACGTCCATTGAGTCCGTGATGCCATCCAGCCATCTCATCCTTGGTTTTCCCCTTCTCCTCCTGCCCCCAATCCCTCCCAGCATCAGAGTCTTTTCCAATGAGTCAACTCTTCGCATGAGGTGGCCAAAGTACTGGAGCTTCAGCTTCAGCATCATTCCCTCCAAAGAAATCCCAGGGTTGATCTCCTTCAGAATGGACTGGTTGGATCTCCTTGCAGTCCAAGGGACTCTCAAGAGTCTTCTCCAACACCACAGTTCAAAAGCATCAATTCTTTGGCGCTCAGCCTTCTTCACAGTCCAACTCTCACATCCATACATGACCACAGGAAAAACCATAGCCTTGACTAGATGGTTCCAAAGAAATCCCAGGGTTGATCTCCTTCAGAATGGACTGGTTGGATCTCCTTGCAGTCCAAGGGACTCTCAAGAGTCTTCTCCAACACCACAGTTCAAAAGCATCAATTCTTTGGCGCTCAGCTTTCTTCACAGTCCAACTCTCACATCCATACATGACCACAGGAAAAACCATAGCCTTGACTAGACGGACCTTAGTCAGCAAAGTAATGTCTCTGTTTTTGAATATACTATCTAGGTTGGTCATAACTTTTCTTCCAAGGAGTAAGCGTCTTTTAATCTCATGGCTGCAGTCACCATCTGCAGTGATTTTGGAGCCCAAAAAAAATAAAGTCTGACACTGTTTCCACTCTTTCCCCGTCTATTTCCCATGAAGTGCCAGGTATGATCTAAATCAAATTCCTTATGATTATACAGTGGAAGTGACAAATAAATTCAAGGGGTTAGATCTGATAACAGAGTGCCTAAATAACTTTGAACAGAGGTTCATGACATTGTACAAGAGGCAGTGATCAAGAACATCCCCAAGAAAAATAAATGCAAAAAAGCAAAATGGTTGTCTGAGGAGGCTTTACAAATAGCTGAGAAAAGAAGAGAAGCAAAAAGCAAAGGAGAAAAGGAAAGATATACCCATTTGAATGCCGAGTTCCAAAGAATAGCAAGAAGAGATAAGAAAGCCTTCCCCAGTGATCAGTGCAAAGAAACAGAGGAAAACAATAGAATGGGAAAGACTAGAGATCTCTTCAAGAAAATTAGAGATACCAAGGGAACATTTCATGCAAAGATGGGCACAATAAAGGACAGAAATGGTATGGACCTAACAGAAGCAGAAACTATTAAGAAGAGGTGGCAAGAATTCATAGAAGAACTATACAAAAAAGGTATTTTCATGACCCAGATAACCATGACAGTGTGATCACTCACCTAAAGCCAGACATCCTGGAATGTGAGGTCAAGTGGGCCTTAGGAAGCATCACTATGAACAAAGCTAGCAGAGGTGATGGAATTCCAGTTGAGCTATTTCAAGTCCTAAAAGATGATGCTGTGAAAGTGCTGCACTCAATATGCCAGCAAATTTGGAAAACTCAGCTTGGCCACAGTCCTGGAAAAGGTCAGTTTTCATTCCAATCCCAAAGAAAGGCAATGCCAAAGAATGTTCAAACTACTGCACAATTGCACTCATCTCAACACGCTAGCAAAGTTATTCTCAAAATCCTCCAAGCCAGGCTTCAGCAGTACATGAACCGTGAACTTCCAGATGTTCAAGCTGGTTTTAGAAAAGGCAGAGGAACCAGAGATCAAATTGCCAACATGTGTTGGATCATCGAAAAAGCAAGAGAGTTCCAGAAGAACATCTATTTCTGTTTTATTGACTATGCCAAAGCCTTTGACTGTGTGAATCACAACAAACTGAGGAAAATTCTTAAAGATATGGGAATACCAGACCACCTCACCTGTCTCTTGAGAAACCTGTATGAGGTCAAGAAGCAACAGTTAGAACTGGACATGGAACAACAGACTAATTCCAAATTGGGAAAGGAATACATAAAGGCAAAAACCTATTGTCACCCTGCTTATTTAACTTATATGCAGAGTACATCATGAGAAATGCTGGGCTGGATGAAGCACAAGCTGGAATCAAGATTGCCGGGAAAAATATCAATAACTTCAGATATGCAGATGACCTGACCCTTATGGCAGAAAGTGAAGAAGAACTAAAGAACCTCTTGATGAAAGTGAAAGAGGAGAGTGAAAAAGTTGGCTTAAAACTCAACATTCAGAAAACTAAGATCATGGCATCCAGTCCCATCACTTCACAGCAAATAGATGGGGAAACAATGGAAAGAGTGAGAGACTTTATTTTCATGGGCTCCAAAATCACTGCAGATAGTGACTGCAGCAATGAAATTAAAGATGCTTGCTCCTTGGAAGAAAAGCTCTGACAAACCTAGACAGCATATTAAAAAGCAGAGACATTACTTTGCCAACAAAGGTCCATCTAGTCAAAGCTATGGTTTTTCCAGTAGTCATGTGTGGATGTGAGAGTTGAGTGCCAAAGAAAGCTGAGTGCCAAACAATTGATGCTTTTGAACTGTGGTGTTGGAGAAGACTTTTGAGAGTCCCTTGGACTGCAAGGAGATCTAAGCAGTCAATCCTAAAGGAAATCAGTCTTGAATATTCATTGGAAGGACTGATGCTGATGCTGAAACTCCAATACTTTGGCTACCTGACACAAGGAGCTGACTCATTTGAAAAGACCCTGATGCTGGGAAATACTGATGGCAGGAGAAGGGGACGACAGAGGATGAGATGGTTGGATGGCATTACCGACTAAATGGACATGAGATTGAGTAAACTCCAGGAGTTGGTGATGGACAGGGAAGCCTGGCATGCTGCAGTCCATGGGGTTGCAGAGTTGGACATGACTGAGTGACTGAAGTGAACTGAAAATATTTAATACTTCCAGAAGAGATAGTGGCTCTTGTAAATTAAAACAATGCTGGCTCCAAACGAAGAGATGTAGGATGAAATAAAGGCAACAAATATGCAATGTTTTAGTTCTGGAGGATGGAGACACGTGAACCTTCCCCAGGTGTCCTACAGCCCAGCACAGTGTCTGCAGACCACATAGTAGGTCTTCATTAATGGCTGAGAAGCTGTTCAATCAGCCCGGAGTCCCCATGGACATTCTGGGTGTTTTCCATTTGTAAGCCCTTCCCTGCTTTCCCCCTACCCAAGCCCTCTCGTGGGGTTTCTCTCATAGCTCCCTTGGTAAAGAATCCACCTGCAATACAGGAGACCCCAGTTCAATTCCTGGGTTGGGAAGATCCCCTGGAGATGGGATAAGCTCCCCACGCCAAGATTCTTGGGCTTTCATTGTGGCTCAGCTGGTAAAGAATCCATCTATAATGCAGGAGACCTGGGTTTGATTCCTGGGTTGGGAAGATCCCCTGGAGGGGTGCATGGCAACCCACTCATCTTCTTGCCTGGATAATTCCATGGGCAGAGGAGCCTGGCAGGCTATAGTCCTTGGGGTTGCAAAAAGTTAGACATGACTGAGTGACTAACACTTTCTTTCTTTCAAGCCCTATTGGATGGATGAGTGAAGGTTGAAAGAATTTGTTTATATTCTCATTTAAGACAGTGACAAAATGTTCCCTTCTCCCTACTTTCCCAGGGCAAGTTAAGCATATCTTTCGTTGATAAACCCACTTCCTTCTCTCAGGATTTTTTTTAAAAGTGGAGAAGAGTGTTCTTCAAGTGAGTGACAAGCCTAAGTGTGAGTCTGTTCTCAGCCAGCAAATGTGAACACCAAGTAGAAAACAAGTTGCAAAGCAGGGGGGTTATCTGTATCTTCCTCTGACTTGCCTCAGCCTAACCCAATGTTTTGTTCTCATTTCTCCTTAAAAATACAAGAAGAAAGAAAAGGAAGCGAGTAGGGGAGGGAAGGAAATCCCGACTCAGATGCATGGGCTCTGGAACACACCTAGTGATCCTGCATCACGGATCTCTGCTTTCTTTTATTTGTTTGTTTGTGTTCTCTAATTTGGTACAAAACAGGGGGGGGGAAACCTTCAGGGTTTTATTATTTGTGTGTGTGTGTGTGTGTGTGTGTGTGTGTGTGTGACAGAAGCCAAACAAGGAAAGGGAATAGCAAGGAAGACTCAAGGGAAATTTAACAAAATACCAACACTGGAGCTCATTCAGGGAGCCCAAAGGCAATCGCTCTTCTCTTGCTTTTTCTCATTTACATTTTCTTCTTTTTCTGCAATGACCATTCTTTGCTTTTGTAATAACAACAACAAAAATCCCTACACATAAAACAAAAAACAATAAGGATTCTTCCTTGTTTTTAAAAAGTGAAAAAGACAAAACAGCAAGGATTTACTGGAACTCTATGCAGTATCTTGAAATAACCTATAATGGAAAAGAATCTGAAGCTGCGCACCTGAAGCTAACACAATCTTGTAAAGCAACTATATAGATTAATACATTTTTTAAAAAGTAGCTGAGAGAAAAAAATGAAACAGAATAAACTACATGAAAATAGAAACAGTGGTGGGACTTCCCTGGCAGTCCAGCAGCTAAGACTCCATGCTAGCAGTGCCGGGGACCTGGGTTCAGTCCCTGATCAGGGGACTAGATCCCACAGGCTGCAACCATAGATAATGCATACCACACAGCTAGTAAATGTGAACCCATTTACATGTGAACATGGATGAGACAGTTGGATGGCATCACCAACTAAATGCACATGAGTTTGAGGAAGCTCCAGGAGTTGGTGATGGACAGGGAAGCCTGGTGTGCTGCAGTCCGTGGGGTTGCAAAGAGTCGGACACAACTGAGCGACTGAAGAGGACTAAACTAAAACCTGGCTGCAACTAAAACCTGGCTCAGCCACAGAAATAAATAAAAACAAATATTCTTTTAAAAAAGAGAAAAAGAAACAGTGGTTATTTCCAAATGATAAATTTTTTTTCTTTTTGCTCATCTCTGATGTCAGCCATGAAAAACTATTTCTTATATAAGAAAGAGAAAAAAGTAGTTCTGTCTCATAGTTTCCCTTCACCCACTTCATCACATGTGGAATATCCCATCTCTGCCTCCAAACCTGAGCAGAAACTAAGAGATTCTTTAATTTCCCTCTCTCTTCTCTCTTTCATTATCTGGGAAGGAAGAAATAATAAATTAATGTCTAAAGAGGACTTCACCTTTGCTTGGTCTGATTCTGAATCACATTGTGAAAACTTTCTTCCATGGGCTTTTTAAAATTCAAATCAACATATCCATTATGCCAACAGACCATAGTGTTTTTGAGGGAACTGACTATTTCCTGTCATTTTTAATATCCCTCATAGTATCTATTCAGTCACTGGTAATGGCAACTAGTGCTCCATCATTCATTCAACTAACCTTTACTGGGGGGTGCAGAAGCACTGTCACCTCAGTGAGGTCTCAGAAAGTAAAGACCAAGCATGGGCCCTGCCTTAAAGGGTCCCCCACTCTCACTGCATGGAGAATACATGCATCCACAATAATTATAACCCACAGTGACAACTATTAACCTGCACAGACACTGCAGGGTCACAGAGGAAGCCTGGAATTTGTTGGCTTGAATTTTTAAGGGTGCAGGGTGCTGGGTGTCTGGAATGCTAAATTCACTGTATACAGGCTCATGAGAATCTGCGGATTCATGGATATCTCCTTGTCCCACTGACTTGCAAACTAAGCCTGTGGCTCAGCCCGACTCCATGCAGAACTCCCAGCATCCACACTCCCCTTGGCTCTTGGGCTGTCTGTTGTTGAAGACTTTGATCAGATGGAGTCAGACAGCCTCCTCTCACTCTACAAGAGGCCAGGCTCTGACCCTCCATGAATATTGATGGGAGAAGAGCAGAGAATTGGCAATCTAGTAGGAAAACAAGAAAGCTCCAATAGCATCCTCATTGATTTGGGGAGCCTGTTCAAAACTTTCAACTAAACTCCTCAGAATCAACATTACTCCTGCGGGGGCCACATGGAAACATTGAGAACAATGTCTCAGACACTAGAGTCCCAATTACTAAGTGCCTCCATCATTTACCATTTAATCATCCATCCTTTCAATATATATTGATTTATTACCTAGTTGGGCCAAGCCACAACTGGCTCTGGGGCACAAAGATGAAAGGCTGTGGTCTAGAGGGAAAAAACAAATGCAGGTAAACACTTATGCAAATGGAAGCCTCTAGAAAGCAGATGTGTGTGATAGCAGTGAGACCAGGGTCGTCCTCCATCATCCAACAACTTTTCCCCTCCTCAAACAGTGGCTAAGAGTTCATCCCCCAATAAACTACAAAGCTCTGATGGCTCCCTCCCCAGGGAAACCAACATTTGGTTCACCCACTTTCTGGAAGGCAGAAATGTATCTGACAGTGATGTGACATTGATTCACCCTGCCACACACACACACACACACACACACACAAGGGGCACCAACACTCCCTGGAAAGAAACACATGCAGACACACAAACCCAGAGGACTGACCTCCCTCCCTCCCTCTCTCCCTCCCTCCCTCCCTGAGTGCAGATGGGACATTTCCAGAAATGCATACGTGTCAAGAAAACAGAGAGAAGAGAGTGCAGAAAACACAATGAGAGCTATTTCCATCAGCCCATCAGGCATCGAGATGAGATTTACTTTTCCATCTATTGCTGAGTTTTAAATGCCCAACCCCCACCTTTTGCCTCTGCTCTAGAGCCAGCGATTGTCAGGGTCCAAACCTTATTTGCATCCACCACCTTTATTGAAACCACCAACACCTCGGAGCCACTCACACCCTCCTGGCTCTGCTGTGAGTGCCAGGAGCATGGTACAGCCTTCTCTGGCAGACAAGACACACACAGGCATCCAAGAGAAACAGCAATTCCTCCCCAGGTTGCACTGCAGGGTAGCTACCTGAATCCTGTTGTATCCGCTAAACCCAGTGTCCTGTTGCTGCCTGGCTCAATGACGAAAGCCAGGAAGAGTGTGAGCCTGGTTCACAACCTTTTGAGAGGCTTTGGAAAGAACTTCCATGTGGTAGTCTGCACCCAAGACTTCAGTAGGTTCCTCTGTTGCTGCCCTGCTCAGCAGGGTGAGGCCAATCAAGTGACATAAGCCAGTCGAGGGCTCAGAGGAGGCAAGACAAGCAAGAACGGGGAGGTTCATTGTCCTCCATGCTGCAAAGAACACCCAGACTCTGGAACCATGGCCTTGAGTTCAAGTCCTGATTCTGCCACCTATGTGATCTTAATACTGAGCAGTAGTTCCAGGCTGCCAAGGTGGGCAGGCTGGCCACACTCCCCTACCTGCCGCTCAGGGCGGGTGTGCAGATTCCATGGCTAAGGCAAGCCAAGTTTCAGACCCCAAGGAGCGCTGCTCCAACAAGGCCAGTTTCCATCCCTTTCCCAGTGAGGTTTGTACTTATGAAGACTTTTTATGAAGATGACACCACCTTTATGACAGAAAGCAAAGAAGAACTAGAGAGCCTCTTAATGAAAGTAAAAGAGGAGAGTGAAAAAGTTGGTTTAAAGCTCAACATTCAGAAAAGTAAGATTATGGCATCTGGTCCCGTCACATCATGGCAAATAGATGGGGAAACAGTGACAGATTTTATTTTGGAGGGGCTCCAAAATCACTGCAGATGGTGACTGCAGCCATGAAATTAAAAGATGCTTACTCCTTGGAAGGAAAGTTATGACCAACCTAGACAGCATATTAAAAAGCAAGGACGTTACTTTGGCAACAAAGGTCCGTCTAATCAAGGCTATAGTTTTTCCAGTGGTCATGCATGGATGTGAGAATGGGACAATAAGGAAAGCTGAGCACCAAAGAATTGATGCTTTTGAACTGTGGTTCAAAATCTTGGAGAAGACTCTTGAGAGTCCCTTGGACTGCAAGGAGATCCAACCAGTCCATCCCAAAGGAAATCAGTCCTGAATATTCATTGGAAGGACTGATGCTGAAGCTGAGACGCCAATACTTTGGCCGCCTGATACAAGGAGCTGACTCATTTGAAAACCCCCTGGTGCTGGGAAAGATTGAAGGTGGGAGGAAAAGGGGATGACAGAGGATGAGATGGTTGGAGGCATCACTGACTTAACGGACATGAGTTTGAGTAGACTCTGGGAGTTGGTGATGGACAGGGAGGCCTGGCATGCTGCAGTCCATGGGGTCGCAAAGAGTTAGACACAGCTGAGCAACTGCCCTGACACAGCTTGTGGGAACTTAGTTCACTGGGCTCCCAGGGAATTCCTTTTATGGTGATTCTAAACATTGAGCTGGAATAGGTTTACTATAAGGCATCCCTTAGAATATAGGAAACAGGAAAGGAGACAAAGAGAGGAAGAGCTCTCCAGATTTAAGCTCTCCAGACTTAACAGGGCCCCCAGAAAGCTAAGGTCTTCCTGGGCAGATCCTCTCAGCACTCAAACCTCTTCCTCCCCTCCACTCACTCACTAACTCGGTTCTCCTAAATGTCAGCACTCTTTCAGGCCTTGGGTACTCTGCACATGCTAGTCCCACTACCTAGAAAGCTCTTCTTCCTCTTCTTCACCTGGACACTCCCAACCTATTCTTCATAACTAAGCACAGGGAGTTGTTCCTCCTCCAGGAAGCCTTCCTGGCCTCCTCCCAGGCTGGGCTGGGTATTTCCTCTCTGTCTACTGTAAACATCTACCTGTTTGCCCATCTTACCACCAGGCCAGGAGGCCTGGGGCTAGGGACCAGATTTCACTGATATATTCACGTTTCCAGTGCCTGGCACATGGAAGACACCTAATACATGTCTGATTCATTCATTCAACAAATATTTATTGAGTACATGATATGTGCCTAGCACACCAACACCATAGTAAACAAACGGCCAACTCCCTGTCATCATGAAGCCAGGAGACAGACAATTAAAACAAATCAACCATATAAGTATATTATAACTCAAGTCATGGCAAATGCCAGGAAGATAAACTAAAGCAGAAAAACAAGGATGGGATTACATTAGAGAAGGGACAACTGTTTATGCAGGGTGGGGAGTGGAGGTGGGGCACTGGGGGGACATTGAGCAGAGCCCTGAAGCAAGTGAGGGTGGGCCATATGGATATTTACAGGAACAGGCTGACTGGATTCAACTCCCAGCTCTATCAGTTATTACCTGTGTAAGTTTAAGGAAGTCTCCTAACTTCTTTATGCCTCAATTTTGCCATCTGTAAAATGGGAACCCTGCCTACTTCATAGAATTAAGAGGTTTTTTTTTAAATTGTGACAGAATACACATCAATTAAATGTATCACCTTAGCTATTTTTAAGTGCACTTTTCAATGGCATTATGTTCACATTGTTGTGCAACCGTCACCACCGTCTATCTCTAGAACTCTTTCCACGATGTGAAACTGGAACTCTGTTCCCATTAAACAATAACTTCTCATTCCCCTTCCCAGCTCCAGGCAACTGCCATCCTACTTTTGTCTCTATGAATTTGACAGCTCCAGGTACTTCATATAAATGGAATCTTACATTCTGTCCTTTCATGACTGGCTTATTTCACTTGATTGAATTTCTCACAGTTCATTCATGTTGTAGCATGTGTTGAGATTTCCTTCCTTTATGAAGCTGAATTATATTTCATGGTCTGTGTATATATATACCATACTGTGTGTGTAACACTCACCCATGGATGAACACTTGGCTTTCTTCCATGTTTTAGCTATTGTGAATATGCTGCTATGAACATGAGTGTACAAGTGTCTCTTCAAATTCCTGCTGTCAGTTCTTTTCAGTTATATACCCAAAGTGGAAGAGTTGGATCACATTGTAATTTTGTTTTTAATTTTCGGAGGACTTACCGAATTGTTTTCCATAGCAACTGCATCATTTGACATTTCCAGCAGCAATGCACAAGCTTTCCAGTTTCTTCACATCCTTGCCATGAATATTTTCTGGTGTTTTGATAGTAGCCATCCCAATAGGTGTGAAGTGGTATCTTATAGTGGTTTTAGTTTGCATTTCCCTAATGATTAGTGATATTGAGCATCTTTTCATGTGGTTGTTGGCCATTTCTATATCTACTTTGGAGACTATCTATTTAAGTCCTTTGCCCACTTTTTAATTTTTTTAGCTGAGCTGCGAGGCATGTGGATCTTAGTTCCTCAATCAGGGATTGAACCTGTGCCCTCTGCAGTTGAGGTGCAGAATCTTAACCACTGCACCATCAGAGACATTTCCTTTGCCTCCTTTTTCTATCAGGCTGTTTGATTTTTTTTTTCCCCGCTGTTGCTTTGTAGGAGTTTTTTGACTATTCTGGATATTAACCCCCTATCAGATATGTGATTTGCAAGTATTTTCTCCCATTCCATAGGTTGTCTATTCACTGTAATTGTGCCCTTTGACACATGGAACTTTTTTATTTTGATGCAGTTCAATATTTCTATTTTCTATTTTGTTGCCTGTGCCTTTGGTGTCATATTGAGAAACCATTGCCACAGCCAATGTCATCAAGCTTTCCCTCTGTTTCCCCCTAACAGTTTTATAGTTTCAGCTCTCAGGTGTATGTCTTTTTGATCTATATATGCCATCATTCTCGCACACAACTTTTTTTCTCTTTGAGTACACAGATCAGGTCTGCATCCCCCATGATATGTAGGACCGTGGAATGCATAGAAGGTGCTCAGTAAAGGAACCTTGCAGATGATAGCAGTGACTACTGGCCAGCAGCCTTCCTGTATGAAACTTCTCTGAGAGAGGATAGGACAGACTAACACAGCCACCCAGTCTCAAACCAGCCCACCCCCAAAGGTTTTTAGCCAGGCTTTCTTCTCTCTAATTGAAAATAGGAGCCAGGAATGAAGTCAAAGGCAGCTACTGGGTGGGCAGGGCTGGCTTCTCAGGCACCTGCAGAACCACACTGGAGTTTAGCGTGAAGGATGTGCTTTGGCATGAAAATGGACTCAAGAGTCCCCACGACACCATCTTCCTGCTGTTGCCACTGACCAAGCAGCCAGCTATCCTGCCCATCAGCTCTCTCTACTCTGTCTCCAGCTCTGGACAGAAATAACTGCCTGATCGCAGCAAGAAGGATAAGGCAGGAGGGTGGTGGGCATGAGGAAAGTGACATAGTGCCATGACAGGAAAAACTCAGTGATCTTTTGGGACAAGGCAGAAGCCTCAACTCCCAGACAGATCCAAGATGAAATAACCATCTAAAGATAGGACCTGGGAGGAGAAAGGAAGGACCAAGAGAGATTAGACTAAAACATCAAAAGAGGCAGGTTACACCTGGGCAGACCAGCAAATTGCCAGGACCCACTTCTGTGCTTGTCACCAGGGGAGCAACTTGAAGACACACAGAATCCATTTGGTCAAACCACACATTTGGCAAATCACACATTCACATAGCATCCACTCTGCTTCTACTGGGGTTTGCATCTACCAGGGTCAGGCATGTCCCAGGCCAAGGTGGACTCAGTGACAAGAGAAGTTGCCACATTCCCACGAAGGTTTTAAAGTTCCTATATGACAATGTGTACTCAATCGCCTTCCCAACTCCCACCACTATGGCAACCAAATCATTTGACAAAAGGAGGCAGGAGAGGATGATTCCCTCCCATCCAGTGGCCTTGTCCGTTGGTATAATAGTTCAAGATTTTACCACCAACCATTGTGTGGCACTGTATTTGGAAGATCTCAAAGCACCTAGAGGCTTATGTCAATGGAGCTAGTTTCACACCCATGGGGTTCCAGAAAGAGTATTCCAAAGCAATGTGTTGGGATAAGTATCTGCTTATTCCAAACCAATGACCCTGAGGAACCCTGCATGCCTGCGTGCTCAGTTGTCTCCAACTCTTTATGATCTCATGAACTGCAGCCCACCAGACTTCTCTGTCCATTTAGAATTTTCCAGGCAAGAATACTGGAGCGGGTTGCCGTTTCTTACTCCGGGGGATCTTCCTGACCCAGGGATCAAACCCATGTTTCTTGCATCTGCTGTACTGGCAGGCAGATTCCTTACCTGGGAAGCCCTGAGGAACCTGGCAAAGAACAGAGAGAGAGGTTGAAGGCAACCTGGATATGCCCTTGTCCTTCCAATTTTATTTACAAATCAAGTTTTATGTTATCTCATCTTTTGATTAATAACTTATTGATGTTTCTCAACAATAATAAGTAGGAATTCAATAACTCCCATTGCAAATGTTGGAACCACTAACTCTTGAGTTGGAAGCACCTTGGGCAAGTACAAAGAACTTGGAGCCCGGCTAGCCCCGCACATCCTCTCCTGCGTATTCTCCCATCGTCCCCTTCAACTAGTGAAAGCCAGCATGTGGCAGGCATCCAATCACTGGGTGAGGATGGGCATGATGGAAGTGTGCTGCAGTTTCCTCATTATAAAAGGGAAACAAATATCATGGCCTTATAGAGTTTTGGGAGCATATCAAGAGCCTCTATGGATACAGCTGTCTCATGTTAGCTGCTGCCACTAGTGTGTTACTATATATTGACCCACCTCCTACACAAGCACGCAGCAAGATTCCCAGAGAGAAAGAGCCACCCGCTCAGTGGAGTGCCTTAACATCACGATCGCGATGGCTCACATTTCCTTCTGGAAGGAAAGGAGGAACAGCAGGACGGAGAAGAGAGGAGGAAGGGGAAGTCATTCATTCTGGATGCCCACTTAGTTACCTCCTGCCTCAGTGCATTATTTCCTTCACTCCTCATGGCAACTCTAATGATAATGTAATTTTTCTCACACAATTTGTTCATTCCCATTTAATTTTTATTTTATATTGGAATCATTTAAATTATAATTAAATCATTTATAATTATATGTAAATTATTTATAATTATTTAAATTATATTTAAATTATTGATATTTTATATTACTATATATATAGTTGATTAACAATTCTGTGTCGGTTTCAAGTGTACGGCAAAGTGATTCAGTTAGACATGTATCTATTCTTTTTCAGATTCTCTTCCCATTTAGGTTGTTAGAGAATAGTAAGCAGAGTTCCTTGTCTGTACAGAAAGTCCTTGTTGGTTATCCATTTTCAATATAGCAGTGTGTATGTGTCCATCCCAAACTCCCAATATATCCCTCCCCAGTAACCATAGGTTTGTTCTTTAAGTCTGGAGTCTGTTTCTGTTTCATAAATCAGTCCCTTTGCATCACTTTTATAGCTTCCTCATATAAATGATACCACACAATTTTGTCTTTTTCCACCTGACTTGCTTTGCTTAGTATGATTATCTCCAAGTCCACCCATATTGCTGCAAATCACATAATTTCATTCTTTTTAATGGCTGAGTAATATTCCATTGTATATATGTGCCACATCTTCTTTATCCGGTCCTCCACTGCAGGACATTTAGGTTGCTCTCATGTGTTGGGTATTGTAGGCAGCACTCCAATGTCTAGTGATTATGTTTTATTTTTCTCACTCATAATGAGGAACCCAAGTGAACCTAAAGCCTAGAAAGTTTCAGTTGCCCCAGGTCACAAAGCCAGGAACCCAACAGAGCTCCTGCAACCACCAGGGACCTGGGGGTTAGTGAGAATAAATGAGGGGGTTTCAATCACCTTCCAGGAACACTTTAAATCCTTTCTCTATGTCTTCTTCACCCTTTACCCCTCAGGTAACCCTGATCCCACAGAGCTGACACCCGAAACTTCAGGACCTGCTCTTAGCCATCAGTGGTGCGGAAGTACTTCATCAGCAGGTAAGCATTCTTTAACACCACACACAAAAATAAATTCAAAATGGATTAAAGACCTAGACAGAAAATCAGATACTAGGAAACTCTTAAAAGAAAACATAAGTGGAACACTCTTTGACATAAATCACAGCAATATCTTTTTGGATCCACCTCCTAGAGTAATGAAAAAATAAAAATAAACAAATGAGATCAGATTAAACCTAAAAGCTTTTGCACAGCAAAGGAAACCATAAAATAAAAAGACAACCCCCAAAATGAGAGAAAATATTTGCAAAGAAAGCAACCAACAGATTAATCTCTGAGATATGCAAATAGCTCATGCAGCTCAATATCAATAAAACAAACAGCGCAATCAAAAAAATAAGCAGAAGATATAAAAAGACTTTTTTCCAAAGAAGACATACTGATGGCCAATAAGTACATAAAAAGATGATAGTTCAGTTCAGTTCAGTTCAGTCGCTCAGTCGTGTCCACCTCTTTGCGACCCCATGAATTGCAGCACGCCAGGCCTCCGGGTCCATCACCAACTCCCGGAGTTCACACAAACTCATGTCCCTAGAGTCGGTGATGCCATCCAGCCATCTCTTCCTCTGTTGTCCCCTTCTCCTCCTGCCCCCAATCCCTCCCAGCATCAGAGTCTTTTCCAATGAGTCAACTCTTTGAATGATGTGGTGAAAGTATTGGAGTTTCAGCTTTAGCATCAGTCCCTCCAAACAACATCCAGGGCTGATCTCCTTTAGAATGGACTGGTTGGATCTCCTTGCAGTCCAAGGGACTCTCAAGAGTCTTCTCCAACACCACAGTTCAAAAGCATCAATTCTTTGGCACTCAGCTTTCTTCACAGTCAAACTTTCACATCCATACATGACCACTGGAAAAACCATAGGCTTGACTAGATGGACCTTGGTTGGCAAAGCAATGTCTCTGCTTTTGAATATGCTATCTAGGTTGGTCATAACTTTCCTTCCAAGGAGTAAGTGCCTTTTAATTTCATGGGTGCAATCATCATCTGCAGTGATTTTGGAGCCCCCAAAAATAAAGTCTGACACTGTTTCCACTGTTTCCCCATCTATTTCCCATGAAGTGATAGGACCAGATGCCATGATCTTACTTTTCTGAATGTTGAGCTTTAAGCCAACTTTTTCACTCTCCTCTTTCACTTTCATCAAGAGGTTTTTTAGTTCCTCTTTACTTTCTGCCATAAGGGTGATGTCATCTGCATATCTGAGGTGATTGATATTTCTCCCAGCAATCTTGATTCCAGCTTGTGCTTCTTCCAGCTCAGGGTTTCTCATGATGTATTCTGCATAGAAGTTAAATAAGCAGGGTGACAATATACAGCCTTGACGTACTCCTTTTCCTATTTGGAACCAGTCTGTTGTTCCATGTCCAGTTCTAACTGTTACTTCCTGATCTGCATAGAGGTTTCTCAAGAGGCAGATCAGGTGGTCTGGTATTCTCATCTCTTTCAGAATTTTCCACAGTTTATTGTGATACACACAGTCAAAGGCTTTGGCATAGTCAATAAAGCAGAAATATATGTTTTTCTGGAACTCTCTTGCTTTTTCCATGATCCAACAGATGTTGGCAATTTGATCTCTGGTTCCTCTGCCTTTTCTAAAACCAGCTTGAACATCTGGAAGTTCACGGTTCACGTTTGCTGAAGCCTGGCTTGGAGAATTTTGAGCATTACTTTACTAGCATGTGAGATGAGTACAATTGTGCGGTAGTTGGAGCATTCTTTGGCATTGCCTTTCTTTGGGATTGGAATGAAAACTGACCTTTTCCAGGACTGTGGCCACTACTGAGTTTTCCAAATTTGCTGGCATATTGAGTGCAGCACTTTCACAGCATTATCTTTCAGGATTTGAAACAGCTCAACTGGAATTCCATCACCTCCACTAGCTTTGTTCATAGTGATGCTTTCTAAGGCCCACTTGACTTCACATTCCAGGATGTCTGGCACTACGTGAGTGATCACACCATCATGATTATCTTGGTCATGAAGATCTCTTTTGTACAGTTCAGCATCGCTAATTATTAGAAAAATGCAAATCAAAACTCTAAGAGGTATCATCTCATACTGCTCAGAATGGCCACCATCAAAAAATCTACAAACAATAAATGCTGGAGAGGGTATGAAGAAAAGGGAACTCTCCTACACAGTTGGTGGGAATGCAAATTGGTATAACCTCTGTGGAGAACAGCATGGAGTTTTCTTAAAAAAGCTAAAAATAGAACTAACATATGTTCCAACAATACCACTCCTGGACATAAAATTGTACAAAACCATAATTCAGAAAGATACATGCATCCCAGTGTTCATATAATAGCCAAGAGACGGAAGCAAACTTAATGTCCATTGACAGATGAATGGATAAAGAAGATGTGTACATATATATAATGGAATATTACTCGGCCATAAAAAAGAATGAAATGATGGCATATGTAGAAATATGAATGGATTAGATGAAGTCAAAGACAAATATTATATGTGGAATCAAAAAATTATACAAATGAACTTATTTACAAAACAGAAACAGACTCATAGATTTCAAAAAACATGCACAAGCATGGCTGCTTATTGTTATCAAAGGGAAAAGATGTGGGTGGGGGATGGATAAATTGGAAATTTGGAGTTAACATATACACACTGCTGCTGCTGCTGCTGCTGTTGCTAAGTCGCTTCAGTCGTGCCCAACTCTGTGTGACCCCATATACGGCAGCCCACGAGGCTCCCCTGTCCCTGGGATTCTCCAGGCAAGAACACTGGAGTGGTTTGCCATTTCCTTCTCCAATGCATGAAAGTGAAAAGTGAAAGTGAAGTCGCTCAGTCATCTCCGACTCTTAGCGACCCCATGGACTGCAGCCTACGAGGCTCCTCCACCCATGGGATTTTCCAGGCAAAAGTACTGGAGTGGGGTGCCATTGCCTTCTCCAAACATATACCCACTACTACATATAAAATAGATGGTCAACAAGAACGTACTGAATAGCACAGTGAACTCTACTCTCAAGAATCTGAAAAAGAATGGGTCTATGTATAACTGAATCACTTTGCTGTATACAAAATTAATACAACATTGTTAATCAATTGTACTCCAAAATAAAATTAAAATGAAAAGAATAAAGTATCTTGGGGGCAGAGGAGCCTATTTGCTAGGGAGGACATTTTGGGTTGGGGTGGAGGTTGGCGTGGAGGTGGAGAGGGGATCCCAAGAGGAGAAATAAGTCAACTTGCAGCTCCTTCCATACGTTTCTCCATTTCTCAACCCACAGCTCACTAACTGCTCATGTTTACAGTGTTACCACAGCTGCCCACTAGAGGGAGGCACTTCCCCACCCCACCCCCAAACACACACGCACGCACACACACACGCACACACACACATGCACACATTCACACGCACAAGCACGGCTGTTTAGGGAAACAGTGGTCTTTCTTCTAAGTAAAGCCACATGACTATGATCTTTCTAAAACAGTCTTCATCAAGAAACAAAGTCATCTCCTGAATCATACAAATTTGAACCAATTACAAACTGTGGGGCCTCACCTTGCCAGATGCTGCTGCTGCTAAGTCGCTTCAGTCGTGTTTGACTCTATGTGACCCCATAGATGGCAGCCCACCAGGCTCCCCTGTCCCTGGGATTGTCCAGGTGAGAACACTGGAGTGGGTTACCATTTCCTTCTCCAATGCATAAAAGTGAAAAGTGAAAGTGAAGTCGCTCAGTCCTGTCTGACTCTTAGCGACCCCATGGACTACAGCCCACCAGGCTCCTCCGTCCATGGGATTTTCCAGGCAAGAGTGCTGGAGTGGGCTGCCAGATGCTACCTGGAGCAAAACCAGCTGCCCAGTCAAGGGGATCCTGACTGGTTAGGCCTGGTTGGTCTTCATGTGCTCCCAGAGTCCTGGTCCTTTCCACTGCCCTCTATGGGAACCCTGACCTGACTTCTCTGGGAGGAGAAAGTGTATTCTGGGTATTGAGAGGTAGGGTGGGGCAGTGGACACATTCCTGACCTCCTCACCATCCCTTTCTGCTACGCCAAACTCTCTCTCCAGAGCAGTGGCTGGGCATGGGTCTGGGGAGGCCATAGGTTCCCTTTAGGAGCTGAGTGATTATTTCCTTCCAGAAGAGCAAATGTTCCCCGAGACCTGGGAGCCAGAGAAGCTGCTTCTCCCCTTGGACCCAGCACTGAATCTGTGCAGCTTGAAGGCTGCTCAGAAGAGGGAGCGGTGGGAGAGAGCAGGGAAAGGACGGGAGAGGAAAGAGGGGAGAACGGGGGAGAGAGGAGGGTTGGAGAACAGTCTAGAGGAAGGAGCCAGACATCAGGAAGCAACAGTGATGGTGTTGAGGCTGGTCTTTGGAGTGAAAAACTGTCTTTGGGATAATTGCAGCAGGAGGATTTCAGAGAAGGAAAATTATCTCAGCATCAACTCCAAATGACGGCAGCACCCCTTCCCTAACACGAGCCCCTCCCAGTGAGAACTATAGATCCCACCTGCAGGGCCACACTGACTGCACGTAAAGATAACAGCAGCTAAGTCAGAATAGCAGCATCCACTGAGCACCTGTAAAAATGTGTGCCCGACATTTTTACAGATATTACAGTGTGCAATCTGGGCTCAGTTGCTCAGTCATGTCTGACTCTTTACAATCCCATGAACTGTAGTTTGCCAGGCTCCTCTGTCTATGGAATTTTCCAGGCAAGAATGCGGGAGTGGGTTGTCATTTCCTTCTCCAGGGGATCTTCCTGACCCAGGGATCGAATCTGTGACTTTTGCATCTCCTGCATTGGAAAGTGGATTCTTTACCAGTGAGCCACCTGGGAAGTCCATACATGTTACAGACATTTTCTTCATTCCATCTTCACTGCTGCTCTCCAAAGTAGAGACTGTGTTTATATTCCTTGAATGCAAGAAGAGTTCAAGTGATTCACTGGATGTGCCACAGAACTTTATGGAGTCGACTAGGACTGCAACAGGACTTGAGCCTCGATCTGTCTGAATCCAGGAGCCACTGTATCTTCACCACGATTGGCAAGGACACTGGGTGAGGACTTCCGCAGGGCCGTTGCATGCTGTTGCATAGGCTGTGAACTCTACAAGGGCCTCCTCCTCCCCTGGCAGGAAGGGCTTTGCCTGCCAGACTACCTGTAGGGCTGTGAGCATCAAGGGAGGGACATCCAGAGGGGCTGGATCAGCCACGGGCCTCTCTGCCATTGACCTAGACTATTCCCTCTTGTTTCTCAATAACCCTCTCAGGAAGGTTAGCAGCACCCCCCACCTCCCGACTTGAGTTCACAGATTTAACACTGACAAGTTCAGTTATTTGCAAGATCCCTCAGAGTGGGTCTGTGATGTGACATCATGGTCTGTGGTGTGACATCACTGGTCACTTTGCTGGGGCCTAAATCTAAACCCTTGTGGGAAGGTCACCTGGCTGGGGGGTGGCTCAGTTGCTCACAAGCTGGATTCAGCTCTCTGTGTCACTTGGTTATAGCTCATTGTTTCCCTTTCATGGAGAAACTTGATGGAGGATGGTATTCATAAGTATTCGAATTATTTTTAAAAATCAAAAAGAATATCATTCAGAGAAAGATGGAGATAGCACACTTCCAAGGGTTTAGTTACTGTTCATAACAAGCAGGCTGATTAAGGGAGCCAATGAGACCAGCAGCAATGGGGAACAGGTAACACCCAAAGCCCAGAGGGCGAGAGGAGAGAACAGCACCCCCGGAAGCAGGATGAGCTGGAGGTGGCCAGCAGGGACTGAGGCCAAAGAACGGGGCGGCAGGAGTAAACACCTTGACCTCTGACAAGCACGTCCCCTGATCTCCTGTCCCCGCCTCTCACCCAGGGCAGACCCAGGGGAAGGCAGAGGACAGGGAGCTGGGGTGAGTCGATCCACAGAGATCAGCCAGCTCCACACAGAGTTCAAGATTGGAGTGAGCCTTGGGGCTGGGGGAAGGCAGAGGGGGGCCTCTGTTTCCCTCTGAGAAGAGACGGATGCTCTCCTCAGCTTCCAGGGACTGGTGCTATTGCCGGCAGACTGCCCTCGGCTGTCCGCCTTCATGGCGGGCTCAAGGTCCAGAGCCCTCACCTCTCTGGGTGAAGCACTTGGGCAAAACTGAAGAGCTGCTAAGGGCATGGGGCAACAGGAACTCTTCTACTGAGCTAATGGGAGGCTAGGTGGTGTTGACCAACTGGAGACCAATCTGGCAAAAGTAAACGAGGCTGGATATTTGCAGACCTCTTGAGTTAGCAGTTCCGCTCATAGATAAATACTTTGAAGAAACTCAAGCAAGAGCACAAGAATGTGGCACGAAAATATTCACTGAAGTATTGTTTGTAATGGCAGAAGCTTGTGACATCCTCAGAATGGTCATCCACAGAAAAATGCACAAATAACTTGTGATGTATTAACATGATGGAATGTTCTACAGAGTTGAAATGACTGAACTATAGCTCTGTGGACCAACATGGGCAAATCTCCAAAGCATAATATTGAACAACATAAAAGGTAAGTTGCAGAAAGCTGTACACAGAGGCATAATAGTTTATAATGCATGTATGTACATAGTATATATTATTACATAATGAAAACTTTATATTATAAATAAATAGAATTTTAGCAACATATAATAATAGAATTATTTAAGTAGACAGTATTTGTATCAATAATATAAAAACATGCCTATGAGTAGTAGCCAAATTTAGAGGGAGGGAGGAAATGCATGGGTACATAGGGGACTCCAACTGTGTCTTTTATTGGACTGTTCTTTTATTGGAAATCTGGCAAAATGGTGAAATTTTATAAACCCGGATAGCAGGTGCATGGCTGCCAGGCAATTCTGCTTCTCGGCATCGTGCATACATTTTGAAGATCTCTAATATTTAACATATTTCATTCTGGGATCTTTGGGCTCAATATTTCAAATCACACCTCTAATTAACCAATTTAAGTCACGTTTCCTAAACACTTTGACCCTCCACTAAAACCCTGCCCTCCCGCTGTGTAAGAGAGCTCAGTTCTCACCCCACTGCCCTGAAATTTGGGCAAGTGCTGTCTTGTTCAGTCCAGCATTTGCTTCAGTTTTTTTCAGAATCATCTGACATGCAGTCTGCCACCAAGCACATTTGAGTTGCTTCTGCTTCATCACTCGAGAGGCTTCAAGTCCTGCAAAAGGACCCAGGAAACACAGTCTCCCTCCCGGGAACCCTGCCCAGTCCAGGTACCAGGAAACCTAAGGACACAAGTCCAGAGAGAACGGCTCTTCCAGCAGCTGTGGCACCCAGAGGCTTGGCTCCCCGCAGAGCCCTCGGCTTATCTACACCCTCTGGAGGCTTCTGGGGATTGTCTTTGTCAAAAGCAGAGACCAACTCCACGGTTTCAAGGATTTCACAGCATGGGCAGAGTGCAATGCCCCTCTGAGTTATTTCCTGAAATCCATACTAAAAAGGCCTTCAAGGAAATATCTAATCGGCTTCGACTTGAGTCCTGACAAAAAACCAAAATTGCCTTCCATTTTCCTGTCTCAGAACCCCCAACTCCCACACACATGCAGCCTCTGCTGCCTCCTCCAATCCTTTCTAAATTTAAGAGAACTCAGCAACTCCAGGGACGAACCGGCAGTATCCCAGAGTGCAGTGGGGTGGTGAGCCCCTCGTGGTCTTGTACCCATCGTCACCCCGCTCCCTGAGGGCATGTGTCCAGGGGAGCCACTCCCCCTCTCTCTGGGCATCTCTGTTTTCTCTCTGGGCACCTCTCTGCTCCTCACTGGGCATCAGCAGGGCTGCTGGACCTGCCGGGCAGGCGGCCATGGAACAGGCCAAGAAGTCATGCCTGAAGGACCCTACCTCCCAGTGGGGGTGACAGGCAATTTACAAGTAAACGAACAGTCACACAATATCACTGCAGGTGGAGACATGTGCTAGGTGGAGAAGCAAAGTGAGAGGAGGAGGCAGAGCATGGAAGTGGGAGAGACCATGCCTCATTTGCAGGGTCAGGAAGCCTCCGTGGAGGGGTAGGGGGGCGACTTCAGAGAACACAGGGTGGGAGCCAGGCAGAGACATCTGGGGGAGAATGAATCCAAGAAAAGGGACCAGCAAGGATGTGATGGAAGATGCAGGTGGTGAGGCAACCAGGGCAGACCTTGCCCCAGCGCTGTGAGAGTGCTGTCACGGCTGCCACGTTACAGAGGGAGGGACAGAGGGTCCAGGAGGATACGGGGCTTCCAAGACCCCACAGCCAGTGTGTGCTGGCTGAAGCCAGGCTGTCTGACTCTGAGAGGCATTGCTCCGCGTCTCCCTATCACAGGACACACACAGATCCACGGCCCATATCCAAATCCTGGATCAGCTGTGGGTCGAAATCCAGGAAACTCCGATTTAAGAATGCTCATGCAGTTTGGTATGGCACAATCTGAGATACACCCAAGGGATCCAGGACAGCACACAATTAAACATATGAACACAGCATGACAAAATCGGACATGGTAATATTTCTGCACCAAAATATATAAATCTTCACACTCAGTGGAGCTATTAATAGCCTCCATTCAGGTGAGGTTTTGCCACCAAATTCAGGTCACATTTTGACGCCAAGCTAGTTACAAAAATAAATAGCAAACAATTTTTGGTTTTCACAGCTTTTAGGATTTCCACTAAAAGCATGAGGGTCACAGAGTTATAGCTTCTGAAAATGACAGCTCTGTGAAGACAGGTGGTGGAGAAGCCAGCTGGAAACGAGGTCATCCATGTTCCCATCTTGGCATGGCTCAGCCTGAAGGACCTGTCACCAAGGGGGCTGAGCGCTTGGGGTATGAACTTCCTCCTTAGCAAAGGAGCCAACAGCCGCTCCAGAGCAGCCAGCAATGCACAGGAGAAAGGTGATGCAGAGTCCAGATCAGGGGAGAAAAGGGGAAAGGAAAGCCCAAAGCACCAAACATGGAAGCTTTCTTTATATTTGTTATATAATAATATAGATTATATGGTCTTCCCTGGTGGTTCAGAGGTAAAGAATCCACCTGCAATGTAGGAGACGTGGGTTAGATCCCTGGGTAGGGAAGATCCCCTAGAGAAGGGAAAGGCTACCCACTCTAGTATTCTTGCCTGGAGAATGGACAGACAAGAATGAACAGAAGACTCTGGCGGGCTACAGTCCATGGGGATGCAAAGAGTCAGACACGACTGAGCGACTAACACACACTTCACATATATTATATTATATATTTTTGGCCTTGCCATGTGGCATGTGGATCTTAGTTCTCCAGCCAGGGATTGAACCCATACCCCTTGCACTGGAAGTATGGAGTCTTAACCACTGGACCACCTACCTAGGAAGCCCCCAGAGATTTTCCTTTCAGCTCTTCTTATAGTGCCCTTGTTAGACTGAGTTGAGTTTGAAAACCTAGCCAGAGGCAGAGAAGTTTGCAGGGGTTAATAATCAGTTGCCTGTTGCTCTCGCTAAGCCATGAGAAAATCACCATGGGAAAAGAACAAAAGAAAAATATAGCAATACAGTACAATCTAAACAAAAGTACATCAGGTTGATTAGTTGGGGTCGTCATGCCCTGCTAAGCTGAGGAAAAACATAGTGTGGACCTTGGAAAGCCGGGTCAGTACAAGTTCAGAACATTGCTTGTACACACACTAAGATGTTTTCCCAAAGCATATGCGGGTCTATGACCTCCAGCTGGGTGATACCCCTTCTACAAGAAACTAGCAAAGATAGTTCAAAGTAATCAGTCAAATGGGAGACATGACCAGGGATACAGGAGGCTGATTTTATCGTAGCACAACAGATACTTTCTGCTTGCCAAGATACTAAATAAGAGTGATGTGGCTCTGAGGAACAGGGTTCTTGATCCAAGAGGTCTTGAATCCCCCGGTCCCATCTGTAAAACTTTAATTCTGTCTCTAGTTTCTATTCCCAAACTGTGGGTCAACTATTTCTGATCCCTACCTGCTGTGCTGGCTGCAGCAGAAGTTAAAGATGGGAGAGACAGAAAAGCATCTTTCTTCAGATTGAAAAAAAAAATCAATCTGGTGCCTAAGTCTTGGTCCTCCTGCCCCTATTTCTACCAAGAAATGCAAACCAATTCTGAACCCCTCCCTGGGCTCCTCCTCCCCACCTGCCTTAGACGGGCCAGAAACCAGAGTAAGGCTGAAGGCGCTGGGCAGAGGAACCAGGCTTAGAGGAGCCATTTCTTCCTTCTGCCCCTCAGCTTGGGGAAGAGTTCTTGACCATCATCCCCACCCAAGGTCAGGTGGAAACTCCAGTTCACATACGGCCTCCACTTCTGTCCTCATCAGCTTTAAGATTCACTGAGAATCAAATGGCAACAGAAGTAAGAAGGAAATGACACAGGCTCAGGCTTTCCTAGGGAAATTGGGAAAATAGCCATTCATTCATTCAATTATTCAATAACTGTATTTTGAGCACCTGCTCTATGCGAGGAAGTTTACTGAGCACCCACCATATGCATCAGAGAACAGAACAGCAGGAGCCCTTGTTCTCAGTGGAGATGGCAGTCAGGCATGGATTCAATATATCATCATGGGCAAAGGTGATGGGTGCCTTCAGTTCAGTTCAGTCGCTCAGTCGTGTCCGACTCCTTGCGACCCCATGAATCGCAGCACACCAGGCCTTCCTGTCCATCACCAACTCTCAGAGTTCACTCAGACTCATGCCCATCGGATGCATGCCTTAGAGGTAGGGAATAACAGCACAGAATAGGGAGATCAGGGTGCCCAGGCAATAAACAGGGTGTTAAGTTGAGCACTACCAAGACCGCTCTCTGCTCTGTCCTTAGATGACATCATCACACCCAGGCCAATGTCTGAATTTATGTTACAATTTAGTCCATTCTTCTGAACATTCCCAGAGAGCTAACAATCACACTTGTATATATCAAGGGCATCTTGAATGCTATGCATCCAAACTCAAGCTAAAGACAATGCGTGGAAATAAAACTAAACACATACACACACATACTCGATGTTCACATATATCTTCAGAGACACTAGGTAAGATATTGCAGCTCTATACGAAGGAGGAGGTGGAGGAAAAAAAATTATAATAGAAATCAAGGAATAGGAAAGAACTCTTGGAAATTAAAATATGCTAGAAAAAATAAAAAATAATTAGAAGATTGGAAGACAAATTTGAGGAAAGAAATCTTTGAAAAAAATAACACAACAGTCAATAAGATTTTCAAAAATAATGAGAGAACGATAAAAAAAATAAGAGAATCAGTCCACATGAATTCCAGAGAAAGAGAACTGAGAAAATGAAGAGCGAAAAAAATTAAGAAACTTTTTTTTAAAGTTCCCAAACTGAAGGACATTCAGTTCTAGTGGTGAACTGCAACTGTCTCGTTCTGACTTAAGAGAGTATTTTTTAAATTTTCAGGAATTTCTTAAGCTGCTTGCTAAGCAAAGCCACTATTCACAGATATATAAACTTACAATTAAGTAAATTGTGTTAAAAGCAAATGTAATGAATAGTCAAAGTCTATTACTTCCTAATTACTTTACCACATTTGACTACCTTTTACAACACATCACTATTATATATCTTTCGAGGTTACTAATGCCTACGTATCTGTATCTGTGAGGTCCAACAGCTTTGTGGCCTGACTTTCATCTCACTCTTTAACACAGACGAAAATACCCACTAACATGGATATGGGACGTACACTTGTTCATCAGTGACGTGAACACCTCTCCTGAACTGAATAGTAAACAGGTATTGCTTCATTTTTCTGGTTTTGTCAAATCATGCCTGAGTTGCCACTAAAGGTATAAAGAATTAAACAACAACAACAATGAAAGCATTCTGAGAGCCCATCAGCCATGCTGAATTAACAGCAGAGGGTACTGCATAGTTTATTATCATTTGTAAATGATGGGCATGACTTTCCAGATGAAAGTCCATTCACAGCTCAATAAATGAATAAAAATCATCCCACCTAAACACATTATCATGAAACCTCAGCATACTGGGGGAAAAGGGAGGGTACAAAATGCACCGAGAAGAGAAAATAGAAACAAGACCAACAAGCAGGTCATCACACGTGACGGATGAGTCACTGGCAACAGGAGAGCTAAAGGATAAGTAGCAACGCCTTCAAAGCTGTGAGGGGAACCATTTCCAACCTCGAAGTGCGCACCCAACCAAGCTGTCAGTGGATGGCAGAACAGAGCAAGACAGTTTCAGAGACAAGACATCTTAGAAAGCTTATTACTGTGCACCCACTCTCAGGAAGCTTCTAGGAAGCATGATCCCCTAAAATGGGGATTTGGCTGAGAAACAGGAAGGACAGACCCAGGAATTAAGTGCAGAGACGCTGGGGGTGGGAGGGAGTTCAGGATGCCAGGGGCGACAGCTGCAGGGTTGCTGGGGCCAGTCAAAAACCCACCTCTCCCTCTTTAATTATAAGAAGCCTGGACTCGCCTTTGCAAAAACCCTGGAACAAAGATCTTGATTTTTGTTCAATCAAAAAAAAGTGCATCTCAGTCTTGTTTTCTGATCCATAATTCAGGTGTTCCTCAGGCTTCCCAGAGACTTTCGTGAAGATTGCAAAGTATTGAAGGGTGGGTGAATGAAGGTCACCAAGTAACCAGGGCAGTGGGGCATGTGGCCAGGTAAGTCATTTTAGTGAGCACTTACTGTGTGCCTCTAGCCACTGAGAACGAAGGTAAGCACCAGGTATTTGCAAACGATTGCATTGCCCCATGCAGGTACCATGCAGGTACCAGCAAAACACAGCTGTCTTCAAACCCAAAGTGTCAGAAGGCAGAGCCAGGAGGAACCTGGGAGAGAGGGAGGCAGCAGTGTCCACACCTCTGGTTATGAATCAATGCCATTCCCCACCCCTCTCCTTTAGATGGATGATTGCAGAGCAAAGGGACTCCTCCCAAAACAACCCTTTAATACTGTGTGCAAACGAGCCCGTCCCCTTGTAAATGGCCACCTGAGAGGCCACTCTTGTGCTCCAGCCCACAGTATTGTCTTCCCAAAAGGTTAAGACAGGCTTCCTTGGCAGCTGTCGCCAGCCCCCATGGCACCTTCTCTTGAGTGCCCTCAGTGGAGAAAAGTCTTCATCCTTTGAGTCTGAGGGCATTGAAACCAGAGCTGATGTCTGAGGTGACAAAAAAACAAGGAAATTTTCCTTCATCAGAAAGACAAATGTAACCAAAGCAATGAGGTGAACGGCATTACCATCTGGAATTCACCACCACCGGCTGGGTTTACTGAGTGGGCTGGGCCAGTGCTAGTTCCTCCCTTTCCATGAACGTTATACCCTTGGCCCTCACCAGGACCCAGGGAGGCTAGGATCATGTCCCCATTTCACATATAAAGAAGATGAGGCTCCGAGTAGTTAAGTAGCCTGGTTAGGTTCTCATCCTAAGTGGCAGAGTGTGGCCTGGGAGCTGTTCTGTCTGCCTCCAGAGCTTTTTGGTGGGACTAGGTAGGGGAGGGGCAGAAGGAAGGGACCACTTGGAGAAGGCAGTCTTTGTGCAGGAAGGAGAGACAATGTCAGAAAGACTCATCCTGAGGAAGGAAGGGAAGGACAAAGCACTGCAGGGAAACCTATGTGGGAGGTTGGTGTCCCTGGGAAACCTGAAACAGGGAGCAGTGAGGGTAACAGAGATACAGAAACGCCTCAGCACTTGGGTGCAGGGACCTGAAAAAGATGTGCTTTATTTGCAGTAAGCCTAAATTAGCAAATCCCTGCAGAAGGATTTCACTGTCCTGTTTTTTAGTGTTTCAGGATGCCTTCATGAGGCTATGTCCAGAGGCAGGAGGATTCAGAGCCACCTTCAGGATAATAAGCTCAGGATCTTCCCCCAGGTGAAATCAGAAACTGTCCCTAATAGGTTAGAGGGGATGAGGAGAGAATAAAAAAGAGAAAGCCGCTCCAGATTGGTAGGTGGAAAGTTTAACAAGCAAAGGAAGCCAACAAATGAGGCTTGTCTGGGGTGGCCCCAGATTTCCATACTTGTCCATTGGTCTTAAAATTTATGTAGAGGCCTTAAATGGGTTCAGATGGTCTCAACAGCACATTATCTCAAGGTTGCATTCTTGAGACTGCCCCTAGTGTTGGAACAGTGGGAAGAATGTAGACTCCAAGGACAGGGAATGGGGTAGGAGCCTCTGATTGCTGGGGTCCCCTCACAGGTCAACTGGTGGTCACAACCTCTCAATGACCTCCTCCAACACACGAACTGCAAAGAATGCATTGAAATTAGATTTTATGCTTACAAGGTGATTCATTGGTTTTGTTTAACACAGTGTTGATTAGGTCCTTGAAAATTTTGCTCTAGACAGATTAAATATTGCCCTTCTCCTTGCAAACTTTTGCACAGTGCATTTGCTTAGCAAATCTTTTCATCAAATATTGATCAAACCTTTTCTATTTAATATGAACAGGATCTAAATTAGTTGAGCTGTGACCCAGGTTAGATGTTTGTTTCAGTCAAGGCTCACTGACTATCCTCACTGTCCAGAAGACCCCTGCCATACCAAGATGGAAAAAAAACACAGCAGAAGACCTGCAGGCTTAAGAGTGAAAGAGACATGAAACAGACTCATCAAGAGGCAGACATTCTCCAGGGTGTTTGTGCCTTGGCTTCACCAGGAGGCCCTCAGTCCTTGTGAACAGCACAAACGTGAATTCCAAGTAAAAGCTTGAAAACTGCAGCTAGATCATGAAAGCTTCCTTGGTCATGAGTCCAAAGAACACAGGAATGGCTACATCATTTACAGGTCGCAATATGGAATGAAAATACAGGGCCTCTTGTCAAGAATTTCAAGACGGTGACAGCAGAGTGAGAAACTGAATATACAGTCAACAGCCAGACCATGCATGAAATAGAACTCTGTGCTGCAGCCTACAGCAGCCTGCCCAGAAAACCGACTCATCTGTGATAACCAGCCTAGAAAACTGTCTGCTTTATATAAGCCATTCATGCAGGAAGGGAGACAGCCACCTCAACAGTGGCAATCCAGGAAGCCAAAGAATCTTCTTGCAGCAATCAGCTCCAATAGCCAATGATCAGTAACCACCACTTCATGGCAAATAGATGGAGAAACAGTGGAAACAGGACAGACTTTATTTTTGGGGGCTCCAATATCACTGCAGATGGTGACTGCTGCCATGAAATTGAAAGACGCTTGCTCCTTGGAAGAAAAGCTATGACCAACCTAGACAACATATTAAAAAGCAGAGACATTACTTTGCTGACAAAAATCTGTCTACTCAAGGCTATGGTTTTTTCCAGTAGTCATGTATGGATGTGAGAGTTGGACTAAAGAAAGCTGAGCGCCAAAGAACTGATGCTTTTGAACTGTGGTGCTGAAGAAGACTCTTGAGAGTCCCTTGACTGCAAGGAGATCCAACCAGTCCATCCTAAAGGAGATCAGTCCTGAGTGTTCATTGGAAGGACTGATGCTGAAGCTGAAACTCCAATACTTCGGCCATCTGATGCAAAGAACGGACTCATTGGACTAGATTCTGATGCTGGGAAAGATTAAAGGAAAGAGGAGAAGGGGATGAGAGAGGATGAGATGGTTGGATGGCATCACCGACTCAATGGACATGAGTTTGAGTAAACTCTGGGAGTTGGTGATGGACAGGGAGGCCTGGTGTGCTGCAGTCCATGGGGTTGCAAAGAGTCAGACATGACTGAGCAACTGAACTGAACTGAAATGAAGTAATCGACAGCTTTCCTACTTTCTGTCCTTGCTAACTCAGGACCAACCAGATAAGGCCAAATACACACTCCTAACCAGCCACATAGGATGTCCCGCTTCTATTAGGCCTCCTTCAGCCTCCCGAGGCCCAGTGCCTCTAGTCAGCGTAAGCTTGCAGCCTTCCCTCTTCACTCTAAAGCATTCTCAGCCCTTCAGCCTGCTCTCTATTCTCTGCCCAAAGGCAAGGCTGTCTCCCTTGCTCAGGAAAGCTCAGAATAAACAGCCTTTGCTTGTTCTCATGTGGTTAGTTCCCCAGAGCATTAAACTGAGCCTGAGCCCTTCAGAGCATGAGGCCTGTGTTGTACCCATGTGTCAGGAAACCAGCCCAGCATGAACAGCATAGCTAAGCAAACTGCTGCCCTCTGCAGGGCCTTTCAGCCATCCTCCAACTTGCAGGCCATGTCGACGGCTGGAACCTCCTGATGGGGACCCTCCCACATATCTTCCTCCCTAGAATGTTCTTCCTAGGCCACTGGGCCTGGCAGAGTGCTGCCTGGCGACCCAACATCAGTCAGAAAGGCCATGTGGTGCCCGAGCTCCTGGACTGAGGCATTCCCACAGGTCAGGCTCAGCAATCCGCATGGGGCAGCCGTGGGGAGCAGCCCCTCCTACCTTGGGTGGCTCAGCTCTGCTGCCCTGGCCCAGAGAGCGGGAAAGTTCCGTGCTGGCCAGCTTGGCGCTAAAGTTAAGACTTCTCAGGCACTAGGGGGCGCTGTAGCTTCCCATATAGGACTCGAAGTGTTGGACTCCATCAATTTCAAGGGCCCGGCTTCCAATAGGGCACAGATCTTCAGTGAAGATTTACCACCAGGCAGCACGGGCCCCTGCCCTGGAGGAGTTCACCTGCCAAAAGTGGAAGGTTTGTTGTTCACAAGAAAGGGAGGAAGTGGTTGATGTCAGGGATGTAGTGTGTGTGATAGGAAACTCTGCTGACCCCTCCCTCACCAGCTGTGTGACCTTAGGCAAATTATCTAACCTCTCTGGGCTTCTCCATCCTCTTTGGTACAAAGGGAAATTAACAATGCTCCCTTTTTCTGGGATGGGGGCAGCTGGACAAGTTCATACCCACAGTGCATTGATTAGTCCAGGTCCTCTCCTGGGCTTAGTGCTCAGGAGACACAATGGGTATGGTGAGGATTAGAGGCAGAGATGACAGCTAGCCTGGGACTGGGATGGTGAGGGCTGGAGGAGTAAAATGAGGCTTTGGAAAAGCATTTGAACTGGACTCTGGGACCAACAGAGGGGTAGCAAGTCTTTATTCTTCCAAACTCGGTGGGCACATTTTGCACCCTTCTCCCCTTAGAGCCACACCACTCCTTTCTGTTCTGCTTCAACCGATAAAACATGTCTTCGTTTCCTTTACCAGTGACTTTGTGTACTGTCATCTTCACCACATTCTGGCAGCAAACCACCATCCGTCCCTCTGGCTTCCAGAAATGTGCTGGGCCACATGGCATATGTCACACACCTAGTGTGCAGCCCAGAGCAAAACTAGCTGAAAATTAGTCTTGCATTTAAACATAAACAGACCCTTATACTAATGTTAGAACTAAGGGCAGTGAAAAGTACTGGGTTAGACATTTGAGAGGTCTAAGGCTCACACGTTCACCGAGTTGCTGAGCCAATTTGCAAATCTGTTCCTCCAATGGAAACTACATTATTACAGTTCCTGTCCATCCCAAGACTGTCACCTCAAGTCCCTTTTACATGTTGGATGAGTAAATGGGATAATTGACACACCATGCTCTGAGCCATTTTGTGGAAAAACATAAGATGGAACTTATTTTTTCAACACTGCATTATCATCGATTCTAGCCCACAACTAACGGGCCAAGTGTGTTTTCTCGTCTGTACTCCATAGGGTCACACAATCCCTCTGTGTTCACCACCAAGCATCCTGTGTTTTGAAAGGTTTCTCTGCTGCAAACTGAAGATTCACCCCCTGCCTGGCCCATGTATTTATTCAGGAGATCATCTCTGCTTCTTACCTGCTCCCCATCTTCCGTGGAAGCCTTTACCCAGCGGAAGTCTGTAGACCAACAAAATGCAAAATATTTTGATGCATTGGGAATGAGACGGAGAACGTCCACAGCACAAATACAGTGGGTAGCTCTCCCACTGTCACCTTTCTGGGGAGAGCACAGCTCTGAGTCTTGAACACACACACATAAGAGCCTGCTGAGTAAGCAAAGTGAGAGGCCGTGGTCACAGGCGTGGGCAGTGCTGTCTTGGAGGAAATGACATTGACCTTGGGGGGCAGGATGTGGGGTTCCCCCACATACTCCCAAATCGGTAGGAAAAGCAGCACCGTTTCCCCTCACAGCCTGTTTCCTCACAGAGCTGATGGTGATTATGAAAGACGGAGCTCTGAGAATGAAGCCTTGGCATCACTGTCAGTCGCGCCATACAGACATCATGGCGGCTGAGCCACTGCAGGAAGACTGTGGCCAGCGTGTGGTTAGGGGCAAGGCAGCCAAGGCATGGGAGGGAGAGTGGGGTTGTGGAACACAGACCCCAGAAAGGCAGCACGCGTTGCGGTTAACAGCCAGGGTGCTGCACCAGGCATCCCCATCCTGCCCCTGTGGCCTGTGGGATTCCTGTGAACAAGCAAACGTTTCCTGTGCCTCAGTTGCTCCATCTGTGAAATGGAGACGATGCTAATAATAGCACTTACCTTGTAGGACTGGGCGGAGGTTGAATGAGTTATTTGTGCAGTGTGCTTGGAATGGCACCTGGCTCTTACTAAGTATTCAGCTGTGCTGTAGCAATTATTGCTACCTGGGGTTTTGCATCCTGGCTGTTACATTGACTAGCTGTGTAATTGGGATACACGGAACCTCTCTGAACATTTTTCTTTTCTCTGAACTAAGGAGAGCAATTCCTTTGTTGCAGAGCTGTTCAGAGAACCATATGAGATAATGTACACAAAGCCTCTCCCACACTATTTCTCTTCCATGACAGGCTTCTGCACAGCAGAACCTTGAAAAAACAAAGGCACACAGACCATGAGGAGGGGGATGGGCAGCAGCAGGTGCAGGTAGACACCCTCTGATTACAACCAGCCTGCAGTCTGGCCTGGCCTGGCCCAGAACATCTGGCCCTGAGCACTTGGGATTTCTGTGTACACTCTGGTAGATGCAGAGGTCCATGGGCCAGCTGGGGCTAGGCCCTCCTAGGTGTGCTAAGCAGCCCAGTGCCATCTCCTGGGGGCCGGGGAACTGCCTGGTTTTTCAAACAGCTGGGGCCCCTAAACAGGGTAGCTCCCCTCCTAGTAATGCTTCAGATGACCCAGGAGAGCACCCAGCACCAGAGAGGCCCTGAAATGCACCCCACACCAGGGGAAAGACGGGTGCTTCAGTGCCTGCCCATCCTTGGTCTCGCCCTGGGCCTCTGAGCAGGGCTCACTCCGGTCCACTCTCCCAGGCGATTGGATTGGGCCGCCTCCTTACCCCACAGGACTCTCTCTGTGACCAGTGCTGTGCTAAGACAGAACCAGACAGGGGCACCTCTTTCCCAGAGCCAGTGAGGAGAGCTGCCAAGTCAGCTTTAAGGACCTCCCCCCGCCTCCCCATCATGGCCTTTAATCATATCTCCCAGATGGAGGCAGTGCCAACCTACAGCTGATATAGGACTGGAAGACACTGCTGTGCTCACAAGCTGGCTTTGTAATTTTTTATTCTGCACCGGGTCCTCTATAACCCTGGGCTCTGCTTCGACTCTCCAGAGGTCATTGTAGGGCTTGGGAGCCCCGCCTTACCTCAGTCTGCCTGGGTCCAATTCCCTGCTTCCTCCCAACTTCCTAAGTAACCTAAGTCACAGATCCTCCCCCGGGCCTCTCAAAGCCCTGAGCACAGCTTTTCAAAGAGCTGTCAGCTCCTCCTCCTCCTGCACTGGTGATCCCAGCATCCCACTTGGGGTAACTTTCTCCATCCTGCTTGCTGTCATTTTTGTTACATGAACAGCCACATGGATGAGTCATCCAAAAGCACCAGGCAATTCTTGATCTACTGAGCCCCAGTGATTTTCTCCTTCCCTAACAGCAACCACCATGGCCCCAGTTCCCTCGCCCTCTGTACCATTCACTGCAAACCACACCCATCTCTCCATCCCTCTGAATCTAAAACCCCACAATCCTCCACCTTCTAACCCACTGACCCTGTCACAGTGTTACTACCTTCTCCAAGCCCCTCATCCCTTTCTTGTTGCAGTGGTTTGACAAAACTATAAGCCAGATTAAAGCCAAAGCTCCACCTAATTCACCCAACATCTGAGCAGCAGGAGAAAATGATTCCATTAATTGGGTTCACTAATTTATGCTAAAAATCTCCAGCGGACCTTCAATGCTAACACTTTCTCAGTGAATTCGCTTTTCCTCTGAGGTCAAGGATTTCACACATTTCCTCTCATCATCTCTCTCTGCTGAGACGGTATCTGTTGGGGAAAACTGTCGTACCCACAGTTCCATCAGCCACAAGCACCTGTCCCCACACACTCCTGTGAGCGTGGAAGGAACACCATGCTCCAACCCAAGGCTGGCCATTCCTCTGGCCGTTGGGTCTTGGCCCTTTGCCTTCTCGAGGGTTTCACTTTCATGTATTTCCCCTTCCTCTAGAATGGTCAATGTCTCTCTTGTGGATCACTCCTCTGGTAATGTAAATATGCCTTCAGAGAATCCATCTTTTTAAAAAAAGCCTCTGAAGTCATGTCTCCAGCCTCTTTTCTCTCCTCTCTTGCAACAAATTCTTCAAGACTTGCCTAGTTCTGTGGGCTCCACTTCCTCACTTCACATCTATTTCATATCCATTCCAACAGGGCCTCTGCTACCAACACTCCTCTGAAACACTGTGTCATCACTTTTATACTAAAAATCACCTTTCCAAATACACCATCTCTATCCAAAACCAAAATTGAAAAGACACATGTATCCCATTGTTCCCGCAGCACTATTTACAATAGCTAGAACATGGAAGCAACCTAGATGTCCATCGACAGATGCCTGGATAAAGAAGTTGTGGTATATTACAATGGAATATTACTCAGCCATAAAAAGGAACACATTTGAGTCAGTTCTAATGAGGTGGATGAACCTAGATCTTATCATACAGAGTGAAGTGAGTCAGAAAGAGAAAGATAAATATCATATTCTAATGCACATATATGGAACCTAGAAAAATGGTACTGAAGAATTTATTTCCAGGGCAACAATGGAGAAACAGACATAGAAAACAGACTTATTGACATGGGGAGAGGGGAGGAGAAGGTGAGATGTATGGAAAGAGTAACATGGAAACTTATATTACCATATGTAAAACAGATAGCCAAGGCGAATTTGCTGTATGGCTCAGGAAACTCAAACAGGGGCTCTATATCAACCTAGAGGGGTGGGATGGGGAGGGAGATTGGAGGGAGGTTCAAAAGGGAGGGGATATATGTATACCTATGGCTGATTCATGTTGAGATTTGACAGAAAACAGCAAAATTCTGTAAAGCAATTATCCTTCAATAAAAAATAAATTAAAAAAAATGTAATTTTGAAAGCATTCTGGAGCTCTCAAATGAACTAGAAAGGGAAGACAGAAAAATACAAATAAATGTTGCCTGCAGTTTAACAGTACTAAATGCATCAAAACTTCCAGTGATGAATGACTAAAGGTAACATCTTCCTCATATGGGGATGATTCCTGATACTACCTTTTGACAGAAAAGACTAAACTTTTTCTTCACATTCAATATATATTTTCTTTAACACTAGTTCTGCACCCAGTATTATTAAAAAGAAATCTCGGTGAAAGGAGAAAGCCTCTCACAGTGGTTATACCATTAAAAGAAGCAACAGAATAAAAAAACTCAAGGAAAATTTACAGTTTATTTTGTAAAGAAAATTAAGTGGTTCAACACATCTTCGATCATCATCTCTGTCCTTCCTGACATGAGAACATATAAAATAATAGCAAGCCAGATCATGAGTCTAGCTCAGGGTCTAGTTTTTCTACTTTAATAACCATCTCTGGAGCTGGAGCAGCAACACCAGCTTGCTGGGTCTCTGCTTCCGACTCAGACAACACCTCTTCCTTTATTTTTACAGGCTTGTTACCAGCCTCCTCCTCTTCATCGAAGACTCATCAAGCTCCCATTCATCATCTATGTCCATTTCAAATACTCTCACATGACGGAGATTTGAGCTTAACTAAATAAAAGGCCAAATAAAGAAATGTTAAATGGCTTAATACATTATATATTAAAAATCAGTAATATGAAGAGTAGTTTCATAGGAAAATTATTTTCCCATCAACTTATAACAAAATCACTCAACTCAGCTTTCATTCTGTACTCCACATATACAGTGACAATTTCAAGATTAATAAAATCTAAAACAGTTATAATCACTTAGTAAGCTTTCTCAGAACAAGAGAACTAAATAGCTACGACCACCACATGTTCATAATCAATAAAAGCTTTATCACGGAATATGCGCACTGAGAGGACCTTACAGATCCTGCCACTTCTGTTACTCTTAGTAACAATTTGTAAACACTTACCACACAGGACACTTTTCGAAAACCATTCCCAGCAACATACTGTGCTTTCATACTTTCCAGTAATCTCCAGTGCTTCTCAAAGTGCATGGTACGGGTGGGGATGGCACTACGCTGCTCATCTAGCCTAGAGAGGGAAGAAAGCCGAGCCAGGAGTGAAACGAGGCTCTTCTCCCTCGTTTACTAGGGATGGCATCAGGGTTTGATTCCTACCAATATTCCCATTTCCAACATAATTCTCCCAGCTATTGTATAAAAAAGCTATGATACTATATTCTATGAAAACACTGCACTTCTAAATAGACCAAATTATCTTATTAAAGCAGAAACCTTAGAAAATACGGTTTTTGATTCACTTTTAAGGTAAGCAAATGCATTTTATTAATTTTATTAATGAATCTGCTTACTTAAATCTCGATCTAAAGCTAGCTCCTGGAAGTGAACTTAAACCCCTTCTGCGGCTATTGAGGTCCTAATTCTGAAAGGAAAATACTAAAGACAAATCTAAAATAATTCTACTATAAACCAGGGCTAACGTCATCCTTGAAAACAGAAGTGCTGTTCTCCACACAAAATAATTCCCCACCTTCTTCCAGCAATAATTCTTGATTTACTAACAAAGCAAAAGGACAAGAGAGCTGTTGAAGCCAGTATTTTTTCAATTAAAAAAATAGAAGTACTTCTGCTCAGTTGATTTTATCATACCTAAAGAACTATAATGCACAATATACATTAAAAAAATATTTAATTGTTCTATCAGAAAGACGATCTTACTAATATAAGTTACCTTGTAGAGTAAGTCCCAGTGAATTGATATTCTGCAGAATCTTCACTGTTGTATACTGAAGACAATGGCAGCTGCACCAAGAGTCTATCTCTTCCTTCACGTCCTACAGTGTCTTTAAGAACTACCGTGACTGTTTCATCATCATAAAACTGGGCATCTAAACAACTGTAGGTGCTAGAATTAAATAAGTTCCGTTATATCAAGGTTATCATGACTGAGAAAATATATATAGCATTATACTGGTACCAAACCAAAAACTGACAATGAAAATGTCAAGTTGACATTCTATGCAGTAACATTTAAAATGTATCATTAGTTTACGCTAAAGTCACAGTTACCTATGGTACTGATTATTCACAAATATAACTAGGCCCTGAAAACAGGTAATCATGGAAAAAGAAAAATCTGTGAGGTTGGTTCACAGTTCCAGAAAATTCTTGACATCAATGGTCAGGACTTAAGCCTCTGGAAATTCTATGAATGACACCATACAAATATATTGAGTAATCAAAGTTAACTAGAATGAAAAGTAAAAATAAGATTTACATATGAAAAGATACAACTTCAAAGAACTTCCTTTATGTAAGGAAAACAGTAAGAAAAAGGTAAGTTTAGGATTAGTGTCAGTTCTTTCTCTTGCAAAGCCTCCAGATGATATCAGTATTGTTACACTTAACCTAAGAAAACCCCAGAGCAGTAAGAAGGACGCCACCACCTCACATCTCTGTTGGTCATAAGAAGACCTTTAGCCATCCGCCCCCTGCAATCACATTACTTTCTTAGGGGACAGAGACTTCAGAAGTATTACCTGTAGGAAACCATACTACAGAAATTCTGCAGGCCAGTAAGGTTCTTTTCAACTGTATGCTAAATCACCCTCTAAGTATAAAACACATAACCAACCCAGCCCTCCTATGTTGCAAGTGACAAAGGCCTAAGAATATCATCACTGTAACTGATTCTAACCATATTCCTATATTTACATTTACTATATATACAGCTCATCCAGACAAGGTTCAAGACTTACCTTCTTCTCACTTTTTCAGTTGTGGCATATGTGAAGCTCCCAAACTTAACAGCAATTAGTCCACTACTTACAGATCTTGAATAAAGAAGAGGGGTGGGGAGAGACTTTGTAGAACAACTTAGATAGGCAATAATCTATATATACTTGAAAAAAAATGACTGTCAGTACATTTACATAATCACCAAACTCCAGACCAAAACACTATTACACTCACTCTAGAATACCAGAATGCAAAACTAATGTAAAGCCCTGACAGAAACTTAACATCAAAATTACAACTCGGTTTAAAATCTCACAGTCACCAAAGCAGCAAGATACTTTACAAAATGAGGATGTTTGGACAACCAGATTATTTCTCCCATCCAAGTACTAACCAGGCCCAATCCTGCTTAGCTTCTGAGATCACAGGAGATGGGGTGCATTTAGGGTGGTATGGCCACAGACCCAAATTATTTCTCTTGGGCTACATTTTGGTTTCAAAAAGTTTCCTTTGGTTTAGATTTAAAACCATTTAAGATCCTAGTGACATTCTGAACATGATTTATCTTTCAAAACTTTTATTTGCATTCTCAAAAGAAGTCTCTATAGGCAAGGCCTCTTGTCTAATGAAAGGCATACTAAACCTGGCGTGCTGCAGTCCACGGGGTCACCAAGTGTTGGACATGACTGAGAGACGGAACTGAATACTAAACCTGAGGTAAAAATCCTTTCTACAAGGAAGCCCAAATACAATTCTGAAGTTCTACAAGTTCACGCGATATAATACCAACTGTTTTGCTGTTAGATTTTCCCTAAGCCTAAGGAAATCCTATATGTAATAGCTATATACAGTACAAAATTAAATAATCTAAAATTAAAAGGGATTACACAGCTTCCTAATTTGGCATTACCACCTTAATAATGTGAAAACTAAGAGGAGTTAAGTTAGCAAGTCTAAAGTCAAAGTAGCTTAACTAAAAGCTGAAATGGAGGGGAGGGAAGCAGTATGTTTTATTATTAAAAATATTAGAACCTTATCTCCTTGATTCAAACTTCAGATTAATACTCACTGGGAAATATCAGTATGTCTCCTTAAGATGCACATTTTGTAAAGTGAATCTTCTAAAATAGTAAAAAGAAGATAATGTAGATTTGAGGTTTTATTATTCCACCTAAGGAAAAAAGTTAATGTCAAAACATGACATTTAGCTATCAATTTATACAACAAAACTGCATTGTTCACAGAAGACAGGGAAGAAACACATACTTACAGAAAAGGGAATTTGAACAGTCTACGTGTGGAGTCCTCACTAAAACAAAAGAAAAGAAAGGTAAGAAAAATTTTAATCGGCTGTTGAATTATACCACCCAAAAAGTAAACAGAATTACCTTCTACTATCTTTATATAATGGAATACATACTGCTTGATTCATTGATTTTCCAATTACATCCTAAATAAGATTTAAAAATATAATTAAAGCATGTACATACACGGAAATAAATACTCCACAGAAAGTGACTGATCATCACTGTTTAAGTCTAGTGAAAAATCATCTCTGTCATCAAACCTTCATGCAAGAAATTTTAATGACAGTCACGACAGTAAAGAAGAGAGAAAACTCTGAGCGCCAAAGGACCTTGGAGATAAGTGATGGCAGGTGAAAAACCATCTCTTCTAAGTTTCACAGCATCAATCATCCATCCTTCAGCAGTTAACAGACACATCAGCTCTGTAACTAAGATCATTTATAATAAGTTTGTTCTGGGGGCCAATAAAATACTAAAGATGTCAACATATTCAATAACCGTGTATATATTTTTTAATTTATGTAAGAAACCAACAGTAAGAGGAAATACTAGGGTGAATGATATAAACTGCCACTTCTGTGAGTCAAACACAGTTGAGTATCAGCATTTTCATATGGTTCATCTTAATAATTATCATTTACATAAATGAGCCACATATTATAGATATTCTTGCTCCTATACAAAAACATGCATTTCTTTCAAACTTACTGCTGGCTTTTGCAAGCACTGATCAATAACGTTCTCCATCCGCCTTTTCACAAAATGCAATGATTTTCGAGGATAATAAGGAAACAGCAAAGGACTTTCTGGTTTCAAACAAAAACAAAAAACAGAAAGCTATAACAAACCAGATAGCTAGGCAAAACTAACCTACTGTTAGAGCCAGCCCACACAGCTTATCTGATGGTGGAACTCGCCCTGGCCACTCTACTGTACCTTCACACACACTCACTCAAAACGACCAAGGCCTCCTGCTTTGCAACATGCTTGGCGGCCAGCCCACTGAAAACCACCACACTTACTACAGGCTGAGACCTGGCAGTTTACTATTCTTTTATTTTTCCCACCAAAATCCAACAATATGCTTCCGTTGGCTATAAGAAGAAAAGGATGACTTGAGAACCAGAAGACATATAATGAAATAAGTTCACTCTTTCCTCTTCTTTGCCACAGTGGTGTAATGATAGCAACTCAGTATTATTTTGGAAGAGAATGATGGTGAAAACAAAAACAGGAGATAAGAAATCGGTGCTATGAAAATAAGCTCTTCATTTCTGAAAAGGGTACTTTTATCAGTAGAAAGTAATATATAATTCGTCAACTACTGACATCAAGTATGTTAGATTCTTTTTATATCTGTTATTTCTATTGTTTACAACAGCTGTATAAAATAACTATCATACTGTTTATTTTATTGTGTTTTTTTTTTTTAAAAAATGAACCCTAGGAGGTTTAGGCAATCACCCAGTGTGAGAATGACCAAGAAGCTAGACCTCTGAATCAAGCCCAGGTCCCACTCCCAAGCCCACCCTCGTCCACTGTGCTCTACTGGCCTCACAGCACCTCCTGCCCCAGTTACGCTGGATGGGGACGTTTTCATCATGGTAACATTTTAAGCTCCCAACGGGTGACAGATGCTGTGGCATCACAGAAAGACACTTGGTCTCTTGGTCTCTGTCCCACTTCCTGGGACAGAACTCCTTAAAACCTTTGGAATTTCCTGAGTGATAGCAATGATAGGAGCATCCTCTGTTTTACAGAGCCCCTAGAGAGCTTCAGGATGCAACTTGGAACGTTCAGTCCCATCCCCCAACCAGGTAGAAGAGAGAAGCCGGCATTGAGTTCCTCTAACGATGAGAAAACATCAAAAACACAAACTGAGAGACATTCTACAAAACAAATGACTGTGTGTGTTAGTTGCTCAGTTGCACCTGCATGGACTATAGCCCAAGAAGCTCCTCTGCCCATGAGATTCTCCAGGCAAGAATACTGGAGTGGGTTGCCATTCCCTTCTCCAGGGGATCTTCCTGACCCTGGGATTGAACCCAAGTCTCCTGCATTGCAGGCAGATTCTTTACCATATAAGCCACCAGGGAAGTGCTGTACACTGGCCCCCCACCCCACCCAAAAAAAAACCTAACTAGTACTCATCAAATCAGATCATAAAAATATAAGGAAAGACTTGAGGGGCTATCACAGATTGGAGACGACTAAGAAGACACAACTCAATACAGTGTGGGATCCTAAGGACAATGGAGGGAAAATATGAAGTGTCACCAACGGCCAGTAAGTTAACCACACCTCCATAATGAAAACTCCACAAAACCCCTAGATGACAGAGTAAGGCCTCTGCGTTTTTGCCTGCATTAAGGGGCCGGGAGGGTGTGCATCCAAAGAGGGGATGGAAGCTCCACGTCCCCCACTCCCTGACCCCATGTGAATCTCTACTTGGCTCTTCCAGAATTGCATCCTGTATAATAAACTGGTAAATGTAAGTCAAGTGTTTCTTAGTTTTGTGAGCCATTTTAGCAAATTATTAAGCTTGAATTATGGGAACCCTCAAATTTATAGCGAAGTGGAACAGAAATGTGGGTAACCTGGGAACCCATACTGGTGACAGAACTCTGAAGTGGGGGCAGTCTTGTGGGACTAAGCCCTGAACCCAGGAGTCTGAGCTAACTCTGCAGAGTTAGTGTCATAACGGAAGTGTGGGATACTCAGATGGTATCAGAGATGACCTCAGGTGGAAGAGAATCCTCTCACTGTGGAGTCAGAAGAGTTTTGAGTAAAAACACTTCAAATGTACACTGACTGGCTGTGTGCTACGTGGCAGGCACTATCCTAAGTGCTCCGCTTAATTTATTGAATCTTCACAACCGCTTTTGAGGGAGGCACTGTGATCACCTCACTTTACAGAAGAGAACACTGGGGCACAGAGAGGTCAGGCAATGTGCCCGCAGCCACACACCAGCAAGTGGCAGGGCAGGTCCCCAGCCAGGCAGCCCTGCTTCCAGCACACCCACTTTCACCCACATGTGACACCAACTCTCTCACCTCCCTGGGAAGGTATGTATATTAAGTATTCGGCACTTGATTTTTGCAAAGTTCTAGAAAGTTTCATCAAGGGTTTCTTAAAAGCTCCATGGTGACAATTTGTACTACTTCATAATCTACTAAGATGGGAGATTAATGAGCTGGTCTGAAGTCACATTCTAACATCTTAAGAGATGGAACTAATTTGAAGTTAAATATGAGGCCTGTAACTAAGGTTAGGCCTTTCTATTCAGCTACAGAAGATGTGGGGAGAAAAAAGGGTAGGACCAGTTTTTTCCAAAGTCCTCAGGAGGCATCGTTCCTTACTCCATGGGCATCCTGATTCAATACAATAAGTGAGCTGAGTCAGCTGTACTTTTATTATCCCTCCATTCAATACTAACTTGTGTTAATACATCTCTCTGGTGTTTTTGAAGACTCTCAAGCAATATAAAACATGTTCTGCTCTGAAAAAGAATGTGGACTTCTAGGGCTAAATCAAAAGAGCAACAAGCAAAGTTCTGGGCCTGAGATTTCTCTGTTTCTTCCACTCACTCCTCATTCAGATAAACAGCAAACAGAAAGAAGCAGAGATTACACTGACTGCAGTTAAAAACACAGGCTCACAAGTTAGCAGAGTCCTAGCTCTGCTGGTTACTACCCTTATCCTCATGGGCCTTCTCTAACCTTCAGTTTCCTCTTTAGTAAAATGAAGATAACCTTCTAGGTTCTTCTAAGGATTAAAGGAGATAATACATGTATATAGTGGCTATTGGGAGAAGGCAATGGCACCCTACTCCAGTACTCTTGCCTGAAAAATCCCATGGATGGAGGAGCCTGGTGGGCTGCAGTCCATGGGGTTGCGAAGAGTCAGACATGACTGAGCGACTTCACTTTCACTTTTCACTTTCATGCATGGGAGAAAGAAATAGTAAACCACTCCAGTGTTCCTGTCTGGAGAATCCCAAGGACGGCGGAGCCGTCTATGGGGTCGCACAGAGTCAGACACAACTGAAGCGACTTGGCAGCAGCAGGTGGCTATTACCCCAAGGATCTAAGAAACAGCTAAACTTTGGTTAAATTCCTCTTTGAGAAAGCAAAGAAATAGATGCTTTAAACATCTTTTCATCTAAAATGGAGAAGTTTTGATACATAATGGTTGCTATTTTGTGTTCATCCCCAATAACGTTGGCTTAATAAAAATTTTACCGTTATCAACAATCTAGAGAACAAAAGGCATAACAAGTTAAAAAAAAAAAAGCCACCTCAAGAGAATACAGTGATGCATCATTACAGGAACTAAAAGCATCATATATTTTTAAAAGCTAATAAATTGGAACTGACTTAAACAGACTTCTCTGATAGGCTCTATAGTTTTCTTCCCAATATCCTATTTTTTATAACAGACAATACTTAAAATAAGGAACCTTACTACATCACAGTTAACATACTGTGCTTTTGAACATGGTAATATCATACACTGTTATTATTTTCCTGTTTCTCTAATCAAATAAAATGGACACAAAAATCAAAGAACTTAAATAAGTACTGGTCTCAAATAAATAGGAACATGGCCCAAACCTGCTTGGTTCATGAAATACCTTTAAGGTGGCTGCTGTCTGAAGAAAGTCATACCACTGGTTTCCCTCTGTGTTAGGGGGCGACACAAGATCATCATCCTCATCCTTCAAGTACTAGGAATCGAGAATTGGACATTTCAGCTTAGTAAACCGAGAATTCGGCTCTAAAATTGCTTGTATTTAACACTATTGCACTCAAGTTATTTTTACTGTCAAGTCCTCTGAAACCACATTATTCTGTGAGATGACCAAAATTTACTAAACGCCAAGCTACTGAACAAACTGCAGACTACTAAACGATTAGAATGCAACAGACATAGAAACCGTAAGTTGAGTTTAAGTATCATGTTCTATTTTCATATAAAACACAACTTTTAACCTTACATATTTTAAACTTAGATATTCAAGTTTATAAGTTAATTTTCAACTGTTTATCAACTGTCAATCTACTCAATGGCAGTAATTCTCAAAGTGTGGCCCACACCACTTGAAGAGTCTTCAAGATGCTTTCCAAGATCCCCGAGGTCATTACTATTTCTATAATGGTACAAAGCTATTATTTGCTTTTTCCACTGTAATGACATCTGCCCTGGTTGTCAAAAGCACAGGTGGGGACAACTGCTGGCACTGCCACCAAGAATCAAACCATGCTAGTAGTCACTGGATCCCTTTTTGCCACATACAGTTTCACTAATCTCTGATAAGGCTATTAAAATTATTAATATTATTAAATCTCAACAAAATCTTCTTAATATTCTGAGAGACAGAGTTGGAAGTATGAATAAAGCACTTTCGCTGCATACCAAAGCATGACAGTTACCATGAGGAAAAGCATTTATGAAAATGCACTTGAGTCAGCTAGGCATGTCTTTGTTGCTCCTGGAATTTCATTTTTACTCAAAAAAATGACTGGCAGGCAAACTCTGATTGTTTGTTCTTAGGTATTTAGCAGATATTTTCTTGAAACTAAAGAAAGTGATCCTGGCACTTTAAGCAAAATAACTGACAGTATTTGTTGTCAGTGATAAAATTTAAACATTCAAGCAAAAATTAAAATTTTGAAAACCCATATCTGCTACTATGTGCTTGACAGCCTCATAGTAGTTAAAGATTGTCTGATGAGATTGGTAATGATATTAACAAAATCTGACTTTTGGATACTGTATGAAGAAAGGTATCAGCCTACGGAAGATCTCTGTAATTCAGTGGATCAGTATTTTCCCAAAGATCAATATATGATATTACAAAATCAAGCACAGGTTAACAAGATCCTTCCAAAGCAAAAAGCAGATGAATAAATTTTAATGAATCATAATATGGAAAGTCTACTGCTGCAATTTAGATTCCACACTAGAACTAACCTAAGATACTACTGTTGGTCAGAATTTGGTGTAGTACCAAAGAATATTCACAATTTTATAAAAAGCTATTAAAATATTTCTGCCTTTCCAACTATACACCTGTGTAAAACCAGGCTTTCTGATCAAACAACATATCACAATAGAACAAATGCAGCTGCCTTCTCTTAGGCCATACATCAAGGAGATTTGCAAACATATAAAACAATGTCACTCTTCACTAAATTTTGTTAAATAGTTATTTTCCATTAAAAATATTTGTATTAACATGTAATGAAAAGAGGGCTTGTTCTTTTTAAGTGAATTAAGAAATAAATAATTCTTTTTTCTGTTTAATTTCTGATATGCTATTCATAGACACAACCCACATAAAAGTTCTATGAGAGTTTTCAATAATTTTAATATAAAGGGTTCAAAGATCTCCCAAAAGTTTAAAGCTACTCTTTGGTGATTTTACTAAAAGGAGAGGGCTACTATATAATTTGGCATTATGCTACTTTCAGAAAGTTTTGTATAATAAAGACTAACACTGCTAATGTTTTCAAATTAGTTTTTAAAAAGTTAAAAAATTAGTAACTAAATTCAATCCAGAGCCCATACCTGACCAACTTTTTCAACGTTAAAGTATTTTCCTTTTCGATTATAAAGATCTGGAGCCTAGAAAGAATAAATAGTTTAATTCTTAAGTCAACTCATTAAACAAAAAAAAAAATCTTACATTTTAACAAAAACTCTACTTCTCAAGATTCCAGAGCCCATACCTGACCAACTTTTTCAACGTTAAAGTATTTTCCTTTTCGATTATAAAGATCTGGAGCCTAGAAAGAATAAATAGTTTAATTCTTAAGTCAACTCATTAAACAAAAAAAAAAATCTTACATTTTAACCAAAAACTCTACTTCTCAAGAAAGCTGTTAGTAGCAGTTACTCTTTTCTTTTGTGGATGGTAAGACACAAACACAAAGTTCAATTTATATGCTTTACATTTAATAAATAAGTACTGCCATTAATTAGTTCAATAGTTATAAAAGCATACAGAATTGCTAGAAGGTCACTTAAACTGGATTCAATTTGATTACTTCTTACCATTATCCAGATTTATTGTAATTATTGTTGAAAAAGCACTATAGAAATGCCAATTTCCTACCTCATTGAAATGTTCAGTAAGAAATTCAGCAACGAATGTGATATCTTTCTGAGTCATCTATCAAATCCAAAAGGAACAAAAAGAAAACAAATCAAGATAAAGAAAAGCTTCTTGATAAAAAATTATGTAACAATAAATGTGACAAGCCTGTAATTAAATACTTTAAACCCATTTTCCAATCAGCAACTCCAACAGCTACAGATCTCTTTATGGTATAAGGCTATTTATTATTTTATGCCCAATGCTAAGACTGAAAAACTTGTATGCAGATCAGGAAGCAACAGTTAGAACTGGACATGGAACAACAGACTGGTTCCAAATAGGAAAAGGAGTACGTCAATGCTGTATACTGTCACCCTGCTTATATAACTTCTATGCAGAGTACATTATGAGAAATGCTGGGCTTGAGGAAGCACAAGCTGGAATCAAGATTGCCGGGAAAAATATCAATAACCTCAGATATGCAGATGACACCACCCTTATGGCAGAAAGTGAAGAGGAACTAAAGAGCCCCTTGATGAAAGTGAAAGAGGAGAGTGAAAAAGTTGGCTTAAAGCTCAACATTCAGAAAACAAAGATCATGGCATCTGGTCCCATCACTTCATGGCAAATAGATGGGGAAACAATGGAAACAGTGGCTGACTTTATTTTTGGAGCTCCAAAATCACTGCAGATGGTGACTGCAGCCATGAAATTAAAAGACGCTTACTCCTTGGAAGGCAAATTATGACGGACCTAGACAGCACATTAAAAAGCAGATACATTACTTTGCTGACAAAGGTCCGTCTAGTCAAGGCTATGGTTTTTCCAGTAGTCATGTATGGATATGAGAGTTGGACTATAAAGAAAGCTGAGCGCCAAAGAATTGATGCTTTTGAACTGTGATGTTGGAGAAGACTCGAGAGTCCCTTGGACTGCAAGGAGATCCAATTAGTCCATCCTAAAGGAGATCAGTCCTGGGTATTCATTGGAAGGACTAATGTTGAAGCTGAAACTCCAATACTTTGGCCACCTCATGCAAAGAGCTGACTCATTGGAAAGGACCCTGAATCTGGGAAAGATTTAAGGCAGGAGGAGAAGGGGACAGCAGAGGATGAGATGGTTGGATGGCATCACCGACTCAATGGACAAGGGTTTGGCTGGACTCCAGCAGGTGGTGATGGACAGGGAGGCCTGGCATGCTGCAGTTCATGGTGTCACAAAGAGTTGGACTGAGTGACTGAACTGAAGAATGAGTGTGGAGTCTCTCCTTGGGAGTGGAGGACGTCTGTTCAGATAAATAACCTCAATCTAGGTTAAGGGCTGCAACCTGAGAACACTGCTTGCTTCAGTGTTGGCCTCTGCTTCTTTTAATGACCCCACCTTCTCCCTATCCCAGTTCTTCAGCCCTCAAAAAATTACACATTGAGGTCTCTGCCAACAATGAACATATTGAATCTCCCAAAGTAAAGGCAAGAGTGATGGCAGAGAAACAGCTAATGTGAACATCCCTGGTTTGCAAGGCCAGTCATCCACAGCACAAAAGACCTACTTCCTATAAAAGCTGTGATCCCTTACTTATCTGGTCCACTAAGACTAATTTTAATACTCCCCATTTTTTCAGGCTTAAAACCACCTAATCTACCTGAATAACAGTTTGGGGAGGGGTGAGGATGAGTGAGCTGCAGGAACCAAAAGGGAATTCTGCCCTATTCTGTAAGATATTCCGAGGAGATTCCATTGCTACTTGTCACAATCCTTATTGCAGTCAGAAAGAAACTGGTACTCACCAGACATGAACATAGGTACTAATATCTACGTACTAGACTTCCAAGGAAAATAAAAATGCATTTAAGATTTTAGGAAGTTAAAATAAGGAATCCAAATACCCTATGTTATACAGACCCTAAAATCTTATACAAACATGAAAATGATAAGTTTAGCCATAGTCAAAGTATCCTGTGAGATAAAAAATATCAACATGCAAATTTAAAAAAGGGCTTACTAGGATCTCTCTTGTGCCTATAGCCTAACATCTCTTAACAATAACTACGTAAGACTACCAGGATGACCAGCACAGCTGAGCTCAACCAGGGCAACATTAACACATATAGGAAAAATACTACTATATACTACCTTGTTCAGTTCGGGAAGTACATGGTCTTCTGTCATTCTCAACATTGCTGAAAATATAAAGTTTAAAACTATCTTTAAAAGGAAACTCCAAACATAATTTTAATTATAGATGCATTTCAAGTCTAAATGTACTTCACTGGACTACATTTTCTAGTCTCAACAGCTTCTTGTCACCAAGGAAAACTTATTTTCTACGAACTACAGAGTGAAGAATTTGATTTATATTCTTAGGCTCAAAACGGTTGGTATAGCCATCTTAAACCATTTTTCCTTTTCTCCTTCAATACAACCCATTGCCACTCCAGACAAAGAAACCAAACTGCTGCCTTTACCAAAGACTGTGTGTGCAGGAATCCCTCCTAACTTAGTCATGTTTCTTCTCTTAAAATGTGCAGGCAATTCTTTCTTTCCTCCAAAAGCCTCAGAATGCCAAACAGATGTGTTTCTTCCCTTTGGGCTTTTCTGCCACATGAAGATGCTTGCACTAAGATTTATGTGTGTATACACACACTTATATATGTGTATATATGTATTTATATACCTTCTTTAATATTCGTGGTTGACCCTTTTTGTCCTTTCATGGGGTGTCTTGCATCAATACTGTATTTTCTATACATATTACATCCACCTAAGTGAAGAAATATATTGCATGTGTTTTGCATAGTGTTTGAATATGCTTCTTGTGTTTGGTGAGGAAAAAGCATGTTAGGCATGATTCTGCAAATAGGATTATTTTAAGAAACTGTTCTTAATTAATTCAGACTGCTAATTTATCTGAAAAAAAAAAAAACAGTCATAATCTAGTTCCCTTCATTCATTTATCCACTCAAAAATTACTTACTGAGCGTAATACAGGTACTGGGAACAAAGCAGTATAAATAAATCCCTGCCTTCATGGAGACTGAATTTTACAAAAGAGCAAACCAGGGTTAGAGCGCTAACTAGTGTAATATGCTTCTTGTGTTTGGTGAGGAAAAAGCATGTTAGGCATGATTCTGCAAATAGGATTATTTTAAGAAACTGTTCTTAATTAATTCAGACTTCTAATTTATCTAAAAAAAAAAAAAAAAACAGTCATAATCTAGTTCCCTTCATTCATTTATCCACTCAAAAATTACTTACTGAGCGTAATACAGGTACTGGGAACAAAGCAGTATAAATAAATCCCTGCCTTCATGGAGACTGAATTTTACAAAAGAGCAAACCAGGGTTAGAGCGCTAACTAGTGGCAGCATCCAGTTACAGTTAGGTCTCCAGTTCTCCAGTCAAGTGTGTGTTTGTTGTTCAGTACTAAGTCCTGGCCAACTCTTTTGCAACCCCATGGACTGTAGTCCACCAGGCTCCTCTGTCCAGGGGATTTCCCAGGCAAGAAAATCGGAGTAGGTTTTCATGTCCTTCTCCAGGGGCTCTTCCCGACCCAGGGATCAATTCAGTGTGCTTTGTTCTAATGATAAGGACTGAGTGGTAATTCATTTATCTTCTAATGTAGCTTCTTATTACAGTTAGGACATGCAATAAGAATATAAACTGCCTAATTACTCCAGTAATTATAAGTAAAACCAAGCTACTATTTCTCTAATAGAAAGTCACTTCTGAGGTTTCATTTAATTTGAACATTGCAATTTATTCTAATTAACTCTGATATTAAACAGGCTAGCCTGATAAACACTCTGGCTCCCCATTCTGGCTAGTGTTGGTATGGTTTTGAGAAAAATCTAAGAATTTAAAATGTCAACATCCACTGACTGCATTCATTTTTTATTAAAAGCAATTATATTGGGCTAACAAACATGAAAAGTCACCTTTTAAAAACATGAGAATTAAAGATTTGGAAAAAAATCAATTAAAAAAAGATTTGGGCATTTGTTTAACAGGATATTAGCATAGTACAGTAATTTACTTTCTATTTTACTCTTTAGAACTTTAAGAACTATGGAATAAACTCTATTTACAACTAAATATTCCATGTGTTGGAAGGAAATGGATGCTAAATTATTTCAAAGATATTAAGAGAGGTCACAAAAACAGCAGTACCAATGGACTACATACATAAAATATGCACACTCTGTAGGGTGAGCATTAAAACATTTAAAATCATGTCAGTAACTATTTGCTGATTACATACAAATGTAAAGAGATGCAGAGACACAAAGAAAAGACTAGTGGTCTGCAGTCTATTTAGCTAGGGCATCACTGTCCAGTAGAAGTGATAATGGCAATGTTCTAGTTCTGTGCTGTCCAACGTGGTAGCCACTAACTACAAGCAGCTCCTGAGCACTTCAAATGTGGCTAGCATGACTAAGGAACTGCATATGTAATTCTACATAATTTCAACTAATTTAACCTGCCAAAATTGACTGGTGGCTACCGTAATGAATGGCACAGATCTAGAGACAGAAGATCAAAGTATAAAACAGGAGTTCAACTATTCAAGGTAGAGGCTTTGTCTTATTTTCTCTCCCCCTTTCCACTCCAAATCTAACACCTAACAGTGCCTAATACAAAGCAGAGATTAAAAAATGTTATTTGAACCTAAGGAGACATTACAGAGTAAAAAAAGGTCAATTATCAGTAAGTGATAGACATAATGTCAGAAGTTGTATCTGTGGGGGCGGGAATGGGAGGGTATAAAGAAGAAATACAATTGGCCATGTGCTGAAAACTGCTGAAACTGAGTGAAGTGTATAAGTGGTGTCATTTAAACTATTCTCTCTACAGTGACAAGAATTTAAAATTTTACTAGTGTAACTGAATATTCCAAATTGATATTCCCACATTTTTTTCTTCAAAAGTGTTAAAAATACAAGAATGCTTCATTCAATTAACTTACCCACATACAACCACCGAAAAAATGCTTTGAAGTTTTTCATACTGCTATCTATAACTCTAAAAGATAAAAATAAATCAGAAATGAATTATTACAGGAGGTTCATATATCATTGTTCAATTACTATGGAATATAATAATCCTTACTGTTCTAGTATAGCCTATCTGGATGACATTTAAAGCTTTAGAACAGATTTAACAAATCAAACACATAGCTAAAAATAAAATCTCAAAAGAGCAAATCCTGATTCTTTTTCAAAAATAAAGCAAATAACTCAGATTCTAACTGGTTATAATAGCCTTGCCACAAACTGTAATAGTCTTTCCAAGCATTCAATAAAGTATGAAATCCTTTTCTAACTTTGGAACCAAAAGAAATTAAAAAAAAAAAACAAACCCAAAAAACCAGTTTTCAGCACTATTCTCAGTTTTTTAAAAAAATCACTGATCAGTAAAAAGAAAAAATATCAACCATAACAGAAAATCATCATTATAAGTCTTTACTATGTCACTACCATTACCTCTGATATCAATAAGACATTACTTATGGAGGTTGATATTTTTATCCTTACAGTAACAGATCTCAAAAATCGAATTTCCTTGGGCTTTACACAAATTTGTACCCTGAAGATTAAGTGTGATAAGTGGAAGTCATCTACACTTTGATGAAAGCGTTTCTGAATATAGAAATGGATATCATTTTTTTAAAGCTCTTTAAGCTCACATCTGTAGGATAATTACTCTAAGCAAATAATATGTGCCCTTTTTACCCCTAAATCTCAAAGTCCCTTCTAAGCACTACGTCTTATAATACTACTGGAGAAGTAGGTCAGTATCATTAACCTTTCTGTACACAGTACAACACCTGACATAAAAAACTGTGACATCTCTTGCGTTACCAAGCACCAAGATCAAAACTTTCTTGCAGCAAAAATAGGGGGAAAAAGATTCCTGTCTTTCTCAGTTCACCCCAACCCCAGGCAATCACCGATCTGTTATAGGCTAATATTAAAATTCTCACTGTCTCAGTTTCTCCATTATAATCTAAAATAATGCTATATTTCACTTATCTCCAAGGAGCAAGAAGTTAAATCAATAACCTTTCATTCTATTAAAACATGATCAGAGAAAACTTAGTATTTTATGTTTACTCTCTGCAAATATGCAGAACCAAAAAATTATTCAACATTCAGGAAAAGGAATGTCATTTCCCTCCCTGTTCTTTGAGCACACATATCTATATTCTAAACTCCATTAAAACGACAGTGGGAAGGGGTGTAGGTGTTATAAACTCACATACAAAAAGATGATAGAAAAAAGTTTTTTTAAGTTTCAGAAATGTCAAAAGCAGACAGAAGACTGGTGACTGGTGAAGGTCACCAGCAGTGGCCACATGTGAGGCACTTCAGAGGGGGAGCAGCACGGAGTCATCCACCCAGCAGAATCCCGGGGACACTCAGTCCTTAGAAACATCAAGTTCAACAAAAGACATCAGGATGACGTCTGGGGCTGGGCAAAGGAGGACTGAAACTGAAAGAGAGGGGCACAGCACAGGCCCACATGCGCTGATCCTCGTGCTGGCTTTGGTCCACCCTGCACCCAGCAACTCCAAGCAACTTTAAACTGCCTCAGGAATAAATATGAGTAAACAATCGGGCATCAGGTTTTTGCAGAAAGCTTGCAACAAGAGACCAAAACAAATAGCAAAGTGACATATACACAGGAGATAATTCAGGAAGCAGCAAAGACTTTTAAAAAATCTAATTAATGTCCTCAGAGAGCCATGAAATGTCATATCTACAGAGCAAGGGTGCTGCTTTGAAAAATGAGTAAACAAATAAGAAAACAGTAATTAAAAGACAGGACTGCCATAATAAAACACGCAACAGCATGGCTCGGGTCAATGACCTCATTCTCCATTCCGCCTGGGCTCTTATTCCAAAGTTCACACCCTAGACCCACTTTACCAACCTGAGCCTTCTAAATCTCAATTTCAAGCATCCTACTCAACCACAACCACCAGCTTTCTTTCCAGTGACTTCTTGCCAGCATCCCAACAGTCATACCACCAAGACTTACCCTACTAGTTCTCTGTTCTTTCACTGTCTCTTACCCACTTACTTCTACTTTCAAATATATTCAGGTTCTGACCATTTCAGATTCTGACAACCATTTCTCTCTTGGCTTCTGTCTTCGCCCTTCTATAATCTATTCTGAACACTAAGTAAATAACAGGAGGGATCAAAAAGATCCTAAGTCATATCCTGTTCCCCCACTGCCTGTAATTCCCTAAGAGCTTACTATGTTATTCTTTATTATGTCCAGCGTAAAAGCCAAAGTCCTTACAATGGCCTACAGGCTCTACACAACTTGACCCATCCTCCACGACCTCTTTCAGCTCATCCTATCGCTCACACTGTTGTTAAGTTCACTAACTTAGCGGCTCCTGGAAGCTCCCCTCAAGTATGCCAGGCATAGTCCAAACTCAAGGCCTTTATACCTGCTGTCCCCTTTGCTCCCAAATATCAGCAAGGCTCACTCCTTCCACCCTTGAGGCCCTCCCTGACCGGAAAACTGCACCTCTACCCTAGCACACCCTAGATCCTCCTTCTCTACATGGTTTTCCCACCACTGCAAACCACTATCTCACCTGCTATAGGTTTTAATTATTCATTTCTTTATTATCTGTCTCATCACATTAGAATACAGTACCTATGAAGGCAAGATTTTTATCAGTTTTGTTTACTACTATACTCTCAGCATCTAGAATAATGTTTAAAACATAGTTAAAAACACACAGTAAATGTATATGATGAATGACAGTGCTGGATAATCAAGTCAAGAAAATTTCACAAGAAACAGTAAAGATAAAGCTATTTTAAAAATATGAGTAAAAATAAAAGACATAGAGGGTCAATCCACAAAGTCTAATATGACCAACTAGATTTCTAGAACAAAAATCTAGTTTTAAAAAGTGGGGGAGAAGAGGAAATTATCAAAATAATAATACAACAGAATTCAGGTAAAAATAGCATTTTCTTATTATCAGTACAATAAATGGAAAGACCCATATTTAAAATACTACTGTGAAATTTCAACATATCAAGGATGAAGAATAAAGTTTTCAAGATTAAAAAAAAAACCAGCATACAAGGAATGAGAATCAGAAGCACCAGACCTGCCATCAGCAACAAACAGGCCAGAACACAACAGAGCAATGCTTTCAAAGCTCTCGGAGAAAATAAATCTCCCTTCATAATCCATACCCAGTCAAAACCATCAATTAAGTGTGGAAGGAGGAGAAAAGACACAAAAGGACACAGAAAGCTTACCCTTACACATCTGTTTTCTAAGTTATTGGAGGACATTTTCCACAAAGTGATTAAATGAACCAAGAAACAGAGGAGATCCTGAAAGTAAGGATCTAACCCATGAAAGCAATGAGGAAAACGCCTGGGTGGTAGCTGGCACAAGAGCCGGAACCAATGGACAGATTGGTGCAGGGGTGGTGGTGGTGGGGGTGCTGTGAGGTGGGAGGCTAACAGAGGAGGCACCAGGGACAGAGGGGAATTCCAGGGATGTGATGCTACCCCTAAGACAGGGAGAAAACCTAAAAATGTGGTCAAGAGAGATAGTGCAAGGGAAAAAGAAAGCAAATAGAGTCTAGGAAAAACAAACAGAAACAAAGGAACAATTTCAAAAAATTGATAAATACAAGAAATGCAGTAGTCATACAATTTAGAAATATGGAAGTAACCTATAGACCTAAAAACAGAAACAGTTACAAGAGTTTAAAGGATTCCCTCTGAAGAGAGGAACTGAGGTGAGGATGGGTGAGACAGGAAAATACCATGCTAATTTTTACAATCACTGTGCTATTGGTTTGTTTTAATCCTATAAACATGCAATTTTCATAAGAACTTAAAATCTCATTTTAAGAAAATCACAATAATTTGCTAGGTTCTCAATTACAAAAAGTGAAATATTCTCAAGTCAATGATTTCAATATTCAAGTATTCCCACTACTTACTGAAGAAGTTCATTTGCCTTGAGTATGAAAGAACCTACTGCAGTAATAGCATCTGAAAAGAAGTAAATAAATAAATATCATTTGTCCAATAAGTAAAGTGAGTTTAAAGCATTCTATTGAGAAATAAAATTACCACCTTCAATTCTGCAGCATCTAGTCCAAGAGGTTCATATTTTTGCTTCCATGAAGCCATTCCTTTCAATTCACTCAAATGGTATAATAAAGACTCTGAGCCACTATCGAAAACAGAGCAGAAATAAATCAGTATCACTGTCATCAGGGTGGCAGGCACCTACTATCTTGCTTGAATATTTCTAAGTTTTCAAAAATAAAAACTGAAAGCAACTTTAATTTTCTTTCTATGAGAGACTATTAGCTCTCAAAATTATTTCAAAAAACTGTAGCAGAATCATTTGGTTGTCATGACTAGTGAGATGAATTGGCCACATGATTAAACTTTATAAGATCAAATTATGTTCCACAGTTGGTCCTGGCACTGTTAAGATAGTCATATGGTCATCTTGTTCACCTAACAGCTATGTATTTAACACTGAGCAAATATTTATTAAGCTCCAACTTCAGGTCAGGCACTACGGGGACTTCATGTTTACACAAAACGAAAGGGTCCTTATAACACTGATAGTCTAATGGGGGAGATAGTCATAACCACATAATCAGACAGTTTCCTAATTTCATAATCAGACCATTTTAACTACATAAATGCCTTAGAGGAAAACACACCAGGTACAGGTGAAAGAGAAGAACCTGAACTAGTCTGGGAATGAAAGAAGGATTCTCTGAACATCTGAGCTGAGAGCTGGAAAATGCAGGTGAAGAACAAAGTGGGAGTGTTCGAAAAAGCAGAAGAGACGTACAAAAGCCCCAGGTAGGAGACACAAATGTCAAGTTTGAGAAGGCCACCAAAGACATGGGTCCTAAGAAATGGGAAGGCACTGGAAGTTTTTAATAAGAATAACACAATCAGATCCATTGTGGAAAACACATCTGAAGGACACAGTGTGCACTGGAGACCAGGCCAGAAACAGCCCTACAGTGCTGAGAGAGAGAGGTAAGGGCCAGGGGTCTCAGCATAAAGAAATCTATCAAAATCTAAGTCAAACACTGAACATCAACCAGCAAGCTTGCCTCACTGAGGGAGTGGTGTTTGAAATGGCACGAGACTCGAGGATCTAGACCAGTCTTGGCTCTGACACGTAATAACTTTGGGGCAGCTATATGCCCTTTCTGAACTTCAGTTTCTTCTTATGTAAAATGAGGATAATCACAACCAACACCTTGCCAAGGACTTACATGCAAAAATATGTAACATGCTTTTATATAACATATAAAATGATAAACAAACATACTTAATTTCACCACTCAAAAAAGGGTATATGCCCTATTCAAGACATAACTCATGGCTGTCAGGGTGAGAAAAAAGCCCCGGTGGTGCCTAGGGTGGTGAAAAGATGCTGCAAAGTTATTTCACAGAGCAGAGTCACTATTATTGATTCTTTAAATCTTGGGCACTTTAAGATTCCCCTCAAATGCTAAGGCAAAATGTCAGCTAGAAGACGCTGTAACAGAGAATGCCAGATGAGGAAAAGAAGGCTGAAGAAAGAAAATCAATGCTAAGTATGTGCAGAGGCAACACCAAAAGATGCTCCGTCATCTTCACACCTCTGTAAGTGACTTATAACCAGTTTTTGTATACTGGAATATGATGACTCTATAGACTGGCCAAGCTTCTTTAAGCCCTGATTAAGAGAAAAAAATATAACATTTAGCAAACAAGTAAGATACTATATGCCATTCTAAATAAAATTAAGACTATGTTCATAGCCATTAAAGTACAAAGATAACCACACCTTTACTGTTAACTGGTTCATTAAGAGGGTCTGAAGTTCAGCACTAGAATGAAAAAGAAAGTATTTTTAGTCTTCTCTATTTAAAATCTGAATGCATCACTTAAAACATTTAATTTCAAAGTACAAATGTAAACAAAGATTTTAAACAAATAAAAAGAAATAGCCCAACAAAAATTAAGACTTTATTGTACTCAGAGAAACAGTACTTATAACCAGTTTTTGTATACTGGAATATGATGACTCTATAGACTGGCCAAGCTTCTTTAAGCCCTGATTAAGAGAAAAAAATATAACATTTAGCAAACAAGTAAGATACTATATGCCATTCTAAATAAAATTAAGACTATGTTCATAGCCATTAAAGTACAAAGATAACCACACCTTTACTGTTAACTGGTTCATTAAGAGGGTCTGAAGTTCAGCACTAGAATGAAAAAGAAAGTATTTTTAGTCTTCTCTATTTAAAATCTGAATGCATCACTTAAAACATTTAATTTCAAAGTACAAATGTAAACAAAGATTTTAAACAAATAAAAAGAAATAGCCCAACAAAAATTAAGACTTTATTGTACTCAGAGAAACAGACAAAAACAGGAAACGTTAAAGTCCACAAACAGACTGAAATAGACATGAGAATGTGCTATACACTAAGATGGTATTTCATGTCAGTAAGGAGAAGAGGCACTACTCAATCAATTACACTGGGCAATTATTAGACACTTAGAAAAAAATAAGTTGTTATGTCTTTCATAGCATACAACCAAATAAGTCATATCTGGAACATGTAAATGGAATAAAATCACGAACCACCAAAAAAAATCTCTGGATGAAAATAAAATATCTTTGACTGCTTAATATAAGAAAGATCTTTTTAAGAATAATGCTGAGGTAAATACAATAAAGGAAAAGAGTGATTTAGCTACATAAAAATGTTTAATTTTTTATACATTTAAAAAGTACAGATATATGTATACATGGTACATACACATAAAATGATTACACTTACATAGAAAATAAATACGTGAATAAAAAAGCCTAGAAAGATACATACTATTCTTTGTTTTTTGTGCATCAGAATTTTCTATTTTTTTTTACAATGAATATGAGTTGCTTTTGAAATAAATTACTTTAAAAAGAGAAGGTAAAGAAGAGTATCTACTGTAAGTTTATTACCTGGCTTTCCCCCACAACAACAAGTCCATGAATTCATCTTGCACTGATGTGGTTGTGTTCTTTTCCTAGAGAAAGATGGATAAACTCATGATAAGTGCTTTTTAAGCAAGTGTTATTTATTCAAAATTACAGGAACATGACTCCCTTTCTTACCTTTAACCTTCTCTCAAATCCATATTTAAACTGATTATCTGAATAGCAGTTATGAGGAAACAGCCAGTCAGCTCTTCCAACACCTGTCCTTAATCGCCACATCCTATTAGCTCCACTTCACAATCCTGTCCCCACCTAAGTTTTTCCAGTGGGAAGGACTGGCATTATCTCTCTCTGAGACAAGAGTTTGAGGTTAGATCAAGCCATCTCAAAGAAATCAAGATCTGAGCCTTGAACAAATCAGACCGATTTTTCTCATGTCCCTCATGAACTGAGTAAGGACATCATACCCTCTTTAACACCTTCCATGGGAAACTCCAGTTACATCACCTGGACAAACTTGGTAAGACGCGAATCCATCTGCATCAGTATTTCTTCCCAGGCTTCACACATACATGTCAGTGACAAATTTATATACTATTAGCAAAAAGAAAAAATATTAAAGTAGCAAAAAATACTTAAGTCAATATGCTAACTAAATAACACATGCTTCTTACTGCCAACTGTCTCAAAGAAACCCAGGATTTACTGTAAACCACTTTTAACTCAGTTAAGCCTGAGAAAGAAGAGACCATGGCTAACACTTGATAATCATTTAACAATCAAACATTCTCAAATTAAGTTTTTAATCTGGTAAAATAGATATTTTTCAACTTTTTACATATACGATGTGTTTTATGTACATTAACTGTTAAAATGCTAACTGGTCAACTATTCAATCTTCAAACAGTATCCTTTTAAAAAGATACTGATCTCCAGAAATCTTTGACATGAAGTACAGTAGTGACTGTGGCAGACTGAAGAAAGAAGGTCACAGTTCTTTGAAGCTCCTCTATCCGGATGATAGTCAGTTTCTCTAGTCTGTCGATCTGGGCTGGCCGTGTGTCTCAGTGTGACAAAGTAGCACAAGTGTCACTGAGTCCAAGGCTCCAGAAAGCTCTGCAAGCTTCCACTTACACTGCTGACGTTCCTGCTGTCGACACCACTTACCCAACAAGCCTGATCTAGCCTGTTGGGAAGTGGGGAGTGTGGAGTTCAGATAAAGCCATCATGGCTGAGAGATACTTGGACCAGCCAGCTGACCACTGCTGTACGACCAAGACCAGCCTGAATAGCTGAACCTAGCCCAGAACAACAGAACCTTCAGCTGGGCCTGGCCCAAACAGTCAACTAACTAAAACACCAATCACCTGCTAATTGGGGGTACATTTATTATATCCAAAAGCTGTTAGAATGACTATTTTCCATAATACTTGATTTGCAAAGAAACTTTTAAAATTACAAAATATCTTATGTATGAGAACGTTTAAAAAGATTTAAACTACTTTTTTCTTTTCTTTTGGAGATATAGAGATGGGTTGGAATAGATTTTCAATTAAATTTCTTTTTCTTGTTTCAGCAGACATTATAAGCTTATCTATCAGACTAGACACCTCTGCCATGTATAGTTGGTTTTAAAAAGTAAGATTTTCAAGTTTTTTTATTTACACAATATTAGAAACTTATAGTAAACAGTCACATAAAACAAGCTATAAATAAATACCTGTAAAAGAGCTGAAATGTGAGTAAACTTTCTGGCCATTCGAGTTACTTCAGGTAAGAAAGAGTACAATAGATTGGTTTCAAGCTGTCAAACCAAAATACTAAAGTGAGTCACAGATATATTTACTATTTTTAAAGAAGAGTCAAGGTATAACTATGTATCAGAAAGACTACCTCAGAATTTTGCTCCTTTTCAGTATAACAAATTAGAAAATAACAGAATATAATTTTAGGATTCTCTCATCTGTAGCATCTAACTATGTACAGTTGACTCCCTCTAAGTTAGCAGTCCTCTCTACTTAGTTAGAATGAATGTAATAATCCATTTATACCACTATTATGAGAGACTTTTAAAATGATCACAAATATCTAAAAAAATTTTTAAGGAATTATAGCTACTAATAAATATAAGTTAACTATCTATTACAGAGGTACATGAATTATCACAGTAAAGTTGTTATTAAAAACATCTGTTACAAATGCCACATAAAGAGTGAATTATTTTACTACAGCACCAAACACAATTCGGGAAATTGTATTTTCATAGAACCTTAAGACGAAGAGCAACCATGAACAGCTGTTCCAGCAAAAAGCAGGAAGTCAAGAGCTCTCTGCTGCTGTGAATACCATGAAACCGTAAGGCCTCCCTCGCGGCACAGCCTGCATCTCTCCGTCCTACTTTTGTTTGAGAGGTCACAAGTGCTTAGATTCAGTGGCTGGGTTATTTGAGAAGAAATTTTCGGGAAGATTTTCTTGAAGGCAAAGCTACAATCTAGATACTCTGTAGGAGCCCAGTTTCCACAGTCTTAAGACAGAAACAGCACACAATGAAAAGGTTTTCCCTGGCATTGAGTGGGCACCTCACACAGGAGGCAATGTGTTAGTTAAGGGCCCTGGCTCTGGAGCCAGACTGCCCAGCATCACCTTCAAGTCCTTACCAAGCAAATTACAGTTCCTCTGCGTGCCATTTACTCAACTACAAAATGGGGATAATAATAGTACTTATCTATTAGGTTACTGACAGGATTCACATAAAATATACTGAGTTAGTACTGGGCACATATTAAATAATTAATAAATATTAGCTTTTATTATTACAAGGGTCAAAATCCCAAGAAAACACTTGTTACAAACATGAACTGGTATAGCAACAAGTTAATATTGGTCATTAACAGACCATCGAAACAAGGTTTTGATGAAAATTATGCTGAGCAATTGGAATAATAAGGTATTCACCAGTAACACTCTAAGATTTAGAAGCTCCAAGTCAATTTTTTGCTTTGTTTTAATGACCATTTGAATCCAGTGATATGGATAATAAAAATCAAACCTTTAAAAATATATATTACTCTCTGCTGGTTCAAAGACTCACCTGAAAATATGAAACTTCTGAAGCACCACTGGCAGAAACTTCTGTGACCACTGACAATGATTTCAAATCACTTGACAGACATAACGCAAGACAAGTACCAACAATCTGTAAAACAGCCAAATCCCCATTATATTTAGTGTTATTGCTACACTGCATCTGCTTACAATACAGGAAGCAAAAATTCAGAGCTCTAAAAAGCAGTAACTCCTGCCACGTATGTGGCAGATAAAGGCATGCGTCCACTGAGTTGCAAGGACACAGACACAGACCCTAACAATGCACCCGAGCGCTGGAGATCTAACACAGCCCACAGAGCCTGCAACATTTTCTATCCTTTTAGGGAACTGTAAGAAGAAGAACAGGTATGGAGAAGACCAAGACTGAGCCTACGATTGCTTCTAACGACTTTCATCACGTTCCAATCACAAATGGTAGGCTAGAAAAACATTAAATCATCATCAAGTGTACCATAGTAATCTTTTAGTTAAGAAAAAACTTTTTGACTAATTCCACTAAGAACCTCTGATCTTCACAGACATCATATCACTATTTTATCTTAGTAAGAAAATTATCCTCTTAACATTTAAGGACGAGTAAATCCAAGAAATGAAACTGAGAAAAATAGTAATGTTTTATTCTTTTCCATAAATCAGTCAGTTGTTACAGTCTAAGGCAAAAATAGAGAATCTTAAAAGAAAAACTTACCCCAGTGACTCGAGCAATTTTGAACATTCCATAAGCATAAAGCTCAATAAAACCAGAGCTTCCTCCAAGGACAAGAATATTAAGCCTGATTAAAAATAATGCAACAAGCTGAGGAAAACAGAGAGGACCGAGTTCTTACACCAAGATACAAGTTGTTGCTGCCCTCGTATAATCTGCACACTCAAGCTCCCTAGCAGTGAGACTGAACCTCTAAACAAGTTCACCAAGTTTCAATTACATCAGGCTTATTCCTTTTTCTTCCCCAAAAAGAAGAACATAAATTTCATTCGCCTAAAAAACCTCAGTTTACAGTAAAATAAGAATGTATTATTTTAACAATTTTATTTACATACTCTCAATAACAAAATCATCTTTTTTCCAGTTAATATAAAGTTCCATCAGTTTTATCATGGCCCTGATGCTAAATGTATTAAGTGGGCTTAAAGAACCTGAAGATTTCAATTTAAATTTCAGAAACTCAAGCACTTTTACCCTCCTTTACTTTTTAAAAATAAAAGTATACCATAATATTAAACTTGACACAAATATCATACAATAAAAATGAGTGAATAATAGATATTGTCTGTTCATTGTTCAGAGGTATTTGTCAGCAATGAAATAAAATGACAAAGAAAACATCTTTGGAACTCTGGTCTAAAAACTGCCTCAAGTATCAAATTTAAGAAAATAAAACTTGTTATGTAAGGTGTCTACAAGATTTACCTGACATCTCCCAAAAGCTTAATAATTTCATCAGAATTTTCTTCACTAAAATATAAAAATAAATTGGGTTATCTTTCAACTATATGCTTCAAATAATAAAAGATTTATCTTACTTGAAAAAAAAGGTATACCTTACCTAAATATTTTTGAGGTGTTGCTATAACTAGGAAAAAAAAAACAGAGTAGGGTAAAAAACTCTCAATAGAAATGCATTTTTTTAAAACACATGAGAAAACTGTCAATGTTAATAGTAAAAGAAAGAAACCTGTAAGATTAATTCGAATGAGATTAAACTCTGGTACTTACTTTTTTGGCAATGTAGGAAGTTTAGGTAAGAGAAGATTTGATTCATCCTCAGAATTATAAAAGGATGTTAGAACACTAAAAGGGGAAAATAAGACAAAAAAAAAAATAAGTATTATAAAAACAAAGATTCTACTTCTCTTTCCATTAAAAAAATATTAATTTTTTAAAGGCCCAATTTTACATATGACACATTATCAAATAGTGACTTTTACAGTGGTAAACTGTGCATGGCATTTAACAATCATGAACAAGAAACAGAAAAGTTGGAAATTCTTCATTTATCTGAACTTTATTTCTGAAAGAAAAAAAATCAGCCTACCCACTTTACATTAAGAGGAACAAATATTTATAAACAATTTTCTCAGCATATGGAATGCATCCATATGTATTCAGTATCAGTACCAGATATGGACTGAGAATTTATGATTCCTTAACTCTCCTCTAAAAACCAACACTGAACATAGGCATAGCAAGAATAATTTTAAAGAACACTGCAGTTATTATAATGCAATGATGGGTTCTATGACTTATACACATTTGGAGACATAACAATCCAGTTGGTGTATATGACACCAAGTATTTTGAAACAGTTTTATTTATCCTCCCATTTTTTTCAATCCTACCTCCGAATACAGATGGAAATGAATAAGGTGAAAAGTGGTGCCCTGAAAGACCCTGGAATCTCCATATAACATTTTTGAACTCTTAACAGAAAGTGTGTTAGGAATACACTTAGCAGGTAACTGGACTGGGACAGAAATTACATGGTATACTCTGCTCCTCTATAAATTCACATGACCACTTGCAACCTTTATTATTTGATGAGGGATTGATCCTTGTTTTATCTACAGTGAATTTTAAACCCCAGGCTAGACCTTATTATCTAATATTTTTACAAGCCCCTCCTGAGGAAATTTATGAATTATTAATCAGGATTTATAAATTCATTTGATATTAAAACTTAATTAGAATGGAAAAGCTAACAGGAAGAAAATGATCTTATTTTCTCAAAAAAAAAAAAACCAAAAACTTTTATGTTCAGTATTCACTAAGCCTACTGATCCTTTAGGCTATCTTTACTGCAAACGTGGCAGAGTACTTCATTTCACAGACTAAGGCAAAACTATTTTCACAAAATAAGGAAACTATAGGGACCACAAAAATAAAAAGAACTCATTCAGTATCAAAACAAAATGCTCAATTCAGCACTTTTCATATTTGAAGAATATTTTCTCAGACACAGAAACACAAAGTTCCAGAATGAAATATATGGTGAAAAGAAAAACAGAACCTTAATTTGCTAATTGCAATCTTAACTAATATTACTTGAAAGTATAAGTCATTGATATAAACTTTTAAAAATAACCAAAAAGAAAAATCTTGGCTATTCAGGCATTACTGCTCCAATATTAAAACAGATTTTTTTCCAGAAGAGAAAGAAATCTAGCAAATATTTAAAAAATTTCATCCTGATAAGCTTAAGACAAAAGGTTAAAAGCAAATATACATACTCAATACTCAGATGTGCCTAAGTTTCTACTTTTAAAAAATGAAAATTTCATGAACATCCTACTGGGACCACTGGGGTTTTTCTTTATCACTCTACCTGCTCTCAACAGTCACTTCCATCCAATGCATACAAGAAACTGGGGCCTCCACAGAAAAAGAGTGCAAGCTTTCAGGTTTTTCTACATCACACAACACAATTTTCTTGGTATCAGCAAGAGCAAAGGCCAAAACTAAAACAAGAAGAAATAATCAGAATAAGTCAGTGTAATACTAAGAGAAAAATGGGTATTTCATTTCTTGCCCAATTTTACTATTTTAAATATATCATAATCACAGAAATGATTTAACCCCGAAATCCTTCCTTCAAATAAGTAAAACATTGAAAGGTATCTTTGTATAGAGTTATGCTGTTATCGACACTTATTTTCAAATGCTCAAATTTTTGTGAGCAACCTACTACTGTCTTGTGTACTGTTCTTAACATCTTACATATCAGAGCCTCTAGACTGGAACCTTGATGCCAAGCAGAAAACACAGACAGACATCAACATATAAACAATAATATCGTTATCAACCAAGACATACTGGTCTCTACCTGAAAGTTAAAAAGTGATTCCATCTGCTTGGTTCTTGGGAAGGTTTTTTATTCCCCTTTTTAATTTCTAACCCTATTGAACAGGGATATCAAATACTGATGGGTCTTCTTCCTTTCATTGTGGTTGAATTTCTAACCCTTATTGAACAGGGATATCGAATACTGATGGGTCTTCTTCCTTTCACTGTGGCTGAATAATCTAGTATCGTTTCTCTACAGAAGTCTTAATGTCTTCCTAACATATAAAACTGAAGATGGTCTAGACAGAAGGCTGTGTGTTTCACTGTATACCAATACATACAACTCTGCGAGATGAGAGGCAGATGAGAGGCAATCCAAGTCTCCTCTTCTTTAAAACAATTTAAAGCAATCTTGAAATAATCATTACCAAGCTAAGCTCTATTTTACTGTCCAAAAACAGGAGACATTTTTTAATGATAAAAATATCACCTACTTAAATACATTTTCACACAGACTGACTTTCATGGTTTTTGAGATCCTGATGTTTTTGGATGAAGAGAGCAAGATCTCAAAATACTACTCAAAAAGTTCTCTAATTTTACACATACTTTTTTTTTTCCAGCAGAAGAAACAAGAACTGAGCAAAATGAATATGGACCAAAATAGCTGTATCTGTAGAGCGACAGGCTTTCAGGGCATTTTTACATATTTATATTTATCTAGGGAAAAAGGAGGCAACAAGAAGGAATACATATCATTTTACAAAAACAATTTGTTTTTTTAGGCACCAATGATACAGATGACTTGCAGCATTTTCCTGTGCTGACTGGACACGTACAGCAGCTCAAATGACTGTCAGTGTAACAACACATGGGAGAGGAGAGTTCAGTCCTCAGAGCAGCAGCATGGTAAGCTACAACACGCAGGGTACCAAGAGGAGTAGGGGGTCAAAGCTGACAGTCCTTCAGGTGAGGTAAACAATTGTGCAGAGAGAATATTTACGAACCACACATTTAATGCTAAAACACATTTTGGGGAGAAAAGGGCCATGATGGCTCTGAACTGACTACTGAGTGGCAAATGAAGCTCTGGACAAACAGTGCAGAACAAGACAGCAAAAGAGCAAAGCCAAAGTACCCTGTGTATTCTCACAAAACTTCCTGTTAGACTTAGCTTTGCCAAGAAGTCAGATTTCATTCTAGAGGTATCTCTGCCATGAGACAAGATGGCAGAATTAATCTGAGTTCCATGAAAACACTATAAAGCAGCTGAAAAAAAAAATTACAAATCAGTATTTAAAATTCTAGTACATTGTAAGAAAAATAAATTCTTTCAGTGAGTAAGTTCTCTTTATAGAATACTCTTTCTGAAAAACAAAAACATATTTTTTTTACAATACTGTCATTACGTTTGCCATCTGGTCTCCAAGCCAGACAGGTCACTTCCTTTCCTGTATTTTCATTTGGTGGAAAACTCCAAACTCGATGAAAACTTGCAAGTCGATGAAGTAAAACCTAAGACAAAACAGATATAATGGCAGATAATAAAAACATCCATTTCCAAAAATAAAATAAATCTAAACCCCACTATAAATTTTTTTGAAAACTGTACCAAGTATAATATTTAGCCATCAGAAAAAATTCAAAGAGTGTCTGAATGAACTTAAGGTATTTTCAAAGAAATGGGTGAAACAAGGTCTAATTTAACCCTGTATTCTATACATTTTCCTAACTTTTATGTCAACAAGAGACTTATGTTTTAGAAAGGAATACAGCTTCCCAGGCAGCTCAGCAGTAAAGAATCTACCTACCAAGCAGAAGATTCAGGTACAATCCCTGGGTGGGGAAGATCCCCTAGAGAAGGCAATGGCAACTCACTCCAGTATTCTTGCCTGGAAAAGCCCATAGACAGCGGAGCCTGGCAGGCTGTGGTCCATACAGGCGCAGAGAGTCTGACACAACCGAAGCGACTTAGCACACGTGCATGCACTGGCTCATTCATGCCTTCCAACACTTCTCATCATCACTGTTGGTGATTTCAAGAGCAACAATGTCCTGGCTTTTGGTTCTCAACTACCTCTTCTTCAATGATCACAGCTTCTACCTCACCTCAGTCACTCCCAGGGTCATGTCTGTTACGCTGTCATTACCGACAACTACAAATGCTGCCATAAACTTCAGCTGCAAACTTCCCACTTTCCATCACTGTCTGTATCTTTCCGGCTCATCCCGACTAATACCCAACTTCAATTCTTCAACCTCACCAAGACATACAATCCAATGAGTCTACCGCCGATTTTCTGTTCCCACACGTGACCTCACTTCCCTACTTAATCAGGTTAGAATTCAAAGTTCATCATTACAATCACTTCTCTTGTACATAACTTCGACTCCCTTGCATCTCTTGCTTTTTGTCACAACTCTGGTTAAAGCCCACTACACCAGCACCCATGCAGCTGAACAGAAGAGACACACAACCATGCTCACTAGCTTCACTATAGAACCACTAAGCCCACGTGCCTTTTAATACTGAAGAAAATCCTATCAGATTCACTAGTCCACTCGCCTTGTCGGCTTCTTCAAAGTTCTCTTCCCTCCTCAAAATTCCAATATTTTCGTCTCCATCCTCACTCCTAAACAGTGCCCTTTCTTCTTCACTAAGAAAAGAGAAGCAACAAGTGCCCACAATTACACCTACTCATCTGGTCACACTGATGCTCCTATTTTTTCCCTTCCCTCCTACAGTTGTGGCTGAAGGAACTGCACTCTTCTCAGAGCCGTGAGAGAATTTCAGAACACTCTGGATGCAGAGGAAGACTAGATTCCATAGAGGGCTTTGGGAAAGCAGACAGTAATACCCTGGTAACAAAGCCGTGACAATCAACACAGCTTTCCAGGCTGCTAAGTTCCCTTTTCCAACTAGTTTCCAAGCCTGGCTGAAGACAACTCCCATCTGGCCAAGTAACTATCAGGACACCTGCCAAAAGGCCAAGAGAGTAAAGACACAAAAGTGAAGGTTTCCTTACAAAATGGCTGCCAAGTAATTAAAAACTTCCAGCAGAAAGTTACAACTGGGTTACCCTTGATGAAGTGTAATATAATGTGAACTAGAAAGGGCAACCCACTCCAGAACTCTTGCCTGGAGAAAAAAAACCAGGGATGGGGGAGCCTGGTTGGCTTCCATCTATGGGATCGCAAAGAGTCGGACACGACTGAAGCGACTTAGCAGCAGCAGCAGCAGCAGAAATAGTGACAACACTCAGGCACATTCCATCAGGAATCAGTGAATCAGGCACATTCCATCAGGTGAAGCATCACTCCTGTTCCCATTAAAGGTATTTTTAATGGGAAGTGGCTAACCAACCAACACTGTGAACGTTGGACAACAGAATCAAGTTTCTTAAACATCCTCCTTGGCAGCTACAAACATGCATGTTCACACCTCGCGTCTGACAACTCACCTTTCTTCTGCCTGAACTGATTAAGTAAACGAAGGGCGGAATCTGTGGACCCACTACTATGTCAGCTCATAAGTGATACGTGAGCCTTTAAAAGTCCCATTTAACAAATTACTATGAGGCTCCGGGATGAAGGACCGTGCGACTGTCAAGCTGTGAAAACGTGGCCACAGAACGCGGGAAATGGGTGTACGAAAGACCTTTCCTGTGCGTGGCCCCTTACATTCATTGAGGCTAGGCAGCAAGACTGCAGAGACGGGCAGGGTAGACAGCTGGCCCGGGTTCGGTGTCCTCGCGGCTGCGCGCCGGCTCACTCACCTCGCCCGCGGTGTTGGCCAAAGCAATGAGATCCCGCTTGGGTGACCAGACCAGGAAGATGATCTCCTGCGGCAACTGCTTCTCTCCCACCACCCGGAAGGATGGGAAGCAGGTCGGGAAACGCAACATGGGGACGGCCCTGCAATGACTTCCCTGGTCGGAGGCTGGCCGGGGCCCCCCGCGGCCGCTCTGCCAGGGCCCGGCGCCGCTCCCGCCCCGGACCCTTCAGGCAGAGCCCCAACGGCGGCGGTACCAGCGAGGTGCCCCACCGCAGCCAACGCGGCCCGGGCGGTCTCCGCCTCCCGCTTTCCCTGCCCGCGCCGGCCGCGCTGCTGCCGCCGCCGCGCGCTTTCCGGGCACTTCCGGTGCCCGAACTTCCTCGCGAGAGCACGGAGGCGAGGTTTCGATCAGCCAGAGTCCCTTCGACAGTCTCCAAACTGGTGATCCTCAGTCCTGCTTGCTCAGTAGAAGAGGTTTTTTGTTTGTTTCTTTTGCTTTAAACACCGTGCCCAGGCAGCACGCCACACTGATGAAAAGCACTTCCCTGATCGCTCAGACGGTAAAGAATCCGCCTGAATGCGGGAGACCTGGGTTCGATCCTATGGTTGGGAAGATCCCCTGGAAGAAGGCATAACAACCTACTCCAGTATTCTTGCTGGGAAACCCCATGGACAGAGGAGCCTGACGGGCTACTCAAAGAGTCGGAAACGACTGAGCGACTAAGCACAGCACAGTACGGAATGGGACCCAGGATTTATGGAACACTCAGAGTGCTGCCAGTTTGCAGCCTACGTAGGAGAGCTCTGCTTTAAAATCTCCGACACAGGCAAATACCCTGATTCTTTGTCCCGTTTAAGCTTCATAACTACTGATACTAGTAGCCGCATTGTAATAAATGAGGACTGTGGGCTCAGTGAGGATTTGTCTCATAGCTATTGGAGCGTCTACTATACGAAGGAATCTGGGCCCGCAGGGGACATGGGCTCATCCTGGCCGGATGTGTGAATCAGAGTCCATCTGATGCCTCTTGTTTGTTACACATCTAAATGTGTCAACTTGTTCAAAAGTTCCCATAAGTTATGGGCCTGGTTAAAAGAATGTGAATATCATGCTGTGATTCTCCATCTTAAAGTCTATGGTAGAAAGCCATCTACCTTTCACTTCGTTTAACTTGCTCAAACAAGAAATGTGCGAAGATCTTCAACTCTAAATAAGCCCTATCTTCTTGCCATCTATCTGGATCTAGACCTGGGAAAAGGTGACAGAAGTAGACTAATTCAGTTCAGTCCAGTTCAGTCGCTCCGTCGTGTCCGACTCTTTGTGACCCCATAAATTGCAGCACGCCAGGCCTCCCTGTCCATCACCAACTCCTGGAGTTCACCCAGACTCACGTTAGAAATAGATGTTTTTCTGGAACTCTCTTGCTTTTTTGATGATCCAGCAGATGTTGGCAATTTGATCTCTTGTTCCTCTGCCTCAGCAACAAATATTTCAGGCACTATTTTGTGCCAGGCAGTTTGTAACTCATGATGTTTACCCTGCTCCCTTTCAGAGATGAGTCTTTTACCTTGCTTTTTCTGCAAACTATTAAGCATGGTCCCCAAATTTGTCCAGAGGCAGTATTCCAAGGTGAGAATGGACTTGCATTTGTTATTAATGAAATGCATTTTTGGTTATTATTTAATGGTCTGGAGTGTTGTATAGTTTTTAGCACAACCAATGCCACCTTGAGCAAGTAGTTCCACTTGTCCTTCCACTGCCCTACCCAGGACTGTACTGTGTGGTAAATCACTTCTCTGTCATCAAGAGCTTTGCAGTTAATGCTGTTTAATAATTATTAGGACCAGGTGGCCTTTATGCTCTGTTAGTCCCCAAACAATGATGAAGACCTTCCTTGACGTATTCCTGGCACCCACAAGACTAGTTGTGCTAAAGTCGCTTCAGTCATGTCTGACTCTACAACCTATGGACTGTGGCCTGCCAGGCTCCTCTGTCCATGGGATTCTCCAGGCAAGAATACTGTGAGTGGATTTTCATGCCCGCCTCCAGGGTATCTTCCCAACCCAGGGATCAAATCCGGGTATCGCGCATTGCAGGCGGATTATTTATAGTCTGAGCCACTAGGGAAGCCCAAGACTAATTACCCATTCATAAATCTTGACTTCAGAATGCACTTCCTGTTTCTCTAGGTGAACTAATATAAAACTGTTGCAGTGGTCCTTTGGTGGTGCTGAGTGCAGCTGCAAATGCTTCCAGATCATTGTCTGCCTGACCCCAACTTGTGAGTTACCTGGTAATAAACTGATCCATTCATAATATGGAGCTGGCTGCCTGGTTTTCGGGTCTCAAGATAACCTTCTCCATCCTCTAACACATGGCAGTAGATAATCTAGATGGCGGGGGCATTTAGCTAAATCCACTATCTACCTGCTTTACAATCATGAAAACTGAATGCCCACCTTCCCGAAACTTATCCTGAATATGGTCCCTCATACCACACAGGAAAAGGACTGTGAATAAAGCTATACCCTCAGTGTTACAAGACAGAGAGTACCTACCTACCTACATATTACGAAACCTTCACAGAAGAGTATGAATTTCCCCCAAGATATGTGTAACAACATAGGAAATATCATAGGTGTGAAGTTCCAGATGTGGCCATTTGGAAATATGAAAAAATTTGGTTCTAAGTACATTCATTAAATTGTTTACAATAGTGAAAAATGGAAACTTAGCTGCCCAACCACAGGAGACTGATTAAATACAATATATCCATACTGAAGAGTAATACTGTCATTATGTGTATAAACTGATGTTCACAACATCTTTATGAGATTAAAAACAATTTATTTTTACAATTCCATTTTTTTTAAATTTAAAGTGTAGCTATTTATATAGGAATCTTATCTTTGGAAGAAAATACACATCAGCTGTGACAGTGGTTATCTCTGGGTAGTAGAATCAGTTACTTTTCATTTTCTTTGACTCAGGAGGCTCATGTATTAAGTGTAAAGTTAACAGGCAGCAACTTTTATTTCGTCTTCTTTAAATATGTAGAATGTTTAGGCTGATTATCTCTAGTTTTCTCTGACTCCTCACCTCCACATTTGCAAGTGAAGAAACTGGCGCATCTAATTAGGGTTAGTTTCTTAAAGACGAATGGATGTCATAGTTACAGTCTGCAGGGGTACTAAGCCGTGCAATAGTGTGAGAATCTTGTGACTGTCTAGCTAAAGGGATAAAATTTACCCCTTGAATCTCTGAGATATGCTTGCTCAGTTTTGATGCTCTCCCTCCCCCTCAATCTTAGAGTTAACATTTATACTGTCTTGAAATCAAATTGTAGAGATCTTATCGTTGCTTTATCAATGACCTTCTAGCTGACCCTCAAGTAATTTAACCCATGTCCTAATTTCCAATTAAACCACATCAAATAAGTCAAATTAGATTTTTCCTTTGCATTTTTAAAAAGTTTTTCTTTCCTGGCAGCTCTAAGAGTATTAGTGTCTTACTATTAGGCAGCACAGTTGGGTGGAGGCATGAATGACCATTTCCATTCACTTGACCCAACCCTGATTTATGAGGAGCTTCTACTGGGTGAGTGAAGAACAGTGTTAGCTTGGGTGCTAACTTCCAGTTAACCGTGTTAGCTTCCCAGGCTTGTGGAAGAAGGAAGGCGGCCATGGGTCCTGCAGCTGGCTGTCTCTGAAATCACCGTGTGCAAGACACAGCTCTGGGAGCCAGGGAAAGTGCACCATGAAGTCCACAGGCCCCGGCCCCAAGCAGCTTCTAAGCTACAGGGAGGAAACAAGCACAGAGAGTCGCTCTAATGCAGGGCATGATTTAAGTGCCTGAAAACAAGTCGAAGACACACAAAGACACACGTTTTTATTTCACCGGCAAAAGATGACTGTTTCACTGGAGACACTGAGGACATCGTGAAGGAGGTGGCATCAGACCACAACCTTTTGTAGGCTGATTTTAAGTCAAAGGCACACCATGTTTTACTGTACTTCACAGATACTGTCTCTTTACAATTGAAGATTTGTGGCATCCCTTTGTTAAAATGACGGTTAGCATTTTTTAGTAATACAGTGTTGTGTATTAGTTGCTAAGTCATGTCCAGCTCTTTGTGACCCCATGGACTGTGGCCCACCAGGCTCCTCCACCATGGAATTCTCCAGGCAAGAATACTGGAGTGGGTTGCCATTCCTTCTTTCCAGGGGATCTTCCTGACCCAGGGATCAGACCCAGGTCTCCTGCACTGCAGGCAGACTCTTCGCCATCTCAGCCTCCAGGTTTTCTTTTTTTTTTTTCAATCCTTCTAAGAAAAAGAGCAATGTGTCTCCGTATCTTAGGCAAGCCTAATGTTAGGGACTGAACTGTGTCTCTCCAAATCTATACGCTGAAGACCTAACTCCCAGTACTTCAGACAGGGGCTGGATTAGAGACACCATCTTTAAAAAGGAGATAAAGGTAAAATGAAGCCCTTAAGGTGGGCACTAATGCAAACCAACCATCCTTACAGAAAGAAATGTGGATACAAAGAGACACCGAAGACAGACCATGTGAGGGCAGAGAGAGAAGGCAACCACCTGCAAGCCAAGGAGAGAGGCCTCAAGAACCAAGCCTGTCAACACCTTTATCTTGAACTTCCAGGCTCTAGAACCGTGAGAAAGTTAATTACTGTTGTTTAAGCCATCCAATACATTTGTTATAGTAGCCCTAGCAAATGAATATACCTACCACCTGAAAACCTGTAGAAAATTCCATACTTTCAAGTTTCTATTGAGTACCTACAACACTTAGCAAACATGAGACTCTAAGAAGTGGGTACTGACATTAAGAAACTGAAACCTTTCGGGGAAACAGACGCTGTCAATACAGTCACGGAATAATACATAAAAAGTGACTCAAGGGTGGTGCAGAATAGCAAGTGGCTTGGAGAGGAAGGTCTTAGCTGGTATCAGTCTCAAATGAGCAACTTACCAGGAGAGAATGGGATTGGGACCAGGGCCTAAAGGCTCCCTAAGACTTTAAAAGATGGCTGTATGGAGGGAAATATTCCAAACAGAATAAAAGAGAATGGGATGAAAAGATTGAGGCATACCAGAGAAATAAGTTAGTCCAAATATCACACTAAATGTAGGGGAAAAAAATCTAATCTCATTCAGGGCCTACAAGGTGACAAAATGCGACAAAGTACAAAAATACGACAAAGTCACGTCGTACTTCATTACATTATGTAATATAAGCAAGAAATAGAATGAGATTTAGCTGCAATTGTTTAAGAAAAATGTCCTTTTCAGGAACTTCCTTAGTGGTCCAGTGGTTAAGACTCCACATTTTCACTGCACGGAGCACAGGTTCAATCCCTGGTGGGAGAACTAAGATTCCACATGCCACAAGGCATGGCCAAAAAAAATTTTCCTTTTAAAAAGCTTAAAAAGGTTTGTCTGTCAAATTTCTAGATTTTCTTTTACTGCTGTTTTAAATAAGTGTCTTAATGTTCAGCTATGCAGATTCCTAATTAGAACAAATGACCTCATCTCCCATCACACTTTATACCTCCTTAGAGACATTTTTACATTCTATTAGTTTATCCTCTGAGAAAAGAAAGAGATTAAGTCCTTAAAATTACCATTAACTGAACACAAGAACAGAACCATCAAACTTCCTATTTTTAACTCTCTGAGAAGGTAACGAAGTTTTCAAGTACAGAATTCCTGATTATAAGTAACACCCTATTTGCTCAATACTAATATGGGCTTTTTTTCACATTTAAGTATTTCTGAAACAAGACACATCTAAAACAAAAAAATATATAATTAATAAGATAAGGGTGTTTTCCCCCTGAAAAGATGATTCCACCAAGAACACACTTTACCATTGATGGTATCTTAAAACTAAGAAAACGTGGTGATGATAACCATTGGCCATCAGGACCCAATTCTTCAGCAGTCACGGTCCCTCGGGTGTCTGAGTTTCTGGGGAGATTTCAATAGATTTTAACCACGGTATCATGGACACCATGAAAGTCAGGCAATGTCCACACCTATGCCTGAATCAGAGAGACTCTTAAAATGACCCTACAAGGTTCATATCTCATCCAATCACCTCAAAACCTGCCCCTCCTATCACTACAGCAACCCACAAAAATGGGCAAGAGAAGAATTGTTTGATGCTTGTTAAGTCCAGGAGCTTGGCTCATCTTTCGATGTCACCTGATCTATCAGGACCACACTGTCAGGGCCATGTGTGAGGATTACACAGCAGGTACCAAACCATCCAAACTTACAATACCAGGTAGAATTTAAATAAGAGATGAAGTACAGTTCTATTTTTACTTAGAGGGCTCCAGCTAAGCCCAAGCAGAGATGCCTCCAAACGTGCTCTAAAATAATCATGTGGGAAAGAGAGGAGAGTCATTATGCAAATACAAGCCATTCAAAACTACTAAGTCTAAAGAAGATAATGTCAGACACCTAGCGAGAAATGGGGAGAGGAATTCTTTGTTCAAACTCTTCCCTTTAGCGTTGCAACCCTGGACCACCAGATTATTACCATCTTCACCTGTTAACATTTCTCCAGGCTAACAAGCGAACTGAGAGCCAGGTGCATGTGCCTCATTTAATTTAACCACAAACCTGAGATGTGTTGTCCTCGTCATAATGATGAGAAACAGTGGCTTCTAGAGAGTGAATGACTTGGCCAAAGACATACAATCAGGAAGTGTTAGAATAGGAAAGAGGAGTTTGAATCACCAAAATAGACTGCCTCTGCTACAACTTTTATAAAGAAACATCCTGCATAAGTCAAAAGACAGTAAGATGACAGAGCAAGTCATAATTCAGTAAACATTTAGGTGATTCTATATCATCAAAGGATAACTGCAAAGAATAGTTGAAAAATAAATATTTAATATTAATATAACCATAATCATAATTCTGTTTTAGACTGCCTTTATCAAAATTCTTTCCATCTTCAGATTCTGTCTTAAAAAGAAAAAACTGTACATTGTATTTCTCTTTACAAGTGAGAGTTAAGCCATTGTACAATATTTTAATATTTAACATATCTAACAATATATTCCTATGTTCAATGTAAACAAAACCTCAGGTTTTCATTCTTGTTTCTGCAAAAGAATGCTCTGTGCCCATTTTTCAGATAAAAGAGGCTAAAATAATATGACTGGAAGAGATGTAAAGAGAGAAAAAAGGCACCAAAAGCTAGTAAGCCAGCGAAGGTCTCCAGAGGGCTGCAGTGTGTGTTGGGGGGCAGGGGGTGGGGCGTGTAAAATGGGGGGTGTCTATAAACCAGCAAAATACCACCTCCCTATTTTCAAGCTTAGAAAGGTGCATACCTTTGAAAGCAACAGAATTTAAGTCCAACATGGCACTTTCAGAAAATGGCATCAAAGGTTGGACTATAAATCTTTCTTATTCTCAAGTCACTGGACATTTAAGAGCAAAGATATTGATGGGTTCTTTTTCTCCTTTTCTTCTTCCTTGTAACAGATGTATGATTCATAGATTGTCCTTTAGTGGTCTCCATTTTCATCTTATTGCTTTTTCTTTGCTTCTGCTTTCTGACAGCTCTGAAAAACAAGGTACTAAATTATTTTGGAGAATGAGCACAGTGAATTATGTAATTATATTGAAGTTTAATTAACTAGCTAACCAAATAAGAAAACAGAAGGGAAAGAATTTACTGTATTATAAGCATAAATCCTCAGAATCCTAACCACAGTAACAAGGAGATAGGAGTCCTGACCAAGCAAAATGCTTTAGAGAAGAAATTTCTTTGAAAGATGGTTACTACAGATTTAGAACAATCTATTCAGACAAATACACCACAGAGGTAAATAGTCAAGCCAATGAGTTGGGAGGGATTTTTTCTTTACCCCTTGTACATCTGTACTGCTCAACTCAGCACTTCTATCTCCAAATCCCTGAATTACATATTTCAGAAAAAGACCAGTACATTGACAGTTAGCAATGGTAGAAAAATGCTGCAGCTCTGAAAAGGCTTACAGAAACTCATCTTATAGTCTTAATTTTCCTTTCCTCAGTATCCTAAAATCCTGACAAGTGCCATACAGGATGTCCACATTTAGTGGTCTCTTGAAGACTAGCTTCAAAATGAATAAGCTGAAAGTCAATCTCTAAAAAAACATTAAATCATACCAGAAAACAAAAACAGATCCTTTGTTTCAGGTGCTCTCTGAACTAAGTTATAGGCAATCTATAGCTGAGAAAGATTACTGGTCTGTTCATTCACTTTCTTCAAGCTAGCAGAATCACACCATTTATTATCATGAACAAAGGGGTGGGCTGGGGCTGCCAGCACTGGCAAACCTGGAAACTTCCAAGGCTGCCCAGCAATATCAACTGTTAGACTCCTTCCTATAAACCACCACAAGTCCTAGGGGAAAGCTTCTTCTTCATCTTCCCAGGACCAAAATCTGGGAAAGCAGCTTCATATACAGCATATCATCTCCTAGTGGACAAACCTAGCCTCTCCTTTGGTTCCTTCAGTATACATGTTAAGTGCTGGGAATACGAACATGAACGGGCACAACTGACTTCAAGGAGCTGGGAGACTGAGACAAGGCAGGCGTCACCCTTCCCTTTCCTTCTCCCCATTTTTCTTTTTTAGGGAAAGAAACTGAGGCTAAAAAACCAACTATGAGGAAGTGGCAGAACCATCTTGATTCAGGAAACCATGCTCTTAATTTTACCTTGATACTACATACACTACTATAAATTATTCAGATATATAAAATGCTCAGCATATAGTAACTCCTAAATAAATATTAGCTATTATTAGTAGCTCCATATGACTACTATTCAGAATTTTGCTTGTAATTTAATATTTTTCCATGTTTAGATTTTGCAATAGGGTATCTTTTAAGTTCAAAATAAAACAAAACAGTCATCTTCATTCTGTTTTGTGCATGTTATATAAGTCTCCTTTTTCTCTAGCCATTTATTTTAAAGTAGGAAAATGTCCTGGTAAGTGATGATTTAGCAAATGTAATGACGTATAATCTCTTGATGGCAAAATCAATGACGTTATTATGCATGCCTGTATACAAAATTCAAACAAATTTTCTTTGGCTTATCCAGTGATAAGAACTAAACATGAACCAGATTTCACTAGTTGAGTTAGTTAAGTCATTCAGTCGTGTCCGACTCTTTGTGACCCCGTGGACTATAGCCCACCAGGCTCCTCCGCCCATGGGATTCTCCAGGCAAGAATACTGGAGTGGGTTGCCATTTCCTTCTCCAGGGGATCTTCTCCACCCAGGGATCGAACCCAGGTCTCTCACATTGCAGGCAGAAGCTTTAACATCTGATCCACTAGATTTCACTAGAAGATATGGTAAACAAAAACAGAAAGAAAATACTCATTTGTAATATGAATGAACAAAATGTTCCAGAGGTAGAGTCTTTACACACTGATAAACTGAGTATAAATCAACTGGCTGTTTTATTTTGCCTTAAAATTAAATTGACCTGGTATTGATATTTGTCCTCTAAATTACAAGTATTTATGCAACTGATAAAACAAGCTTTAACCACAAGAGGGAGCCAACATCATTCTAGTTCATAACCAAAGGAAAATTAATACTAAGGAAAACTAAAGTAACATAAGACAACTATAAGACATACAAGATGAAAAGACCTTTTATGCCATATAGGCTAAAAAAAAGCATAAAAATTATTTTTTACTATTATAAAAAGTTCATGCCTTGTCAACTCTTTGTAAACATTTTTTGAAACCAATACCTGAAAAATAACCATTAACAGTTCAGGTGTCTTCTCTAAGAGAAGAAGGTGATACTATTCAAGAATTATCAGGTATACCACGTCCTAAAAGATTTGTCTTAAATTAAAATTAATAAAATCTAGTACTGAAAGATACTACATGATTTTCCTCAATGAAAACAATATATTACTAACAATAGTAATATTGTTAGCTCTTAAATAGTCAGAGCTATTTAAGAACCAAGGAAGAGCCTACAATGTATTACCAAAAGGCAAATTCAGTTTCCATGTGTCATAAAATCACAGAATCAAAGGCTGAGCATGATACTAACTCCTGTTTGCAACTAGAATTATACTGTAAATAGTAAAACACCCTCAAATCACCCCTACTTTATGAGATTGTATTCTATTCTTAAAGGTTTATAAGGAAAAGTATTTTCTAAGATTCAATATACCTCTTTAATTTTTATAATACCACTTATACCCTTGATTACTTAGTGGGAATAATTATTTAAAGTAGATTCGATATGGGCTTCCCTGGTGGCTCCGATGGTAAAGAATCTGCTTGCAATGCAAGTGACTCAGGTTTGAGCCCTGGGTTGGGAAGATCCCTTGGAGAAAGAAATGGCCACCCACTCCAGTATTTTTGCCTGGAGAATTCCATGGACAGTGGAGCCTGGCAGGCTACGGTCCACAGGGTTGCAAAGAGTCAGACACGACAAAGCGACTGACACTCTCATTTTCACTTTTCAATGGAAAAAGTAGTTTAAATAGTAGGCAGAATTCAAATGGCTGGGCTTTAATGGAAAAAAAAAAATTCTACTGACCAAAAAAATAAAAACAGATGGAAAAGAATACAATCATAAGTAGTTAGTAAAGCATCAGGTATTCAGGTTGGTACAAAAGTAACTGTTTGGACCATGAATTTTAAATCATTATAGCTAAACTCAAACACATCTTTATTAATCAAAATAGGAACCATTACAATCAACACATATTTGCCAGTGAAAGAGTAAGTTTGTTTATCCCTGTAACACAAAAATCTGTGCTTCAGGATTTGATGAACTCTTGGAAAGCGTTTTCTGCCGCCTGCTGGTTGTGGAAGCATTTTCCCTGCAAAAAGCTGTTGAGATGCTTGAGATGTGGTAGTTGGTTAGCGAGAGGTCAGGTGAATATGGTGCAAGAGGCAAAACTCTGTAGTCCAATCCATTCAACTTTTGAAGCAGCTGTGTGACATGTGGTCAGGCGATGTTGTGGAGAATTGGGCCCATTCTGTTGACCAACACTGACTGCAGGCGTTCCAATTTTGGGTGCATCTCATCGATTTGCTGAGCATACTTCTCAGATGTAATGGTTTCAGCAGGCTTCAGAGAGCTGTAGTGGATCAGACAGGCAGCAGACCACCAGTCTGGCCTTGGGAAGTGTGCTGGAGTTTGTTCTTGGTCCAGCCACTGAGCTGGTCATTGACAGTTGTCATATAAAATCCACTTTTCATCACACATTACAATCCAATCAAGAAATGCTGCACAGAATAAGAGAAACTGCTGCTGCTAAGTTGTGTCAGTTGTGTCGAACTCTGTGCGACCCCACAGACGGCAGCCCACCAGGCTCCCCTGTCCCTGGGATTCTCCAGGTAAGAACACTGGAGTGGGTTGCCATTTCCTTCTCCAATGTGTGAAAGTGAAGTCACTCTGTCACGTCCGACTCTTAGCGACCCCATGGACTGCAGCCCACCAGGCGCCTCCATCCACGGGATTTTCCAGGCAAAAGTACTGGAGTGGGTCACCAGTGCCTTCTTCGAGAGTAAGAGAAGATGACACTTCAAAACAATTACTTTTTTATTTTTGGTCAGCTCATGAGGCAACCATTTATCGAGTTTTTTCACCTTTCCAATTTGTTTGAAATGCCAAATGACCATAGAATGGTCAATGTTGAGTTCTTCAGCAACTTCTCCGTTAAGAGGATCAGCTTCAGTGATGGCTCTCAATTGGTCGTTGTCAACTTCCTAGGACCAGCTGTATTACACTCCTCATCTTCAAGGTTCTTCTCTCCTTTACAAAACTTCTTGAACCACCACTGCACTGTATGTATGTTAGCAGTTCCTGGGTCAAATGCATTGTTGATGTTGTGAGTCATCTCTGCTGCTTTACAACCCATTTTACCTCAAATAAAAAAATTGCTCAAATTTTTTTTTTGTCTAATATAATTCCTATAGTCTAAAATAATATAAAAACAATAAGTAATTAGCAAAAAAGAAAGAAATGTGCATTAAAAGGATGTATAAAGTAACGTCTATTTAAGAATGTATTCCAGTATCAAATGGCAAAATTCAACAATGCAAGTCCGCAATTACTTTTGCACCAATTTAACACTTCTAATACTAAAAGATGTTTTTTTCATCACAAGTTATATGATTGCTCAAAATTTTTATCCTGATCTCAATTTTAATGTAAACTTAGCTATCTGGTCTTCATATCAGCAAAACAAGAGGACTCAATCAATACATGTCATCCCTTTAGTTTAAAAAGAAAACAATGTAATCACAAGTTAGCCCCTTTGAAATACCAATAATATTTCTAAATCAACTACTGTCATTGGTATAATGTTGCTCTGAATTATAACAACTATATCACATACACATACAGGAAAGTTAGTCAGTCATTTTCTACCTTATATTTTGGTTATTTATTGGTCTTGCCTGTAAAATCTTAAGCTCTCTGAAATTCACCTTGATACCCTTCCTCCCCATCTATGCAAACAATGCCTAACAGTGAAAGCAACAATTAATTTCGCACTTATGGATCCTCCAGTTATTGCACACTTTTGCGGATTGTTCTGTACACAAGAAAAATTTTTTCTAGTAAATAAAGGAATTCAACTAACTTGTTAACTTTCTTAGATGTAGAGATGTTAGGACAAGTACTGCGTTTATGATCTAATTCACCACAAATAAAGCAGCCGTCTTTAGGACCCTCGCAAGAATGATCTGGAAGAGCACAGTGATTGCAAATGCTACAGTGGATCCAGGCTGTAAAATAAAAAATTAGGTTTTAGAAGAGGTTCATTTAATAGAATTTTTGATTAGATTAACCTTTATGATGAGGAAGTATGAATAGTGTTTACTTCAAATATTGTGATCACTTTGCCTAGCTAATTATAGTTTGGCTAAAGAGGCCAAGGTTAGAGGTTGGAATCCCACATAAACCAGCTAACTTCTTTCTGATACGTGGCAACAAATTCTGCCCTTCTGCAATGAGTCACAAACCACTGATACAATGGGGACTACTAGCTGAACAATACAAAATCCTACTAAAATAAGCCAAACCAAACAAGGTAAAGTCATCTCTCTGAAGAAGAGAAAGTTCATTTAATAAGTGTAAAAATTAAAAAGAAAGTAAATTAATGTAAGTCTCTGCGTTTTTTTTTCTTTTGTAAATACAGTTAAATTCTATTTAGATGAAGAAAAACCCAAATGTTTTCATAGGATCTCAAACACTAAGTCTAAATACTTACAAGGCTTTACACACTTTTTGCAGAGAAAGCAATGGTTCCATTTCCTGCCATCCTACAAAAACAATTTTTAAATTATGATTAATTTGTCATTAAGAATCAAGTCTGATAATTAAAAATTAAAATGGCTTATTAAAAGCTGTGTAAATTATTCATTCCTTATTTCTCACTTTCCTGAGCTTTACAATTAAATACTTTGATTTTAATTTATGCATTTCTCCACTCAACTCAAATGCCCCAGATTCCTTAACACTAAAACTGGGGGATTTATTTAAATGATCTTGAAAGTCCACTCCAGATCAATCAACCCAAATTGCACGAAGAAGGACTCAATGAAAATTTCAGGAGAATTAATGACTCATAGTTTTTATAGTCTATCTGACATAATCCTTAATAACGTTCATATTTGAGACAATGTAATTTAGAAGGATGGAGGTTACTATCTGGGTAATTTAAAAACTATGAAATAAAACATACCTTAAAAAGTACATGAAATGCATACATCCAGTTTAGTATTATAAAGTGAACACTGAAGAACCCAACAAGTCAAGAGACAGCATACCATCAGTTCCCTAGACACTTCCCCAGATGCCCCTTTCTAGTCCAGCATCCCTCCCTCCCCACTGAGAAATACCTATCCTAGCTTTTCTGATGCTTACTTCCTTGTTTTTATCTTTTCCACTTACGTGTGCATTCTAAATTAAAAAATTGGGTTTTCTCATTTTTTAATTTGTATGATTTGGGCATAATTTATTTTTAATGAAGAATACAGACACTTTCTAAACTAATTGGAAATATATATAATCTATGTTACTATAATGTTTACTATGTTTACTATAATCTATAGTAAAAAACCAGTATAACCAGTAATACAATTATAAAGTTATAAGAAATGTACTTTCCAATAGTTATAAAAATATAGCCTTTCTTTTAGAGAATAATATGTGCTTATCAGCCAACTAAACTTCACATGTTCTTTTTGACTGGATTTAGTTAAAATAACAGAGCATCCTAAGGGTGATCCTGCCTTCCTAAAAATGTCACTAGGAGGTATGTCCTCTGCAGTCCCTCCTCACCTGTGAAAAGCCCTGTCTACTAGTGCTGTGTGAGGAGTAAGTGACTCAGTCCACGTACAGCACTTAAGACAGGGCCTGGCACATAAAAAGTCCTGTTATTAACTGCTGCTTCATCAGAACAGTGATTGGTATCTAATAATTCAATGCCTTATTTGAAATAAATTTTCCCTCAGCAAAATTTAGTCCTCATTTAGTGCCTTATTTGAAACACTAATAATTTTTAGCAGTCACACTGTACCATATAAAAATAACTCAAAAATTATTAATGATAATGAAGGCAACTAAATATTTTTAAAAGCCTGCAGTATTTTATGATTAGAGAAAAGGTACTGTATTAAAATATAATTAATAAACAATAATTCACTAACTTGTTATTCAATCACTAAGCTGTGCCCAATGCTTTGCAATCCCATGGACTGCAGGCTCCTCTGTCCTCCAATATTTCCCAGAGTTTGCTCAAATTCATGTCCATTGAGTTGGTGACGCTATACAACCATGTCATCCTCTGCTGCCTCCTTCTCCTTTTGCCTTCTATCTTTCCCAGCATCAAGGTCTTTTCCAATGAGTCAGCTCTTTGCATCAGGTGGCCAAAGTATTGGAGCTTCAGCAACAGACCTTTCAATGAATATTCAGGGTTGATTCCTTAGGATTGACTGATTTGATCTCCTTGCTGGTCAAGGGACTCTCAAGAGTCTTTTCCAATACTACTATTCAAAAGCATCAGTCTTTGAAGCTCAGCTTTCTTATGGTTCAACATTCACACCCATACATGACTACTGAAAAAACCATAGCTTTGACTATATGGACTTTGTCAGCAAAGGGATGTCTTTGCTTTTTAATATGCTATCTAGGTTTGTCATAGCTCTCCTTCCAAGGAGCAAGCATCTTTTAATTTCATGGCTGCAGTCATAATCTGCAGTGATTTTGGAACCCAAGAAAATAAAATCTGTCACTGCTTCTACTTTTTCCCGATCTATTTGCCATGAAGTAATGGGACTGGATGCCATGATCTTAGATTTTTGAATGTTGAATTTCAAGCCAGTTTTTTTCACTCTCTTTAGAGGCTCTTTAGTTCCTCTTCACTTTCTGCCATTAGAGTGGTATCATGTACATATGTAATATTTCCCTTGGCAATCTTGATTCCAGCTTGTGCTTCATCTAGCTCAGCATTTCACATGATGTTCTCTGCATATAGGTTAAATAAGCAGTGTGACAATATACAGTCTTGATGTACTCCTTTCCCAATTTTGAACTGGTCCATTGTTCCACAGTAAGTTCTAACTATTGCTTCTTGACCTGCATCAGGTTCCTCAGGAGACACGTAAAGTAGTCTGGTACTCCCATCTCTTTCAGAATTTCCCACAGTTTGTTGTGATCCACACAGTCAAAGGCTTTAGCATAATCAATGAAGCAGAAGTAGATGCTTCTCTGGAATTCCCTTGCTTTCTCCATGACCCAATGAATACTGGCAATTTGATCTCTGGTTCCTCTGGCTTTTCTCAACCCAGCTTGCACATCTGAAAGTTCTTGGTTCACATATTGCTGAAGCCTAGCCTGAAGGATTTTGAGCATAACCTTGCTAGCATGTGAAATGAGCATAACTGTATAGTAGTTTGAACATTCTTTGGCATTAATACATTAATATGAATGATAATATTAAAAAAATAACATTAAGCAAATGTAATGAAACTAGTGAACTAAAATAAAACTAACACATTTGAGTAAAAACACATTCTAAAGAAAGCTATACCTTGGATGTACAAGAATTACAGTGTTCACAGTGTTGATTCTCTACAGAAACATATCGTTGACACAGTGGGCAAAATCTAAGGAGAAAAGAAAGACCCGATGAAATGAGCTGCATATATTTATACCTATTGAGATTCATAAGGTAGATAAAAGTTCACAAGGCATGTTACAAAAATTCAGTATAATTCAAGTTAAATTCAATACAACATTTTAGGCCACATTTAATTGTAATAAAAGTACTACATGAGTCAATATGAAAGGCATTTTCGTGTCAGATATACGGAACTTTATTTTCAGTGACTCGTGTATTTCAAGGTCCCTCTATGATCTTACCTGTACCCTTCTTCAATAGGAAGGATTATTTTATTAGGTGGGATATTCGTGAAAATACGCACAGGAGACTGTTTCCGTCCTGTCTTTCCATGTTTATAAAGTGCATGATTATCATAATCTACCTAGAAAGTAAAAAAAAAAAATTAAAAGAAAAATTTCTCAACTGAGTCAACATTTGTTAAGACTCTTTAACCAATAAGTGAGCAAACTGATGCCAAGATATAAATTAAACCAGAGCATTTAACAAGAAGTCCTTAAAAGCAAGAGTTTACTTATTAGTCAAAAGATTCAGAGAGGACTCCATGAGAGTAAAATTTTATTATAAAAAAGGTACAATTTGTTATGACAAATTCATGTTACCTGGAATTAAGAGAAGAATTCTAATCTTATACCCAAGGCAACAGACTCTGCAAGAAGCACTATTATATAATTAAGAATTTAGCTTTGGGGGTTAAAAAATTCCACCTTTGATGATCTGTGCCAGCTCCATTAGGGTTTTTCATTGTTTGCATTCACTGCATGTCAGTTTTCAGCTCCCTGAGGCTCAGTGCCACCTTGGTTTGGCCCTCCACCGTCACTTTCTGACAGAGCCAGGTCGAGGCAGGCAGTGGCTCTGCCGCTCACTTGTTATATGACCTCAGGCAAGCCTGCATCATTTTCATCTGGAAAAGGAGGTTACTAACACTTACCCTAGAGTTGCTGTGAAAGTTAAATGAGCCAGGGTATGTGAAACACTGAATTCAGGACCTGGCATATGTTGACGATAGAAGGATGGAGACACAGAGGTAAATCAACTACAGTTCTCCCCACAATGACTACTTCAAGCATTCACCTCTCTCCTTAATATCCCTAACTCAACTTTCCCTTTCTACAGATTATCTGGAAAGTAAACTGAAACCAACAAGCATGATTCCTATCAGTTTCTGGCTCCAGTCTCCTCCTTCAGCCTATCACCCATAAACATTCTCAGTTTGGTTTTAAAACTGCCGTGAATTCCACCTAGCCACTAAGTCCATCTTTCTTCAGATCATTAACTCTCAAAGTGTGGTATCTGGATCAGCAATATCAGCATCACCTGGGATCATGTTAGAAATGCAATTTCTTGTCCCACCTAGGACCTAAAAACATAAACTCTGGGGGTGGGGCCCAGCAATCTGTATTTTTTAACAAGCCCTCTTCGTACACTGAAGTTTGAGAAACACTGCTTTAGATCACCCACAAGAGTATTATGAGATTTTTATAAGATAGATCCCAACTTTCAAGTAATAAATTGTGTAGATTCTACGTAAGATTATACTTAAGAATTTACAACAGAACTAACTCACAAGCTAGCTATTTAATGAGAGAATTGCAAAAATATAAGGCATAAAGCATCTCAGAAATTCTTGTCAAAGTGTTCAAAACTTTGGCCACCTGATGCGAAGAACTGACTCATTGGAAAAGACCCTTATGCCCTGATGCTGGGAAAGATTGAAGGCAGGAGGAAAAGGGGACAACAGAGGATGAGATGGTTGGATGGCATCACCGACTTGATGGACATGAGTTTAAGCAAGCTCTGGAAGATAGTGAAGGACAGGGAAGCCTGGCATGCTGCAGTCCATGGGGTCGCAGAGTCGGACATGATGAGCACTGAACTGACTGAACTGGAGGCACCAGCACAATGGAAGAGAGGCCTTTAAGGGGAGATTCCTAGGTTCTCCCATGGCTGTAGCACTGCTGGCTAGATGTACAGAACAAATCTAGGAAGACTGATTAACAAGCTTCAACAATGGGGGAAAAGAAAAGTACAAGGTGAGGAGACCCAACTAAATGAGAGACAGTGAGGAAGAAAGCCCTAGGGTGTTCTGCATGGTGAGCATACACAGGTCAGCATAGTGAGTCCACAGTCTAGAGTAACCATGTAAGAGTAGGTGTGGGCCTACAGCTGGATTACTCAGGACTATAACAACTATAGTATCATTAACAAGGAAAGGAGATGAGGTTAGATCACTTTCAAAGCTCTGCATTCAGTTGCTACATTTTAAGAGAGACATTAATAAAGCCAGTTCATTTCTACTGAAAGTAATGGGGATAAATAGGACTTACAGTTTTACAGACTGGGGGTGTTTATTCAGAAAAGAGAAGACTGGGAGGATCTGATGGCTACTTTATAACTGAAGGGGTGTCATGTGGAATAGAAATTAGACTTCTTCATTGCTTTGGAAAATAGAAGTAGGACCAATGGTTAGAAGTTAATAGGGAGCATATTTTATCTCCATATGAGAAAATTTTCTAATGATTAGAGCTATTAAATAAATTGAGTTGCCTTGTAAGGCTGTAGGACTTTGCTCACTGAAAGCATTCAAGTGAGGCTAGATGGCTGCTTGTCATGAATTTAGTGGAGAGGATTATTACATTGGGAAGTTAGCCTATGCTAAAGCTATGCTTGTTTCCAACTTTAAAATTCTATGAATATATGTTACCTATTAGAGGCTAAGATAAAAGAGTAGACTTTACTTCAATCACCTTAAAACAGTACTTTAAGTAGTTTTCTTTTAAAATGGTTTAAATTCATAATTTTTCCCTAACGCACTTCCTCAATGTACTCAGTAAATATATGGCACCTTATTAAATCCAACAAAGATATTCTGAACATTTATGAGTGTCTAAGAAAAAAAATTCTTTCCAAGAGAATCTTATGAAGATTTTCAAATGCTAGAAAAGAGTATCTTAGAAAGACTTTTAGTAAATGGAATACTCCATGCAATAGAATAGATAGCAGATGGAAGAGAGGGGGGAAAAGAACAATTTCTTTATGATTACCCAAGGAGTCAGAGAATGTGTGTGTCAGGAAGGTGGTTGATTACTTGATTTTGCATAACCTAATTGAGATTATTATTATTTTTAAATGTGCGTTTGTTGTGCTAATTAACTATAAACATATGGTATGTAAAATGCATGCTGCTAGGGTAAATTAATGTACCTCTAACATACATCCATATTTCATAGCTTCATCCACACAAATAAACCTCCTATGGAAGTGCTGTAAAGCAAACACAATTTTGCAAATTGCATATCACTAGTGGTAGAGCTGATACACCATTTTCCCATCATTATCCCTGACATTTCACTCACAATGATGATGAGAGGCATTTTCAAATAGAAAATTTCTCCCATGGAACTGATTAATGTGATGAAGTACTGTATAGAAATGAGGGAAAGTACAAAATATCTGCAATTCCTAACTTTTAATTTTATCTATAAGCAAATGTCTTCTGCAACACAAGACTGAAACTAGTTCTATGGAAACCAAGACATTCAAGTCGACAATTACTCTGCACCTACTATGCTTGAAATGTCATGCTGGGAAACAAAGATTAAATGAAAAACAGTACATACTTGTATCTTCAGAACTCCCTAAAGTATGTTCTGTTTAATTTCATTATATTCAAAAGATCCCAAGTGAACCCTTCAGCTCCATCACTCAACTTCTGCCATAGGAATAAGGTTTTTTACATATAGATCACATATATAATATGTAATATATTCATCAGGCTTAAGTCTAAAAGTAAAACATCTGCCATCCCTTTTTTGGTTCAATTATTTTATTCTACAGGTAAGGAAATAGAAATGTGGAAAGATAAAGTGACTTCCCTCAAGATTAAAGAACTTCTAAAAGGTTAAAAACCTATTCCATGTAACCTCTTATTTTAAATACCATATGTATAGATACATATAGATATATACAGAGACATACACAGATGTGTTTGTGTGTTATTCATCACTTCAAATCCATTAAATGTTTTATGTTTACTATATATTGAATTTTGAGAATTTCTTGTCACCTTATAATTTATAATCATTTCTCAGAAATTCCTGTCAAAGTGCCTTCATTTCTTAACATGAAATCAGCCTCGAAAAACTGTTTTCTAATGGGATGATTTTTTTAAATGATAGCTTTAAAAAAAAAAAAAAGCAAAGATCTCTACTTTTAACAATCCAGATAAATGTCCCAGACTAAGTAGAAACAAGAGATCATAGCATATTCCAGGTGGAAGGGAAGTGAGATGATCCAGCTCAGATATGGTAAATACAGGACCTGAATCTACCACTCTCTGACTCTGACCCTGTGGCAGACATCACTAATCAATCACGCTACTTTCTGCCACTGAGTCTGGTATTCTCAACAAATTCTCCAGGAAGTCACTGACAATTCATCAGGCTTACGTCTAAAAGTAAAACTTATCTGCCATCCCTTTTCTGGTTCAATTATTTTATTTTACAGGTAAGGAAACAGAGACCTGGAAAGATAAAGTGACTTCCCTCAAGATTAAATAGCTTCTAAAAGGCAGTGCTAGGACTCAAACTTCTTCTGACTCTAAATCAGAAAATTTCTTTTCATTATCAAATCTTTCCTTTCTAGGTCTTAGATAACTATTTATTCTGTATTCATCGATACAGAATAAATTTCATCTTTATCGCTGAAGATTCTACATGATTTATATTTTATGAAGATTTGCAGCATTTCTGCCTTTCTCTCACCTAAAAAGTATTTCTGAAAAAAGAGATTTTGTGTTTGTTTTTTTTACTGTATTGTGGTTTGGGGGCATATAATCATCTCAGACCAAGTCAGAAAGAAAGGCTAATCAAGGTCTATCGGAAAAGATCTGTGAAGGAGGAGAGGAAACTTGCAAATTTTTCATTTGATGAAGCAGTTTAATATAAAAGGGAAAAAATTACCACAAAATGAATCTAAAGTAACAATAGAAACAAAAGAAAGAATGTAAAAGGTTTGGAAAGGATAATAATAAGTCTAGAGAAAGTCTCAAAACAAAAACAAAAAACAGAAAAGGTTTACATTCACCCCAGGAGATCTGGCAAAATCTTCTCCCAGTCAGCATGTAATGGGGCAGTAGTTCTTATCTTCAGTAGGAATCGCAAAAAAAATGAAGATTTGTTTCATTTTATAGTTTTATTCTAATTCTTCTCAAAAAGTTGGCTTTCTCTTTAATTGAAAACACTGCTTTCACCCTGTCTCATATACATGATCTATTTAAAACCTTTTCCCCCAGTGCACTGAGTTATATAACTACTTTCAGTAAGCTTGGACATTGCAACTAGTTCTCAAAACTAAAACTCCAACATTTGTAAAAGTTCTTTTGTAGTAACACAGCCTATCTAAACAAACAATAACTGGTTAATACACATTAATTGCTCGCATCTGCCTTATCCTGGATCTGCCTTCTTCTGCCTCCTCACTATTTCAAACTCTTGCCCACGGTGAAAAAATGGAAATAAGTTTGAACAAACTCGAGGAGATAAGCAAAGGACAGGGAAGCCTGGTATGCTGCAATCCATGAGGTTGCAAAAAGTCAGATATGACCTAGTGACTGAAAAACAACAAAATGTGGATGAAAGTTTTCTGAGGAATGATGTGTTTTACAATTTTAATGTCTCAGATACTGTACAAAAGAGAACTGAAGAAAAGTTTTACCCTGACTCTGGGACCACCTGAATGATGACAATATCAAGATGGTTTCAACAATGCGATAGCAATGACCTTTATTCTACATATGCTGTGGGTCAGGGACAAGGCTAAGCTTTTTAAGATATTATCTCAAATAATTCTTAAAATCTTATGAGGCAGATATATTGTTACTATGCTCATGTAACAAGATAAGTTTCAGAGAGTTAGATAAAATGTGTAGGCCTAGTTATTAAGTGTCAGAACTAGATTAAAACTCAGGTCCTTTTCAACTCCAGAGTTCATGCTCTTTTTCATTCAATTACTCACTCAATGTGTATAGGGCACTTACTATGTGCCAAACATTGTACTGTATGATTATTCACTGTCAAAGGCAGCAAGTGTACCTGGAAGCCAGAAATGACTGACTCAGTTAACATCTCTAGGATATGTCAACTATCTCTGCATTGCAAGTGTCCATATTACAGAAGAAGCATCCTTCAGACAAGCAATAGAAAACTGGATGCCCTAAAAAGGAAAGTAAACCAGCTTTGAGAAGAATTATGATACAGATTTTGCCTAAAGCAGAGCTCAAGAAATCAAGGTTAAAATGACTTGTGCTACACAGTTTTGGAAAGGAATCTGTTAATGTGGTTCAACAGCCATGAAAATGTCCATTAAACTTGACAATGTAACTTCTGTAATTCTATTTTAGTTTTAGAAATTTATTTTAAGGGAGTTATATACGATATAAAAAAACTATGAATAAAAGATGTTTAAAGGTAGAAGCAACCTCTTAAGTCTGAAAAAAGAGAGAATAACAATACAGTCCATTAATGAAATAATAAAGCATAAGATTATATAGCTACATTTTAAAATATACATTTATATAAGGCACCATGAAGGAAGCAGAATTCATATTCATCTGCTATGATTACAAATATATAAAAGTATTTTCTGAGAAGACTAGACATGAATACAGTTGACCCCTGAACAACACAAGTTTGAACTGTGTGGGTCTACTTATTCATGGGTCTTTTTCAATAGTAATTACTATCAAAACAAATTTGGCTGAATCCACAGATGCGGAACCACAGATACGGAGAAGGTTCAAATACAGAGGGCTAATAGTAAGTTATACACTGATTTCCAACTGCACCCCTAACCCTCTGGTTATTCAAGGGTCAATTCTACTTCAACAACATATTTGCTGTTTGGAGTAGAATTACAGGTAGGATCTGTGCCCTCATTTTTAGTAACACTGTTTCTGACATTATTTCTAAATAATTTTTTAATAGTATACATCTTCAGGATGTACAAAGATTAGAGCCAAGTGCTACAGGAATTATACCTATCTTGTAATAGCACATAAAATAATATAATCTGCAAAAATACTGAATTACTACGCTGTACACCTGAAAGTAACACAGTATGGTAAATGAACTATGCTTCAATTAATAAAAGAATCAACTGCTAGCTTGGAACGACTAGTGAAGACTTTTACAATTTGGGGGCTGAAAAGCCTTGATCAGAAACTAGTCAACTGGTCAGAAAACTCAAACAGAAAAACGTCATTACAGAAGAAGAAACAGTGCCCACTTGCTGACCACACACTGTGATGGCAACAACAGGGTTAAACTCAGAACTCAAGGAAATGAATCCAGGACAGTGGACGCTAAAGCAGACGAGCTGAATGACAGGGACGTGAAGGAGAAGGTCTGGTCAGTGCCCTGAATCAGCACACTCACACCTCAGCATCTTTGCTTCTCTGACACACTAGTTGTTCCGACATGACTTTGGGCAAACCCCTCCTTGGAGCTCCTGGCATCCTCTGGGCAACAAAGTAAAATGTACATGGCATTCCACCCACCAGAAAAAGTGATTTACTTCTCTACCACCTCTGAATGGAGAAATCCCATGTTCATAATGATGATCCTGGGGTGCTGCCCACTCTCCTGGTGATGTGAAACATTAGATCATTTAGTTTAAAACCTGGCTGAGTTCAGAATTACCTGGGAAGCTTGGTAAAATATTTTTTCTTACAGCTTTACCCTCTGATTTTGATTTAGTAGGCTTATTTTGGTACCTAAGAATCTTTATTTTTAATAGGCACCCTAGAGATTACAGACACCAGGAACCACTGCACTAAGTTACATATGATAGAGTTTTAGTGTCTCATATAGCTTATAGTGTTTGCATTTACTAAAACTGATGGATAGTCCTATCAGAATATTTATTTAAACAGAATATCCACTTCCCAACCATGCCAGAAAACAGAATATTTACTATACCTGGTAATCCAGCATGCAGAAGTTGGGAAAAACTGACAAATTCGGGATTCAAAAAAATAGGGGAAAATCCAGAATATGGGTAGTTCTTTCTGACTGTTATCTAATGAATCAAAAAAAAAAACAGAGAAGAAAAAACTGATATCAGAGAAAACATAAGGAAGAGAGTTGTTACTAAAAAAAAATATGGTATTGGGAGAAATTGTAATCCTGCAATACATTTAAATCATACAAAAGGATAGACTATTTACCAGAGTACCATTTACAACTTGACTTTTCCCCAAAGTCAATGGAAACATTCTCACATATTTAACCACAGTTACACGGGGTTAGCTCAGACGGTAAAGCGTCTGCCTACAATGTGGGAGACCTGGGTTCGATCCCTGGGTCGGGAAGATCCCCTGGAGAAGGAAATGGCAACCCACTCCAGTATTCTTGCCTGGAAAATCCCATGGACTGAGGAGCCTGGTAGGCTACAGTCCATGGGGTCGCAAAGAGTCAGACATGACTGAGCGACTTCACTTTCACTTTCACATGGGGTATGTATATAAAAGTTAACTTTATATGCATATCACCGTGGTCTAGGTAAAGGCAAAGATATTACCTAAAAAGTGACAAATAAAAAATGAGTTTCACTATGAAGCACAAAGGTTGTTGTGACACAGTGAAGGATTCCTGGACCAGAAGGCAGAAGGCCTTAGATCTGAATCCTTATCTCTGCCATAACTCACTATGCCAGTTTTCAGGGTGGATACATCTTTTCTGAATCATGGGAGATTCTTATGAACAATTCCATCTAAATTAATTTTTATGAGAGACAGTAGACATAGCTATTGTTTACAGAACACCTCATACAGTCTGAGCACAATGCTAGGAACTTTTTTATATGTTATCTCTTTACCAATACCTGGAGTCAGATATTAATATAGTAATCTCATATCATAGATGGGGAAACCGAAGCTGCAAAATTTAAGCACTTTGTTCAAATTTACTGCAGCTAATAAGCAGTAGAACCGAATTCAAGCCCACAGGGTTTTTTACTGCTTCCCAACAACAATGACTTTTCCATTCTGAAAAGTAGACCTCAGAACCAAAAATATGTACGATACTTAGCACTCTGAGTCACTTTTCAGATTTCATTTGCATCCTATCCCCAAAGCACACTATTTATATAGCACAATTAATGGATAAGCTTGATCACTTAATTCCTGACACTCTTATATTTATCAATTTGCAAGCTGGAAACTGAAAAATGATTAAACTGACTAATTAGGCAATTATATAAAATACTTTGAAGTCCTAAGCCACTTTAAGCTGAATATCCCCTAGTCATTAACCCACTTCTAGAGTCAGGTGTCCATGCGTCACTGCTAGGCTACTTGATGGCTAGCCTTCCCAAACAAATCTGTGCACAAGTCAGAGCTTTGGCCCAGAGCCTAGGTGCCCTCCTAGAGTTCGGGGTAAGGCTTCTGGAAGATGAAATATAAGGTCCATGAGGGCAGAGGTTAAGTGTCCATTTACCACTCCATTTCCAGTACCTAAACAGTATCTGGAACATAGTGGCCATTTAGTAAATAGCAAATAAATGACAACAGTTCACTGACATTCTGTTAAATGTTCATGGATAATGCCTCCTTATGCCCACCAAAATCAAATATTTTACTTATGAGCCATTTTTCAAACACATAATTAGAATAAAACAAAGTGTATCATGATAAAGTCATCATCAAATAAGCCTATTTTTCAACAAAGAAGAGAACTCAAGGCATGTATATTTTTTCAGTGCTCTGATTCATTAAGGTCTGCTGATATGTGACAGGAAGCAGATGCATATACATGTTCATTTTGCAGTAAATAATAAGTCACACACCTTGGCTGTGGCCTTCTTTCCACATGGCAATTAACTTCTTGAATGTAACAGCCAGAGGCTCAACCAAGCCACCAAATGGAGGATCTGTTACCATGATGACTCCTTCCCCTTCATCTTCCTGTAAAAATGTCTTGCACACTTCAAGGGCACCCTGGAACACACAGGAATTCATTTCTAAATCAGGACGAGAGTCAGGAACTCACCCTACTTTGAGGAGAATGCACTAAGCTCAGTCTCTCTTCATCCTGAACTTCACCCACCCTATCACAGAACTTCACCCACCCTATCACCCCAGAGTCCCTCAGTGACATCCTGAAGCCTCTCTCATTTGGTCCCATAAGATTTTATCTTCAGGTTCCTTGATAAGTGGGTTTATAAAATTGCAAATTCAAGGACTACACATTTCAAATAGTTAAATTAAAAAACTAAATTTAGTAACCTAAAAGAGAGAAACTCACTACCCATGAAGACTATCTAAAATGCTAAATTCAATTCAACAAACAGAAGCAGGGACTGTACTAAACACTGGAGACACAAAGATGAATAAGACATATTTTTCCTATCTGGTTTGTCCACCACCGTAATTTCAATTTAATGAGCCACAAATCACCAGTTAAACATGCATGTGTTTTTGAATGCCAGGTAAATGGCAGGCATATTTGAACAATGAAAAGTAAATAAATGCAAGTTCACAAATAACAAAGCTTATCCAGGCCATGAAACTGTGTTACTAACATATTTTCCCAACAAACTAACTAAAGTGTTCTTAGTAATTGCCAACATCCATTGGATCATCAAAAAGGCAAGAGAGTTACACAAAAACATCTACTGCTTTATTGACTATGCCAAAGCCTTTGACTGTGTGCATCACAACAAACTGGAAAACTCTTCAAGAAATGGGAATATCAGACCACATGACCTGCCTCCTGAGAAATCTGCATGCAAGTCAGGAAGCAACAGTTAGAACTGGACATGGAACGACAGACTGGTTCCAAATGAGGAAAGGAGTACGTCAAGGCTGTATATTGTCGCCCTGCTTATTTAACTTCCATGCAGAGTACATCACGAGAAATGCTGGGCTGGATGAAGCACAAGCTGACATCAAGATTGCTGGGAGAAATATCAATAACCTCAGATACGCAGATGACACCACCTTTATGGTACAAAGTGAAGGGGAACTAAAGAGCCTCTTGATGAAAGCGAAAGAGAAGAGTGAAAAAATGACTTAAAGCTCAACATTCAGAAAACTAAGATCATGGCATCTGGTCCCATCACTTCATGGAAAACAGATGGGTAAACAATGGAAACAGTGACAGACTTTATTTTGGCGGGGCTCCAAAATCACTGCAGATGGTGACTACAGCCATGAAATTAAGACGCTTGCTTCTTGAAAGAAATGTTATGACCAACCTAGACAGCATTTTAAAAAGCAGAGACATTACTTTGCCAACAAAGGTCCATCTAGTCAAGGCTATGGTTTTTCCAGTAGTCATGTATTGATATAAGAGTTGGACTATAAAGAAAAGCTGAGTGCTGAAGAATTGATGATTTTGAACTGTGGTGTTGGAGAAGACTCTTGAGAGTCCCTTGGACAACAAGGAGATCAAGCCAGTCCACTGTAAAGGAATTCATCGGAAGGATTGATGCTGAAGCTGCAGCTCCAATACTTTGGCCACCTGATGCGATGAACTGACTCATTTGAAGGGACCCTGATGCTGCGTAAGATTGAAGGCAGGAGGAGAAGGGGACGACAGAAGATGAGATGATTGGATGGCATCACTGACTCAATGGATATGAATTTGAGTAGACTCCAGTGATGGACAGGGAGGCCTGGCATGCTGCAGTCCATGGGGTTGCAAAGAGTGGGACAGAACTGAGTGACTGAACTGAACTGAACTAGTGACTGCAAAGTTAACATTAAAAACTGTCCAGTATATTTATCCCTTTTTTGCTTCTGGAAAGATCAACAAGAGACAGACCTATAATACTAGCTCCAGTCTACTGACTTTGTAGTAGCTTTCAAGTACTCATCTATAAAAGCAAATCAACACTTTTAGTATACAAAACAGTAGAAGATTTTAAAGTTTAACAGCATTTAAACTTTAATAAACCTATATGTACATTATAATAAAATATATAATGTTCTACTATTAAATCAACTTATAAGACCCAGTTGAAGAAAGGAAAAATCACAACACCCCAATCTCTTTTCTCTAAGAAAGTATTAACTTCCTCCTGGAAGTCTAGAGCAAAGGATAGTGTCAAGAAGGTTAATCATTTTTCAAGTGCTGCCTGGCACTTCCTTAACCTGCCTACACAATCAAGGACTAAAATTACAGATGATGTTACTGAAAAACCTTCAAATCCCTAAGAGTTATAAGTAGGAAAAAAAAAAAGTAAACAAAGCTTGAACATTTAACCAAAATTTTAAAAAAACATTTAAGAGTATCTTTCCAGGTAAGAATCAATGGTGGGGTGTACTGTTCTGAGTGGCTGAGGGTCCTAAGGTTGATCACCTTAGGAAACAAGGAGGGAAATAAGACACTTGCGTATGCCACCAAAGCTGACAATAACTTAACTCTTTTCTTTATCTCAGTGGCTGGCATCTTAAATAGGCACCCTCTGTACACACTTTAACCACCTTAACCATTAAGGTGTATGACATTTTTTATTTTTCCAGAGACTATATTATTTGCTATGAAAAAAATCTTGTACAGGAAACTTCTGCTTTTTAATCCAGTCAACTGTGGAGAGCTTCTGTGCAGTGGCAGAGGCTTAGATCCTCAAAGGCATTTGGTGCCTCAAAGGCTTATATGCCTTCACAGACAGGCACCTTGTAGACGCTTAAATACTTTAGTGGTTGATTATTAGATGGTAATCTCTACTGAAAACCTTGACTCCAAGTAGGTAGAAAAGGGGCAGACAATAAAATAATTAAACAGTAGTTTTCTGCAGATCATTCTCTACAGCTGCAGTGCTATTTAGAGGCTGCTCCTAAAACACAGAGAAAGGAGAGCCTGAGTTGGATGACTGTTTTCTTCTAGGAAAGAAAACATGGAGCTCAGTCTTTACAGCTTATTCCAACAGTTATTCTAGAAACTTGCAAGGTAATTCTATAAACTCTCAATAAAACTTACATAGAATTTCCTAGAGAAATGCTAATTATGTGTTATTTTCTTGAAATATACAAAATTGCAGGGCAACTGTTAGGTATTTAAATGTAATTTTACTCATCTTTATGGTTCAAAATAAAAAGCAAAGTCATATCTAGTATTAAGAACAAATAAATGAACACTTGACCCACTACTGAAGCATCAAGCAGTAACAGAAGCTCAGTTACTCCCTCATCTGTGTCACTAACACTGACAGCATCCTTGAGCTCAGTTCAGTTCAGTTCAGTCACTCAGTCGTGTCTGACTCTTTGCAAACCCATGAATCACAGCACGCCAGGCCTCCCTGTCCATTACCATCTCCCAGAGTTCACTAAGACTCACGTCCATCGAGTCCATGATGCCATCCAGCCATCTCTTCCTCTGTCGTCCCCTTCTCCTCCTTCCCCTAATCCCTCCCAGCATCAGAGTCTTTTCCAATGAGTCAACTCTTCACATGAGGTGGCCAAAGGACTGGAGTTTCAGCTTTAGCATCATTCCTTCCAAAGATATCCCAGAGCTCATCTCCTTCAGAATGGACTGGTTGGATCTCCTTCCAGTCCAAGGAACTCTCAAGAGTCTTCTCCAACACCGCAGTTCAAAAGCATCAATTCTTCGGCACTCAGCCTTCCTCACAGTCCAACTCTCACATCCATACATGACCACAGGAAAACCATAGCCTTGACTGGATGGACCTTAGTCAGCAAAGTAATGTCTCTGCTTTTGAATATGCTATCTAGGTTGGTCATAACTTTTCTTCCAAGGGGTAAGTGTCTTTTAATTTCATGGCTGCAGTCAGCATTTGCAGTGATTTTGGAGCCCAAAAAAATAAAGTCTGACATTGTTTCCAAGGCCCCATAATTCCAAGAGGCCACACTGGACACTTGCATGTCAATGTTCTGCCAGCCCCACAAACTCAACATTTCCAAATGTCACTTACAAACTTCCCCACTTTTTGAAGGATGAAAGAGGAACCCAGGTCATGGCCCCATGGTATCTTTGATCGCTTCCCCAGCACAGGTATCACCAAGTCATTTTTTTTTTTTTCCCAAATGAGGTATAATTGACATGTGTACACATAGTAATTACATCAAGTCTGCTGGTTTCCATCAGTGAAATGTCTTCAGAATCCACTTCTTCCTCTCCTTTTCCTACTGTCACTGTCTGAGGTGAAAAGCCCCTCTTCATCTGCTGTCAAGTGATTTTTTCAATTTCTTGTTTTCCTTAAAGCTCATCTAATCAGTCCTCAAATTCTGGTGATTATCAACCACATAAGCCCTTCAGGAAACAGTGAAATACATCTAATTGTAACTGCTATTTACTTCAATACTTGGTTTTCATAGCTTTCACTGCTGAAGAATGTATATCCCAATGCTAAATTGATTCTGATGGAAGGTGTACTTCATTGGCTATACCTACTAAATCAGGAGACTCACTTTTCAATCCCAACCAACAATTTAGAATCTACTTTCATTTCCTAAATGCACAGGTCTTTTGGTCTTCTTTCAGTTTGTCAGTTAATATTTTAAAGCACAATATATACTTAAACATAGTTCACCATTTAAAAAAAAAAATATATATATATATATATGCATATATGTATGGACATGGGCTTCTCTTATAGCTCAGCTGGTAAGGAATACACCTGCAACACAGGAGACGTCTGCTTCAATCCTGGGTTGGGAAGATCCCCTAGAGAAGGGATAGGCTACCCACTCCAGCCAGTATTCTTGGGCTTCCTTGGTGGCTCAGACAGTAAAGAATCCGCCTACAATGTGGGAGACCTGGGTTTGATCCTTGGATTGGGAAGATCCTCTGCAGACGGGCATGACACCCACTCTAGTATTTTTGCCTGGAGAATCCCCATGGACTGAGGAGCCTGGAGGGCAACAATCCGTGGGGTCACAAAGAGTTGAACACGACTGAGCAACTAAGCACAGCACAGCCCAGCACATGTGTGGATATGCTTCAGGTAGTCTTGATAATTTCAAATATTTTAGGCCAGCCTTCTGTCAGGTATGATTACTCGGTTGGTTACAGATTTTATTTTGTAATGGGACTAACAAAGAGTTCAAAACAAGAGTAGAAATATCAGTGCTTGCTATTTTGTTTATTCACAAGGGCATTATTAACATCATACTGAAAGAAGGTTTTGTTTTTTTTTTAAGCCACTCTCCTCCTTTTAAGGCTAATTTTTAAGAGCAGTTTTAAGTTTACAGTGAAACTGAGAGGAAGGTTCAAAGATATCCTACATACCCCCTGCTCCTACCCCTCCCCCATTACCAATATTCCCCACCAGAGTGGGACATCTGTTAAAAGTCACGAACCTAAACTGACACATCATTGTCACCCAGAGTTCATAGACTGGGGTTAACTCTTGACACTGTCTATTTTTTAAGGATTAGCTTAATAAAACCATAAATCCCCTTAACTAGGACATGAAATTTATTAGAGAGGAAGACATCAAACAACTAACCACAGAATTATTTAATTATAGTATCGTAAATCCACAAAGGAGAACCTGACCTTGTCTGAGGGTAGGGGAAGCTGGAGAAAGGAACTTGGAACAGGGTTCTGAAAGACGAGGTGAAATTAACAGGGCAAAGAGGGAGTGGAATAAGGAGGGAACAGCATGGCAAAAGCCCCTGTGATGGAAAGGCCAGCCTGAGACGAATGTCATATGCCCTGAATACAAACAGCAAAGCAGGAACGGAAAGAAGACAGGCTGGAGCGCGGCAGGGTCAAATCACACAAAGCTACGTGGGTCTTGCTGAGAAAGTAGGTCTTTACCCAAGAAGCAGTGAAAAGCATGAAAGCTGAATAACATGATCACCCCGATGCTCGATAACACTCAGTGAACAAACAAAAGTAAATATCAATAAATGGAGGAACAGCCACCATTTGCTCTTAAGGGAGTGTAGAAAAATAAAGAAGGAAATACAAGAAAAGAAGAAAGGGATAATGGTCATAACTCTTACCTTTCCATCAAAGAAGTGATGGTTAAACATATTATAATGGCAAAAACTATCTTCCATATAAAACTGTGAATACCTGTAAAATAATTTATTACTGTAGTTACTTGTCTGGTAACAGCTATATAGTATATAAATGTAAACTAAATTTTAAAATTATGAAATCACACCTTAAATAAAATAAATTTCATCATCCTTCGGGTTTCTGAATAAAGAATACTTTCCCCAAACCTCAAGAAGCTAACAATAATAGATGAATAACAAACTTATAGTCCCAAGTTTTAATAAGTCAGTGGGAAAACTACAGAAAACTCATATACAAAAAACACACATATTCCTATGGACCAGAAGATTATAAATAAATAATTATGTTCCTGATAGATTATTATGCATTTTAAGCTTGAGTCAGTTTGGCAGTTAAAATATGTCTCTCACACCTAATAACTTTAAGGAAAATACTGAATCAACATTTCTGCTCAACAGCTGTTATTTTCTTCTGTGGCTAACAAAAAAGGTATTTAATACAGAGGTTTTTATTTTGTCTATTGCAAATTAGCTTAATAAAATATGCTTCTTAATACATAATAAAAAGAATTTATGTGCATTTCATATTTACTGAATTAGTGCCAGGAAAGAGGATATTTATTTACTGATTGAATCATTTTATTCTTCTAACATACTACTTTAAAATGCAATCATTAATGAATGGGAACATCAGCTTTGGGTATTAACACATTATAATTTCTACTAATTTACTAGGCAAATTTTGATTCATACCACATTTATGGTTTAAACTTGCATTTACTTGATTTCTTACAAAACTGAAATTTCTTTCTTCCTTAATTTTATTTGTACTGCCTATCTCTGTTTTCCCCATTTATGTCTATGGGTCTTAATGTCTTTCTTGCTGACTTCTGAGGGTTTTCTTTGTGTAATATAGAAACCTCTTTCATCTCAATAGGATTCTGAACTTCCATAGTTTTGTCAAAAATAGTTCACAGAGGACCTTCATCCTTCTACAGAACACACAAGCTAGTGGAAAGACTGAAAAAAATCACGGACATATACTTACTTATACAGCTTCTTTAACCAAATCATGATAGAGGCACTTCTTTGCTTCTATGTCTACTCACAGTTATTTAATACCATCTGCATGATCACCAACCATGTTGAGTATTTAATACAATGGACAAGCCTAGTTCATCCTCTTTCTATTACACCGTGACTAAGAGACAGCTCGAGAGTCAGGGGGCATGGTTTCAAACTCTTAAGTCTCTCAGTTACTAGCTGTATAACTTTAGTAAGTTATTTTACCTATCTGAGCCCCAGTTTCTTCATCTGCAAAATGGGAAAATGATTTCTACCCCATAGGACTAGGTAAGAATACATAAGATAATTATGTAAAGTGCTTAATACAATGCCAGCTATAAAGCATATACTGAGATTTCAGGTATCATTATTTTAACAAATACCAGCTATAAAGATTTATGTCTCAATGTCTCTAATATTAAGGAATTAGGTTTATGTCCAACCAAAATTTCTCCTCCTGTAATCTAAACCCATTTCCTCTTATTCTATGGAGACAGAAGAACATCTGTTCACCATCCTCAATACAATATCCCTTAATATCATTTAAGATACTGTTAGCACATCTGCTGACATAAATTGAAACTGAAGAAATAAACAGCTTAAATAACAGAAAATATTTAAACTATATACTGTAACCTAAGGAACACTCCAAAAACTGTGTGACAATGTCAATTACCATTATTTAACAAATGTCTTCCTCTTTAACCAAATCCCAAATAGCTGATAATATATCCATATCAATTATTTAATTTAAATATATATAAAGACTAGTACAGCTGTAGATCAACCATCATTGAGGTGTTCTCCCTTGCACCGCTTCGTGTGAGCAAGGGGAAAATACAATCTCTTTTTAAATGTATTTCTACCGCCCTCTACTTTTTTCACTGCTTCACAATGCAATTGGTTTTTTTTTTTAATTAAAAAAGAAAATGTTATTTACATAAAATTCAGCACAGCACACTCGTCCAAAATGTTCTCAATAGCAGTGGGCAGAACCAGAGAGAGAAAAAAGTCAAGGTTTCAGCTCTAAGCTTCCATCAAACACAAATAAGGAAGCATAATTATTCATATTTTAAATTACAAAAAATCACTCAACATTACCCTCTTAAAATGAAATTGGCCACAAAGAATTATTCTCTCCATTGAATAAGGCAAACAAAACCAACAGAAATGCATACACTTGAAAACTGCTCAAAAGGACATCCATTTAATTTGGCCATTCATTCTCTTTAAATGAGAGCCAGTTACCAAGTATGAAACATGTTCTACACACAGGAAATGTAATCAAGAGCTGAATAAAATTAGTTCACAAAATGAACCTAAGAAATTCAGCTTTTTGGTATAACTTTATTTGGATGTAGTTTGCCAAACAGAATTTCACATCTTTCATGCTAAAATTGGAGCATACAGAAATCCATCTTAGCAAATGTTAACTTCATATCTTCTTTTTCTTGTTGCTCACTTGCTAAGTCGCATCTGATTCTTTGCAACTCCATGGATTGCAGCATGCCAGGCTTCACTGTCCTTCACTATCTCCTGGACTTTGCTCAAACTCATGTCCATCAAGTCAGTGATGCAATCCAACCATTTCATCCACTGTCACCCCTTTCTTCTCCTGCCCTCAATCCTTCCCAGCATCACAGTCTTTTCCAGTGAGACAGCTCTTTGCATCTGGTGGCCAAAGTACTGAAGCTTCAGCTTCAGCATCAGCATCAGTCCTTCCAATGAATATTCAGGATTGACTGGTTTGATCTCCTTGCAGTCCAAGGGACTCTCAAGAGTCTTCTCCAACACCACAATTCAAAGAATCAGTTCTGTGGCACTCAGCCTTTTTTATGGTCCAACTTTCATACATATATGACTACTGGAAAAACCATAGCTTTGATTATATGTACCTTTGTCAGCAAACTGATGTCTCTGCTTTTTAAAATGCTGTCTAGATTTGTCATAGCTTTTCTTCCAAGGAGAAAATATCTTTAATTTCATGTAGTCACTGTTTGTAGTGATTTTGGAGGCCAAGAAAATAAAATCTGTCACTGTTTCCACTTTCCCCCGATCTTTTGCTGTGAAGTGATGGGACTATATGTCATGATCTTCTTTTTTTGAATGCTGAGTTTTAAGCCAGCTTTTTCACTCTCCACTTTCACCTTCATCAAGGGGCTCTTTAGTTCCTCTTTGCTTTCTGCCTTATAGAGTGGTATCAACTGCACATCTAAGGTTGTTGATATTTCTCCTGGCAATCTTGATTCTAGCTTGTGATTCATCCAGTATGGCATTTCGCATGATGTATTCTGCATATAAGTTACATAACCAAGGTGACAGTATACAGCCTTGACATACGTCTTTCCGAATTTTGAACCAGTCCATTGTTCTATGTCTGGTTCTAACAGTTGCTTCTTGACCTGCATAGCAATTTCTCAAGAGACAGGTAAGGTGATCTGGAATTTCCATCTCTTTATGAAGTTCATATCTTAGATGTTCAGAAAAGGGCATTTAGGATTTCCCTGGTGGTCCAGTGGTTAAGAATTCACCTGCCAATGCAGGGGACATGGATTCTATCCATGATCCAGGAAGATCTGACATGCTACAAGGCAACTAAGACTGCGAGCCTCAACATCTCAGCCTGCACTCTAGAACTGGTGCTCTGCAACAAGAAAAGCCACCGCAATAAGATGCCCATTTGCCGCAACTAGAGAAAGCTCATACCCAGAGACACAGTGCAGGCAAAAATAAATGGAAGGAGGGAGGGAAGGAAAGGAGAGAACGTTTACAGCACGTATACACAGATCCCTAGAGTTGAGGTGGTTCTCTGCAGCTCTGCAAAAACCTTCTGTAGGGCAACAAGAAGCCAAATTCAAAGTGCCAAAGGAACTATCTACTGCCACACTATACTACACAGGAATGTTTCCCTGATTTAACTGTGGTCTCTGTGAAAAATGTGAACCAACCCCACACTCCATCATAATGTAAATACAGGCAACAGGCAGAGTTTACTCTGACTAGTAACATATTTCAATTAAACTTGCTCTCTTTTAGCACTCAATGTTGACCTTTTACAGAACTGACTCAAAAATAGAGTAGCTATCAAAGAAGCTAAGCCAGGAGACCACAGTTCAATACCTTCAGCTTTTGTTTGCAACACACACAGAGGTTTGCAGACACAGAAAGAAAAAAGCATCTGTGTGTTCCATAGGTTATAAAACAACCTTATCTACATCACCTAGTCCCTACTTAGACCAGGGGATTTAACTATAGGCTCAAGAAAACTGAAACTGCAAGGTATGGCATTTAAGGCAAAAGAATCAAAGCACAATATAAATCTTTCAAGTTAAAAGTAAACCAGTAATAAGACTTAGAATTTCTTTTTAAGCAATTTTTAAAAATTAATGTGACAATGATTAACTTAAACAAATAATATTAGTAAATCAGATAAGATGCAAAAAAAGAGTTTTGGAGAACAGTGCACACTGATGTGAATATACTTGACTTACTTCACACTACTGAATGGTATACTTAAAAAACTGGCTAACATGGTAAATGTTATGTATATTTTATTGCAACTTAAAAAAAAAGGCAAGTAAATCAGGGCATGAGCAATGAACGAACAACACAAAATAAAATTTTTTTTAAATTTAATTTAAAAAAACAACAGAAAGAATGAAGTGTTTAGGAATAAATTTAACAGAAGTGCAAGTCCTGTACACCGAAAACTATAAAATATTGTTTAAAGAAATTAAAGAAGAGCTAAATAAATGGAAAGATAGCTCATATTCATGAAACAGAACACTTAAGATGGAAAGATGTGGGTTTGACCTCTGGGTCAGGAAGATCCCCTGGGGAAAGACACAGCAACCCACTCCAGTGTTTTTGCCTGGGAAATCCCATGGACAGAGAAGCCCAGTGGACTCTAGTGCATGGGGTCACAAAAGAGTTGGATACGACTTAGGAACTAAACAACAACCCCTCAAACTGATCTACAAATTCAATGTGACTCCTATAAAAAGCTCAGCTAGCTTTTTACAAAAACTGACTAGGTAATTCTAAAATTCATACAGAAATGCAATAAACCCACAATAGCAAAAATAATCTCAAAAAAGAATTAAGTTGAAAGATACACACTTCCCAATTTCAAAACTCACTACAAAACAACAATTGAGATTAGTTGTTTGTCAGTTGCTTCATTTGCTATTATTTTCCCCCATTCAGAAGGCTGTCTTTTCACCTTGCTTATAGTTTCCTTTGTTGTACAAAAGCTTTAAATTTTAATTAGATCCCATTTGTTTATTTTTGCTTTTATTGTTTTATTGTTTCTGTTCTGACGTTTAGATCTTTAATCCATTTTGAGTTTATTTTTGTGTGTGGTGTTAAAAAGTGATCTAGTTTCATTCTTTTACAAGTGGTTGACCAGTTTTCCTAGCACCACTTGTTAAATAGATTGTCTTTACTCCATTGTGGTACATATACACAATGGAGTATTACTCAGCCATTAAAAAGAATACATTTGAATCAGTTCTAATGAGATGGATGAAACTAGAGCTGATTATACAGAGTGAAGTAAGCCAGAAAGAAAAACACCAAATACAGTATACTAACACATATATATGGAATTTAGAAACATGGTAATGATAACCCTGTATGAGAGACAGCAAAAGAGACACAGATGTATAGAATGGATTTTTAGACTCTGAGGGAGAGGGAAAGGGTGGGATGATTTGGGAGAATGGCATTGAAACATGTATACTATCATGTAAGAAATGAATCGCCAGTCTATGTTCGATACAGGATACAGGATGCTTGGGGCTGGTGCACAGGGATGATCCAGAGAGATGATATGGGGTGGGAGGTGGGAGGGGTTCAAGATTGGGAACTCCCGTGGCTGATTCATGTCAATGTATAGCAAAACGAATACAGTATTGTAAAGCAAAACAAACTAAAAAATAAAAATTAATTAAAAAAAAAAACGCACACACACACACAAAAAAAGGATTGGGAACTCATGTACACCCAAGACAGATTCAAGTCAATGTATGGCAAAACCAATACAGTAATGTAAAGTAAAATAAAGTAAAAATAAAAATTAAATAAATAAATAAATAAAATATAAGCATAATTAAAAAAAAACAATTGAGATTGCATGGGCCTGGCATAAGGACAGACACAAATAAACGGAACAGAATTTAAGGACTACAGATAAATCCACAGATATATCATCACGTGGTTTTCAATAAGGTTCTAAGAGCATTCCATTACCCAAGACAGATTCAAGTCAATGTATGGCAAAACCAATACAGTAATGTAAAGTAAAATAAAGTAAAAATAAAAATTAAATAAATAAATAAATAAAATATAAGCATAATTAAAAAAAAACAATTGAGATTGCATGGGCCTGGCATAAGGACAGACACAAATAAACGGAACAGAATTTAAGGCCTACAGATAAATCCACAGATATATCATCACATGGTTTTCAATAAGGTTCTAAGAGCATTCCATGGGAAAAGAACAATCATTTAAACAATGGTGCCAAGGCAACTGGATATCCACATGTAAAGAATGAAACTGGACCCCTACCTCACATCATACTAAAAAATTAACTCAAAATTAACTAAATGTAAGAACCAAAAATTAAAAACTCTTAGAAGAAAACAAGTGTAAATATTCATGCTTTTAGACTAGGTAATAGTTTCTTGGTATGACACCTAAAACATAAGCAACCAAAGAAAAGAGAATAACTTTTGACTATATAAAAGTGAAAAGACAACTCAGAGAATGAGAGAAAATACTTACGAATTATGTATCTGATAGGCGTCTAGTACCCAGAATACATTAAGTACTCTTTCAATTCAACAATAAGACAAATAATCAATTTTAAAAATTGAGCAAATGACTGAATAGACATTTCTCCAAAACGATAAACAATTGGCCATAAGTTCATGAAAAGATGCTCAACATCATTATCACAATGAGACACTATTTCAAAAAGACAGACAGTAACAAGTGTTCATGAGCATGCGAAGAAATTGGAACTCTCATATATGGCTGAAAGAAAAACTGTGCAGTCACCTTGGAAAACAGTTTGGGAGTCCTTCAAGAAGTTAAACATAGAATTACCATAGGACAATTATGACTGTGACTTTGGTCAAGTTATTTAATTTCTTTGTACCTCAGTTTTCTATTCTGAGGAAAGGAGAATGTTAACAGCATCAATCCTAGAGGGCTATTGTGGGGACCAAAGAATTTAAAATAGGGTTTGACATATGACAAGCATTTACTAAATATCAGTTATAGTTAATATTTCATGTTATTATAAGAACTTAAAAGTAAATTTCTACCTTTAAAATAATACCTTTATAATCATTTAATAATACTTTAGGAAATAAACAAGGTAGTTAAAAAAGAAACTGATATATTCACTCAATGGAATAGTATACAGTCATAAAAGGAAGTACACTTCGATGCTATGACATGGAGGAATCTTGACAACATTATGCTAAGTGAAAAAGGTCAGACACAAAGGGCATATATTGTATGATTCCATTTATATAAAATATCCAGAAGAGACAAATCCGGATGAAAGAAAGAAGATTGACGCTTATCAGGAGAAGTAAGGAGTGTATCAGAAGTAAGGAGTCTCTCTTTAGTGTGATTAAAAATGTTCTGGAATTATGGGTGATAGATTGCAGATGCAAAACAGTGAATATACCAAAAACTGCTGAAATACACACTTAAAAATGGTCTATTTTAAGTGAGTTATATCTCAGTTTAAAAAAAGAAATTGAGTTTATCTTTAAGAAGACGTCTGTATTATCACTCATGGAATTTCTTTTTCCCAGATTACTAACATCAAATAGGTATTTGTAAACAGTGTGCTCATCTTGTTAATAAGGAATGAGAGTTGCAGAAAATGTGGGTTATTTCCGAGACACATACATGCTTACAGTAGATAACCCAAAGCTAACTTGGAAATCTAAAGAAAAATAAATGATGAAAGCTGTACTTTTTATTGTGACTTCTACACTTTAAAATTCTGTCTGCCTTGTTTTTAGGGAGAAAAAGCATATGTAATTTCACAGAGAATCTGAGTAATACTGGAGAGAACAGCTACTGGAATATTGGCCAAACAGGTTCTATCAGATTAAAAAAAAAAAAAAAAAACCCAAAGACTGATTCCTTCAATACACTCAAGAACAAGAAAAATGTACTAAGGACATGTCTCATAGACTTACCCCAAACTCCTAGAATTTAAACAATTACAGAAAATAGGAAGAGTACTTCAAGTTTACAGAATTAGAGTCTGTGGATGGACACATCTGCCATCTGTGCTGTAAATAAAAAATCTGTATCTCTCAATTACAACCAGAGGGAAGACTCAAAACATGGTCCACTCTCGCATCTGTTTGTTCCAACATATCAGGTGCTGTTTAATTCTGATTCTCTCCCACAAAGCTTATCTGTTTGCTTATTAATTAGCCTCTGCCTCAGGACCTATTTCCTAGTTAGCACTCCCTTCACTTCAGGCTTCATCCAGTGAAAGATAATATGCACACCCTTCATTAAAAACATTAAAATATACATCTTATCCCATTTAAGATATATGATAAAACAAAATCTCAGAGGAAATTCAGAATTACCCTTGAAAAGTAAGTATATAAGAAGAAATTTCACTCAATAGAAATGTATGTCTAAATTATAAGCCAAAGACAACTAGATACAGTCACAGAAAAAATTTAGGAAGCATACTAGTAAAAAGCCTACTGCCTCCCTGTCAGCTGGCAAAGAATCCGCCTGCAATGCAGGAAACTGGGTTCAATCCCTGGGTTGAGAAGAACCCCTAGAGAAGGGAAAGGCTACCCACTCCAGTATTCTGGCCTGGAGAATTCCACAGACTGTAGTCCATGGGGTCGCAAAGAGTCAGCCACAACTGAGTGACTTTCACTTTTACATGTTGAGTCTATTTAACTGAAGAAATACCTTATAAACAATTACTACTTCTATATTAAGTAAAGGATTATAACAGGATTAGTAAAAGGAAAACATTAAAAAGAAACAGAACACAATGAAGGAGAATAAATATTATACTTTGTAAACCTACCGAACATCAATATCCAATAAAAGGCTTCTAATGTTAGACTTCTTGCCACCTGATTCTTTTAACCTGATCAGCTCATGTAACCTAAAGCAATCAATGAAAGGAAATTTAGAACCGACTAATGTTACATGTAACAAACAAAAAACCCATCAATGGTCCCCTGATATTTCTAACATTTCAATGAAACATTGAATTCAAAGTATTTTTAAGTGCTGGATCTCATCTAAAACAGAAAACTCTAGAATTAATAGTAAATAATTGAAGATTCAAACCAGAACTTCTATCATACATCAGAAATCTGCAAAGACTTCTCTTGAATGGAATAAAAATTACAGACTCCTTCAGAGAAGGACTACACTGTATACTTGAGGTTGCATGTTGTACCCTCAATACAGTAAATAACTACTCACTATATTTTCTTACAGTTTAGAAAGTGGTGATGGGAGAAGCCTTTAAAACACTGTTATCACATACCTTGGGGTCCCAACACACAGTACTCTTCTGAATCCAAGGTTCGAGAGCAGGTCTACCAAGAACAGACAGCTCCGGTCAGCAAACAAATACTGGGCATTTGTCTTCTTGTTTACCAGTGGATAAAGGAGTTTACTGGGCCTTTTTAACTGAGTGATAGAAACATCACCCACTACCTGATGTTCATGATGCTTCTCCTCATCATCCAGCAACAGCAACTGCTGACAGCTCTGACAAAACTTTCTCTGAGACAAGGGCAACTCAATAAACTTCAAGTACCTTCAAGACGTGACAAAACACAAAGCAATACAGTCTAAGTTGGTTACCTTAAAGGCATTTGATTTTTGCCAGTTTTAAAATGCAAAAAGTATTACTTCTTATGCGCGTGCAAGCATGCACGCTAAGTCACCAGTCGTGTCCAACTCTTTGCAGCCCTATGGACTGTAGCCCACCAGACTCCTCTGTCCATGGGATTCTCCAGGCAAGAATACTGGAGTGGGTTGCCATGCCCTCCTCCAGGGAATCTTCCCGACCCAGGGACCAAACCTGTGTCTCTTATGTCTCCTGCATTAGCAGACTGGTTCTTTAACCACTAGCGCCACCTCAGAAGCCCAAAGAGTGCTGCATGAGGAAGTAAAAGTACAAAAAACTCTGTGGAATGTTGGCTAGAATTTATGTCTGGCTGCATACCTAAAAGTAGAAAAGGATCAGCGATTTCGTAAGAATTGAGACGCTCCAATTTAGCCACTGGATGAAGATCAATATTAATTTAAAATGTGAATATAATATATTACTCAAACAACTTAGTAGTAATGGAGACTACTATCACTTTAAATTTATTGACAAATCCATGTATTCCAACTTGGAAGTGTTAACCAGTCTGGCTTAGTAAGACAGTCATTTTAAAATGAGAAATTAAGATCATTCTTCAATTTCTTATGGCATACTTAGCAAGAAAAATTACCTCTTAAAAGAAAAAATGTTCCCACAAAGTTCCTCTATTCTTAGCAGTACTGATGGAGGCAGTTCTGAGAAGCTCACGTGCAAAACAGCAAAACATTCTGTCCTGCTCGTCTCTGGGGTTCCACAGGTGGTGGCAGAAGTGCCCTTCTGGGGGGCTTTTCTGCTGCTCCACAAGGTTTTGGAACTGGAGTCACAGGAACCAGTAACTCATCAAGCCAGCACTTTGGAGGACTCAGAGGAATCCTTATCTCTGGGGCACTCAAAGTTGAGCAGAGCAATTTGGTTTTGATGCTGTGCCAGCAATCTTCTGAAAATGAGTTAATGGAACCTGGAGAATAGGAACTGTGTGCAGTACCACAGGCATTTTATGGCAGACAACAGTCCGTTTCATGAAATCAAGCCCTGATCCTTTGGAGTGGGAGCACTGACTCCAAGACCCTAGACTACCAGAGAACTATCAAATAGTGAGAACTCACACAAAAGAAACCACTTGAATACAAGACCAGGCATCATCCAACTACCAGTATCACCCTGTGCAGGAGGCCTCATCTAAACAACAAACAAAACAAAAATACAAACCCAATCAGCAGCAGACAGGATTACCACCTCACTCAGCCTTGCCAATCAGAGGAAAAACATACAAACAAACACTGGGCACAAACCTCACCCTATTCAAAGCTTACACAAACCACTGGATCAAACTTAGGAGGGCAGAAACCAAAAGGAAAAAAAGAATTCAACCTTGAAACCTGGGAAAAGGAGACCTCAAACACAGTAAGTAATAAAAATAATAATAATGAAAAGGCAGAGAAATACCACACAAATGAAGGAACAAACTAGAAACACAGAAGTCCAAATAAATGAACAGGAAAGAGGCAAACTACCTGAAAAGAATTCAGAATAATGACAGTAAAGATGATCAAAAATCTTGAAAACAAAATGGAGAAAATGCAAGAATCAATTAATGAATAACTAGAAGAATTAAACAATAAACATACAGAGACAAACAACACAATTACTGAAATTAAAAATACTCTACAAGTAATCAACAGCAGAATATCTGAAACAGAAGAACGAATCAGTGAGCTGGAAGAGAAAATGGTGGAAACAACTTCTGAAGAGCAGAATAAAGTAAAAAGAATGAAAAGAATTGAGGAGAGCGTCAAGAACCTCTGGGACAATATCAAACGCACAAACATTCAAATTATAGGGGTCCCAAAAGCAGAGAAAAAGAAAGTGTATGAGAAAATTTTAAAAAGATTATAGCTGAAAATTTCCCCAACATGGAAAAGGAAATAATCAAGTCCAAGAGGCACAAAGAGTCCCATACAGGATAAATCCAAGGACAAATATGCCAAGACATATATGAATCAAACTAACAAAGACTAAACACAAAGTTCAGTTCAGTTCAGTCTCTCAGTCGTGTTCGACTCTTTGTGACGTCATGAACTACAACACACCAGGCCTCCCAGTCCATCACCAACTCCTGGAGCCTACCCAAACCCATGTCCATTGAGTCGGTGATGCCATCCAACCATCTCATCCTTGGTCATCCCCTTCTCCTCCTGCCCTCAATCCCTCCCAGCATCAGGGTCTTTTCCAATGAGTCAGCTCTTTGTATCAAGTGGCCAAAGTATTCGAGTTTCAGCTTCAACATCAGTCCTTCCAATGAACACCCAGGACAGATTTCCTTTAGAATGGACTGGTTGGATCTCCTTGCAGTCCAACAGACTCTCAAGAGTCTTCTCCAACACCACAGTTCAAAAGCATCAATTCTTCAGCGCTCAGCTTTCTTCACAGTCCAACTCTCACATCCATACATGACTACTGGGAAAACCACAGCCTTGACTAGATGGACCTTTGTTGACAAAGTAATGTCTCTGCCTTTTAACATGCTGTCTAGGTTGATCATAACTTTCCTTCCAAGGAGTAAGCGTCTTTTACTTTCATGGCTACAATCACCATCTACAGTGATTTTGGAGCCCCAAAAAAATAAAGTCAGTCACTGTTTCCCCACCTATTTCCCATGAAGTGATGGGACCAGATGCCATGATCTTCATTTTCTGAATGTTGAGTTTTAAGAGTTTTCACTCTCCTCTTTCACTTTCATGAAGAGGCTCTTTAGTTCTTCACTTTCTGCCATAAGGGTGGTGTTATCTGCGTATATGAGGTTATTAACATTTCTCCCAGCAATCTTGATTCTAGCTTGTGCTTCTTCCAGCCCAGCGTTTCTCATGATGCACTCTGCATATAAGTTAAAAAAGCAGGGTGACAATATACAGCCTTGACATACTCCTTTTCCTATTTGGAACCAGTCTGTTTCTTTCCCATTCTATTGTTTTCCTCTATTTCTTTGCACTGATCACCGAGGAAGGCTTTCTTATCTCTCCTTGCTATTCTGTGGAACTATGCATTCAAATGGGTATATCCTTCCTTTTCTTTTTTGCTTTTGGGTTTCTCTTCTTTTCACAGCTATTGGTAAGGCCTCCTCAGACAGCAATTTTGCTTTTTTGCATTTCTTTTTCTTGGGTATGATCTTGATCCATTGTCTCCTGTACAATGTCATGAACCTCTGTCCATAGTTCAAAGAAAGAACATTAAAAGCATCAAAAGAAGAAGCAACAAGTAACATACAAGGGAAATATCCCCATATGCTTAACAGCTGATATTTCAGCAGAAACTCTGCAGGCCAGAAGGGAATGACAAGATATATTTAAAGTACTGAAATGAAAAAATCTACAACCAAGATTACTATACCCAGCAAGGATCTCATTCAAAATTGATGGAGAAATAAAAAGCTTTTCAGACAAGCAAAAGTTAAGAGAATTCAGGACCACAAAACCAGCTTTACAACAAATGTTAAAAGGACTTATATTGTCAGGAAATACAAGAGAGAAAAAAGATCTACAAAATCAACCCGAAACAATTAAGAAAATGGCAATAGGAACATATGTATCAATAATTACTTTAAATGTAAATGGATTAAATGCTCCAACCAAAAGACACAGACCAACTGAATGGATACAAAACAAGATCCATATCAACAAGATATGCTATCTACAAGAAATCCACTTCAGACCTAAAGACACATATAGACTGAAAGTGAGAGGATGGAAAAATATATTCCACGCAAATGGGAAGCAAAAGAAAGTTGGAGTAGCAATTCTCGTATCAGACAAAATAGATGTTACTATAAAGACAATTACAAGAGATAAGGAAGGACACTACATAATGATCAAAGGATCAATCCAAGAGAAAGACATAAAAATTGTAAATATCTATGCACTCAAAATAGGAGCACTTCAATACATAAGACAAACACTAACAGACATAAAAGGAGAAATGACAGTAACACAAAAATAGTAGGAGACTTTAACACCCCACTCACACCAATGGACAGATCATCAAAACAGAAAATTAATAAGGAAACACAAGTCTTAAATGATACATTAGATGAGATGGATCTCATTGTTATTTTCAGGATATTCCATCCAAATACAGAAGAATACACCATCTTCTCAAGTGCACACGGAACATTCTCCAGGAAAGACCACATCTTAAGTCACAAATCAAACCTCAGAAAATTTAAGAAAATTGAAATCGTATCAAGCATCTTCTCTGACCACAACGCCATGAGTCTAGATGTCAATTACAAGAAAAAACTGTAAGAAACACAAACACATGGAGATAAAACAATACGTTTCTAAATAACCAATAGGTTACTGTAGAAATCAAAAGAGAAATCAAAAAATTTCTAAAACAAATGACAAAGAAAACACGACAACTCAAAACCTATGGGATGCAGCAAAAGCAGTTCTAAGAGGGAAGTTTACAGCAATACAATCCTACTCAAGAAACAAGAAAAACATCAAATAGACAACCTAACTTTATACCTAAGATGACCAGAAAAAGACGAACCAAAAAAAAAACCCCAAAATTAGTAGAAGGAAAGAAATCATAAAGATCTGAGGAGAAATAAATTAAAAAGAAATGAAAGAAACAATAGTAAAGATTAATAAAACTAAAAGCTGGTTCTTTGATAAGATAAACAAAACTGACAAGCCTTTAGACGTCCTCATCAAGAAAAAAAGAGAGAAGAATCAAATCAACAATATTAGAAATAAAGAAGGAGAGGTTACAACAGACAATGCAGAAATACAAAGGATTATGAGACTATTATGAACAACTATAGGGCAATAAAATGGATAACCTGGAAGAAATGGACAGATTTTTAGAAAAGTTCAATCTTCCAAGACTGAACCAGGAAAAAATAGAAATTATGAAGAATCCAATTACAAGCACTGAAATTGAAGCTGAGATCAACAATCTCCCCAAAAAACAAAAGTCCAGGACCAGATGGCTTCAAGGAGAACTCTATCAAACATCTCGAGAAGAACTAATGCTTATCCTTCTAAAACTCTTTCAGAAAAGTGCAGTGGAAAGAACACTTTCAAACTCATTCTACAAGGCCACCATCACCCTGTTACCAAAACCAGACAAAGACAACACAAAAAAAGAAAACTACAGGCCAATATCACCAATGAACACAGGTGCAAAAATCCTTAACAGAATTTTAGCAAACTGAATTCAGCAACACATCAAAAAGCTGATACACCATGATCAAGTTGGGTTTATACCAGGGATGCAAGGATTCTTCAATATATGCAAATCAATCAATGTGATACACCATATTAAAAAATTGAAAGATAAAAACCATATGCTCAAGTCAATAGATGCAGAAAAAGCCTTTGACAAAATTCAGCACCCATTTATGATCAAAACTCTTCAAAAAATGCACACAGGGGGAACCTACCTCAACATAGTAAAGGCCATATACGATAAGCCTACAGCAAACATTACTCTCAATGGTGAAAAACTGAAAGCATTCCCCCTAAGATCAGGAACAAGACAAGGGTGTCCACTTTCACCACAATTAAACATAGCTTTGGAAATCCTAGCTACAGGAATCAGAGAAGAGGGAAAAAAGGAATCCAGATTGGAAAAGAAGCAGCAAAGCTCTCACTGTTTGCAGATGACATGATACTGTACGCAGAAAACCCTAATGATAGTGTAAGAAAATTACTAGAGCTATCAGTGAATTTAGCCAAGTTGCAGGATACAAAAATCAATACACAAAAATCACTTGCATTTCTATATACTAACAATGAAAAATCAGAAAAAGAAATTAAGGAATCAATCCCATTCACCATTTCAACAAAAGGAATTAAATATCTAGGAATAAACTTATCTAAGGAGACAAAAGAACTGTATACAGAAAATTATAAGACACTCATAAAAGAAATCAAAGATGACATAAACAGATGGAGAGATACTCCATGTTCCTGGGTAGGAAGAATTAGTATTACAAAATGACTATACTACCAAACCAATCTACAGATTCAATGCAATCCCTATCAAATTACCAATGGCATTTTTCAGAGAACTAGAACAAAAAATTTCACAATTCATATGGAAACACAAAAGACTCTGAATAGCCAAAGCAGTCCTGAGAAAGAAGAATGGAGCTGAAGGAATCAATCTTTCAGATTATATTACAAAGCTACAATCATCAAGACAGCATGGTACCGGCACAAAAACAGAAATACAGACAAATGGAGCAAAATAGAAAGCCCAGAAATAAACCCATGCACCTATGGGTATCTTATTTTTGACAAAGGAGGCAAGAATATACAGTGGGGCAAAGACAGCCTCTTCAATAAATGGTGCTGGGAAAACTGGACAGCTACATGTAGAAGAATGAAATTAGAATACTTCCTAACACCATACACAAAGATAAACTCAAAATAGATTAAAGACCTAAATGTAAGATCAGAAACTCTTAGAGGAAAACACAGGCAGAACACTCGATGACACAAATCAAAGCAAGTTCCTCTATGACCCACCTTCTAGAGTAATTGAAATAAAAACAAAAGTAAACAAGTGGGACCTGATTAAATGTAAATGCTTTTGCACAGCAAAGGAAACTATAAGCAAGGGGAAAAGACAACCCTCAGAATGGGAGAAAATAATAGCAAGTGAAACTGACAAAGGATTAATTTCTAAAATATACAAGCAGCTCATATAACTCAAAACAACAGAAAAACAAACAACCCAATCAAAAAGTGGGAAATAGACCTAAACAGACATTTCTCCAAAGAAGACATACAGATGGTTAACAAACACATGAAAAGATGCTCAACATCACTCATTATTAGAGAAATGCAAATCAAAACCACAATAAGATATCACCTCACACCAGTCAGAATGGCTATCATCAAAAAGTCTACAAACAATAAATGCTGGAGAGGGTGTGGAGAAAAGGGAATGCTCTTGCACTGTTGGTGGGAATATAAATTGACACAACCACTATGGAAGATGGTAAGGAGATTCCTTAAAAAACTAGGAATAAATCACAATATGACCCAGCAAACCCTCACCTAGGCATATACCCTGAGGAAACCAAAACTGAAAAAAACACAAGTATCCCATTGTTCATTGCACCACTATTTACAATAGCTAGAACATGGAAGCATCCTAGATGTCCACTGGCAGATGACTGGATAAAGAAGTTGTGGTACATATACACAATGGAATATCACTGAGCCATAAAAAGGAGCACATTTGAGTCAGTTCTGATGAAGTGGATGAACCTAGAACCTATTATACAGAGTGAAGTGAGTCAGAAAGAGAAAGATAAAACATCGCATTCTAACACATATACAGAATCTAGAAGAATGGTACTGAAGAACTTATTTACAGGGCAACAATGGAGAAACAAACATAGAGAACAGACTTATGAACTTGGGGAGAGGGTGAGAGGCATGGAAAGAGTAACATGGAAACTTAATTACCATACCTAAAAGAGATAGCCAACGGGAATTTGTTGCATGGCTCAGGAAACTCAAACAGGGGCTCTGTATCAATCTAGAGGGGTGGGATGGGGAGGGAGAGTGGAGAGAGGCTCAAATGGGAGGGGATATATGTATACCTATGGCTGATTCATGTTGAGGTTTGATAGAAAACAACAAAAATCTGTAAAGCAATTATCCTTCAATAAAAAAATAAAGTTAAAAAAAGAAAAAAACTGGCCATAGAAACTAAAAAAAAAAAAAATTAAAAACAGCCAAACAATAATCAAAGACCTTAAAAAATATGATACCAGATATCCTATTTGATCCCTTTCAAGTCATCTTTATATTTGATTTCAAAGTCATCATTTTTTTTTCCTTTTATTCCTGATGATTAAAGACAGAAGACAATCAGAATATGTTTTTAAAACTGCTGATTTTTAAAAAACCAACTAAGAAATCAGAGTAGGAAAACAAAAGAAAAATAAGTAAGATTATCATGGCTCATGTTTGTGTTTGTTAATTGCTGGGTCATGTCCAATTCTTTGCAACACCATGAACTGGGGTCTGCCAGGCTCCTCTGCCATGGAATTCTCCAGACAAGAATACTGGAATGGGTAGCCATTCCCTTTTCCAGGGGATCTTCCCAACTCAGGGATCGAACCTGGGTCTCCTTCACTGTAGGCAGATTTTTTATTGTCTGAGCCATCATGGCTCACAGAAGGTCAGAAATATCTAAACCTAAGCACATCCAAAGGATTCTTAAGAGTTTGAAAAGAGTGATATGATTTCAGTTGAACTAAACTCTGAATTACACTGCAAAAACTAGGAACTTAGCATAGAACCAAAGTGGGTTTTAAAACTTTTTTGTACCTAAGCACAGTTTCACTTCAAAGCACTCAAGGCAGTGACAGATACTTTGAATGGCTAGAGCAAGAAATAAGCTTATCATGCTGGTAATTTAAATGCTACTATTTCTATGATAAACTGTTCTTTTGATAGCTCTATCTATGATAGGAAAGAAAAAGGAGCATGATATTAGAAGCATCTTTAATAGTAATTCAAAGTAATAATGTCAGTAGGGAAAAGGGCCCCGAAGACATGAGATGCAAGCAGAAGGAACCAGTACCCTCCTCAACAACAGAGACACTGAATTCACTACTATTACCCTTCATTAGTAACTGTTCGTTGTTGAAGACTTCCATAGCCAGCCAAGACAGAGCAACAGAGATAGGATTTACCATCCTGGCCCTCAAAAAATGGATAAAACATATGAAACCACAGTGTTAAGATACTGGACAACTGGCAGCCCAAACAGTGAATGCTGAGAGATGGGAAGAGATGAGTGAGTAGTATGGTGTCCAGCTTCCTGCCCATGGAGAGCTGGCTGCACAGGACCAAGGCTCCAGACACAGTACGATGACCAGTTAATAAGGCAGAGCTGAGAATTCATGGTGGCCATGGGCTGGACCCACAGGGCAGAGCACTGACCAGTACACACAGAGTACAGAGGGCAGAGAGCGGGCAGTGAGAGCACACCCTGAGGCCTGATGGGAGTCCCCTCAAGTCTACGCTGCATACTGATCAGCAGGTGGGTGAAAACACCCCCTCTGAGAGGGCAAGGACCAATGCAAAGGAGCAGGTGGAACAATCACCCAGGGCACTGAGTGAAAAACCTCTAAATCCACAAGCATTAGGTACAGTGCTCAGCACGTATGGCCCTAGGAATGGGGAGAAATCAGCCATATCCCAAAGGCTGCTCTGATCCTCCAAAAGACGTCGATGTGTAGCAAAACGAATACAGTATTGTAAAGCAAAACAAACTAAAAACTAAAAATTAAAGGAAAAAAAAAAAAGCAAAGGACTACAAACAATCAGACAGTAAATACTGTGAGTATGGCCATCCATTCTCTATCGCTACTATTCTATCGCCAGAGCACAAAAGCAACCACAAACCAAGCAGAAACGGAGAGGCATGACCAGATGTGGCCTACAGACTACTGCTGGCCACATCAAGCTCAAGAATATCAAACAGCAGACAAGTAACTTAACTGTACCTTGGAGAATCCCATGGACAGAGGAGCCTGAGCGGGCTACAGTCCACTGGGTCACAAAGAGTGGGACACGACTGAGTGACTTCACTTCACTCCACTTTGGAGCCAAGTTCAAAAATAGGTAAAGGAATACAAAATATCCATATACGAGGTAAAAATCACATTGCCAGCATCAGGAATGTAAAGAAACAAGAAAATGTGACTCATGATGAGGGAGAAAAAAAATCAATTCAAACCAGCTCAGAAATGACAGAGACAATGCAATTAGCAGACAGAGACAGTAAAGCCATTTTATTATAACTATATTCCACATGTTCAAGAAGGCAGACAAAAGCTACAGCCAAAGTAAAGACATGGAAAAGAGAAAAAGACCAAAATCAAACCTACGAAGATTTTTTAATTGTCTGAAATGAAAAACATGCTAGACAGGACTCAGGACTAACAGCAGTTCAGACACTACAGGAAAAAAAAAAAAATAGGGGGTACTCGAAGACACAGCCCTAGACACTATCTAAAATGAAACATCAAAGGGCCCAAATATGTGAAAATGAACCTCCAAGAAGGGAGAGTGGGAGAAAGCTTAAAAAAAATGATTAAAATTTTCTAAAATTATATCCAAAGATCAAACTCAGTGAGCTACATGCACAAGAAACAAAGAAAACTATATTATCTGCCTTTTGATGAGATGTTAAAGGAAATATACCCCACCACTTACAGAAGAGTCTGCTACCAAAACTTGATTTTGGTGACATGCTACTCTCCAAGAAATACAGGGGACAGAATAAAAGTTCGATGACATTACAGGATTCAATCAATCAAATTCAGACATGGAAAGTCTATCAGACAAATGACTCTCATTCTTCAGCGAATGAAAAATATCAACCAATTACAGTACGTGAAGGCTGTCTGGATCCTGATATGAACAGACCAATTATAAAATGGCATTTATGAGGTAAACAGAGAAATGTTGATTACTAACTGCACATGATTACTGTTTATGTTTTAAGTATTTTAGTAGTATTATGATCATGTTTTTAAAGGCCTTATCTCTTCTTATACATAGAGAAGTATTTCTGGGTAGAACTATATAATGTCCAGGTTGAAGGTGAGGGTAGAGGGTACAGGTGGAACAAAATTAGCCTCATATTGACGACTAATGAAGCTGGGTGTGAGGGCAGGCTTTTTACACTGCAAAGAATAAAGGAGGCTCTTTACACTGCTCTCTCTTCTCTTGTGTATACTTGAAATTTTCCTAAGTCAAAGGTGTTAAAAAGCACTTTAAAGGAAACGCAAGAGTCAATCTCAAAAAACAAAACAAAACAAAACAAAACACAAAGACAACTCTAGAAGATCACTAAGCAAGACTGGGTTTTACACAGCCGTAAAATCATGTAAGACTCGGTTTTTCATTCTTTGACATTGGGGACATAATTAGGGAAATTTCTCAGACTTCAAGAAAATGAGTTTCCAGTTTGCAAGGATTTACCTAACACCCAGCAAAATAAAACAAAACAGATTCACATCAAGATAGACCCTCATGACATATCACGTATCTAGGAATAAAGATTCCAAAAAATTGATGGAGGGATCAAAAAGTCACAGGTCACACAAAAGAGATCAGGAATGAACTTGTTGAACCTGAACTTCTCAACAGCCATAAGGAAGACAAAAGAAGCTGGAACACTGCCTTCCAAACTCTGAATAAAATATATTCCCAACCTAGAATCCTATCAATGAAGTATCAGCATAAAGATACTTACAGAAATACAAGATTTCAAAGCACAAAGAGAAAAGATCAAGTCAACTGCTGGGTGATAACAAATCAAACTGGCCCCAGACATCTACAGTACTTACTTACCTCTAGAACAGCGCTCCGCAAAGAGGCCAGGCACTGGAGCTGGCCAACATGTGCTTCTAGTTCCTGACCAAAGACAGACATTAAGAGTACATGTTTAGAAACTTTGATACCATTTAGGCAGAGTACTTTATGTCTGTTCAGTCTAATAATAAAAAATGTGGGCTTGCATTTTGTATGTCTTCTTTTTCATCTTATTTTATAATATTATAGAAGTATCCAATCCCCGTGAACTGTGAATAAAAATATAAATCAAGCAAACAAACAAAACACTGACCCTTTAACACAGATCATTAAGAAGCACTGCTCTGGAGGACATGAAGCAATCCTGCAAAATCCCAAGGAAAATATACACCCAAATAATTTTATATTTAAATACAATGCCATTTAAGAACAAAGGAGTGACACAGACATAGAAAAAAACTTATGGTTACCTCAGGGGAAAGGAGGGTAGGGAGAGATATTAGGAGTTTGGGATTAGTAAATATACACTGCTATACATAAAAAAGAAGCAACAAGGCTCTATTGTATAGCATAAGAAACTATACTCAGTATCTTGTAATAAACTATAATGGAGACAAATCTGAAAAACTGATACATATATAAAAAACTCTAATGGCAGAAAGTGAAGAGGAACTAAAGAGCCTGTTAATGAGGGTAAAAGAGGAGAGTGAAAAAGCTGGCTTAAAACTCAACCTTCAAAAAATGAAGATCATGAATGGCAGCTGGGCCCATCACTTCATGGCGAACACATGGGGAAAAATGAAAACAGTGATAGAGTTTATTTTCTTAAGCTCCAAAATCACTGCAGACAGTGACTGCAGCCACGAAATTAAAAGATGCTTGTTCCTTGGAAGAAAAACTATGACCAACCTAAACAGTGTATTAAACAGCAGAGACATCACTTTGCTGACAAAGGTCTATACAGCCAAAGTTATGGTTTGTTTCTCCAGTAGTCATGTATGGATTTGAGAGTTGGACCATAAAGAAGGCTGAGCACTGAAGAATAGATGCTTTTGAACTGCAGTTCTGCAGAAGACTCTTGAGAGTCCTTGGACCGCAAGGAGATCGAATCAGTCAATCCTAAAGGAAATTAAGCCTAAATATTCACTGGAAGGACTGATGCTGAAGCTGAAGCTCCAATTCTGTGGCCACCTGATGTGAAGAAACGAAACTCACTGAAAAAAACCCTGATGCTGGGAAAGATTGAGGGCAGAAGGAGAAGAGGGCAGTAGAGGATGAGATGGTTGGATGACATTACCAATTCAATGGACATGAATCTGAGCAAACTCCAGAAGATAGTGCAGGACAGGGGAGTTGGGCGTGCTTTAGTCCATGGGGTCACAAAGAGTCGTACACACTTAGCAAATGATCAACAACATGTAAAACCAAATCACTTTACTGTACACCAGAAATTAACACACTGTATATCAAGTATACTTTAATTAAAACATATATATGTGTAAAAGAAAAAAAGAGATTAAATTTCTAATTGTAAAAAAAAAAACAAAGAATAAAGGCATTAAATATTTTTGGACTTGGAAGAATATGGGTTATACAGTTATGTAATCTGGGTACTTCATGCAGAAACTGCTGCACAGCTGGATGTCAAGGAGAAAGGGCAACTTTTCCAGTCAGGAGCAGTTCAGAAAGTTTGAGGACAGATTTCTTCAAGAAGGTGAAGTTGAGAGATTATACTACACCTGAATGTTTTGAGAGAGTTCAGACAACAGGCCGAGTTTGCAGCTGAATCATTCCTGAAGCACATAAATAATTAAACAGATGTCATTACAAAACAAATAAACCCAAAACTGTTATTAGCTAGTTGAAAAACAAAAGTTGTATAGAAAAGAAGTTATTATGATTAATACATGTTTTAATATAAATGGTTTCACACAATAGCCACATGGATATTTTGATGTAAATTATTTTTTAATTAATAAAAGTTTTTATGAAAGAATTAAAACTGGAGGATAAATTTCAGCGAAATGAAACAACAGTAGACTGTCAGCACTAAATCCGTTTGACCACAGACTAAAATGAAAAAAAAAAAAGAATATCAGAGTATAAAATGGAAACAATAAAAATCCAAATAAAATCAGCAGAGGAAGGGGAAGAGAAAGTGAGAGTTAGTAGAAGTATACTGATTTTCTCATGTTTTAGAGCCATAGGCCAAAAGATATAATTTAAAACTGAAAAATCAAGTAAAAGTGCTATAAGCAATAATCAAAGGTATGAGGTTAACCCTAAAAAGAAATAATCAACTGAAATCAGACAGTAACTATAGAGAAGGGAAGACAGAAGAAGAAGAAATACATAAAGTCACCATTTCTCATTTTTAGATGAAGGAAGACAATATAAAAAAAATTAAATCTGGTTTAAAAAACCACAAAGGCAACCATGAAAACAAAAATACAGAAGAAATGCACATTAAAAAAATAAAAGCAAACATAGACCATAGAGTGAAAGAGAATAAAAAGAAGCAATAAAAATCATACAGCAAAACCAGGACCAAGCATATCTATCGTACCTACCATTAAAATGGGCTAAATAAACCCACCCATTAGAAGAAAGACTGGATCACGAAAGCAAAATCCAATCAACCTATTTCATCACATCTAAGATGCATACATTTTCATATTTTAGCATAGAGGATATTGAGACATGATTTAAAACTGCCATCAGCCAGACTGCAGGTGGAGCATCACTGCCATCATCCTATGACTCAGTCCCGAAACACAAAGTTACTGTACCTGCAGTCAATAGACCATAGAGTGAAAGAGAATAAAAAGAAGCAATAAAAATCATACAGCAAAACCAGGACCAAGCATATCTATCGTACCTACCATTAAAATGGGCTAAATAAACCCACCCATTAGAAGAAAGACTGGATCACGAAAGCAAAATCCAATCAACCTATTTCATCACATCTAAGATGCATACATTTTCATATTTTAGCATAGAGGATATTGAGACATGATTTAAAACTGCCATCAGCCAGACTGCAGGTGGAGCATCACTGCCATCATCCTATGACTCAGTCCCGAAACACAAAGTTACTGTACCTGCAGTCAAGGACCAAACCAAAGCAACAGAGCTGAAGCACTAAGTTGCTTCAGTTGTGTCTGACTCTTTGCGACCCTATGGACTATAGCCCGCTAGGCTCCTCTGTCCATGGGATTCTCCAGGCATTAATACTAGAGTGGGTTGCCATGCCTTTCTCCAGGAGATCTTCTCAACCCAGGGGTCAAACCCACATCTCTTACAACTCCTGCATTGGCAGGCAGGTTCTTTACCACTAGCACCGCCTGAAGAAGCCCTGGAAACTGAAGCACATTTTTGATATCAGAAAAGTAAATGCTCATCATTGAATGAATGACAAAAATAATCAAAGGCTTTACAGGAAAACGGAGAAAGGAAGCTCTCCAAAGAGATAATGCTATGTCAGCTTCTGCTACTTAAAAACAGGCAAAAGGACGGCCTATCACACACCCACTGAAGCCAACTGAAGGCAGGACAAAGTGCAAATCACCAGGAAGAGATGAAAGTTCAAAGCCAGGGGCTAGTGTGGCAATTCACTAACTACATGGGATTATCTTAAGGCGCTAAGTTTAATTATTTTTAAGAAAAGAAAAAGAACAATGTTAAATGAACCTCCACTTACATATTTTGTGTCTGGTCAAAGCTATCCTTCAGAAAGTTTTTACTGCTAGTTTAGTAACCTTCTCTTGACAAGATCAACTGAGATCTTAGGCATATTTCTATTCAAAATTGCATCACCATTCAACGACATGGCTTTATGTAACATTCAGACACAAGAGGTTTTTTTAAGCTTGGTAGGAAGAACATGAGACTCTCCAGAGCGAAGGATTACTCAGCGCTCCCTCCTCATTTGTACTTACTACACACACCCGGGGGCAAGAAGAAATTCATTCTGCTGCATGGCTCAGCATGACTCACAAACTGCAGGCTAGCATTCTGAATGTCACTTTTATTGATCTCCATTTGATGTTCCATTTGTCTTTCCAAGAGTAGACAAATTATGTTTATGGCATTTCACAATAGCAGACCTTGAAAATCTGAGTTTAAATGACCTCTGAAAAAAATATAACCAAATGAATTATCAACTAAACAAAACTATCTGGATGCACATAAATTAATGCTGATTTTAGCATTAAAATATATCTTCTCTAAGACTTCAGGGATCATGATAAAGATGCCAACATACTACATAATAGCATACATAACAGGCAGCTAAAAACTTTAAAGAAAGTCAAGTTTCAGGCACAAAATGTAAACCAGTCAGCTGAACACATATGAAATATAAAGCATGGTTCAAAGAATAAAATTAGGAAAATGATGATCAAATCCTATATTGTAGAACTTAGAAGTTTGCACAGCACTGCCAGTTCCATAATAAAAATCAAGTAACAAAGGTCAATTTATCTCAATAACTACAACTGTTCTTTTCTAACAATTTCAAAACTAAATCAATGAAAAGCTAATGCTATGTCACAGTAACAGATAAAGTTTGCTTTATAAAATAGGTATAATGTTTAAATGCATTTTAACACCTTCAAATATAGTTACTTAATAAGATAACACAAATGAGTTGTATAAAATTAAACTAGAAAACAATTACAATCTCAAGTAATAGTATGTCATCCTTAGGTCCATTACACACAAGAATAATTTGCTAGTCTCAAACTGAAGACACACTAAAAGAATAAGCAATTAGTAGCATAGAACAGGTAATTTAGTAAGCTTTGGTTTTAGAAAGGCAACATTTTTAATTTTGAAGAATGACTAATTTCAAACTTTTCACTCTGTAGCAAGCAAATAAGAAAGCATAAATAAAAGCATCAGCTATAAAGTGATGCAGTAAAATCAATGACACTACACTTCAAAAAGTGTAAACTTTTACCAATCCTCCAAAATCTATTTAAATACCATATCCTTAAACTGAATCAGTTAGTGAAGGCACAAGTAGTCTGTAAAGCTTCTGACCTTCCACAGTACCCAGTTTTTTCTAAGAATACTGGCAACACAGTACACCTTCTTTGCACTGTATTATTTTAAAATTATCTCAACTTCATTATTACTAGCATTTTAAGTTCTTTTTGAGTCCTCAACAAAGAATGAATAAATGATTAGATGGATGGAAAGATAGATAAATGGACAGAGGCCTGGGGAACAAAATCTGAGGTTTTGGATCACAGATGATTTAAGACAAGCTCTCAATAATCAGCACTAGAACAAATGAAATTACAGCCCCCAGGAAATAACCTTTTGAAAAAATTTTAATATTTTCATATTCTAGCCAGTGTTTTTATTTCTAATTATCATGAAATATGTATTTCAAAAATTCTTCAGTATCAAAAACCATACTCTGGCAGTACAAAGATTTGCACAGTGGTTTAGCTCCAGGCTAAAACCTTATTATGTAAAGAAAGATCATCTAAATTTTCTTATGGAGTTTAACTGAATCACCAATATTTTTATGCAATCACATGAAATACATGCTTATTAGCTAAAAGTGATATGGTAGAGTAGAAAACTAAGTACACATAACCACAACCCCTTTGCACAGGAAAAAGGCCAGGAAGAAGTACCAGAAAATGACCAAAGTGATGGCTTCAAAGGGAAAAACCATGATGATGCTTTCCTACTTTCTACTTTCTGCATTTTTTCTATCTCATTACGATAACCTCATAATAATATATCTCTATATAACTTTTATATCCTTAAATCTCCTTAAATTAAATTACTATACATCATATATTAATTACTATCTGCTTTGAGTGCTGAAGAATTGATGCTTTTGAACTGAGGTGTTGGAGAAGACTCTTGAGAGTCCCTTGGACTGCAAGGAGATCCAACCAGTCCATCCTAAGGAGATCAGTCCTGGGTGTTCATTGGAAGGACTGATGCTGAAGCTGAAACTCCAATACTTTGGCCACCTCACGTGAAGAGTTGACTCACTGGAAAAGACCCTAATGGTGGGAGGGATTGGGGGCAGGAGGAGAAGGGGACGACAGAGGATGAGATGGCTGGATGGCATCACTGACTCGATAGACATGAGTTTGGGTAAACTCCGGGAGTTGGTGATGGACAGGGAGGCCTGGCGTGCTGTGATTCATGGGGTCGCAAAGAGTCGGACACGACTGAGTGACTGAACTGAACTGAACTGAACTATATGCTTAAAAATACCACTTCAGAATCAGAGAGGCATAAGTTTGAGTCACTGCTTAGTCATTCTAGTAGTATGAAGTTGATGAGGTTAACTTAACTTCTCCAAGCTGCAATATTCATCTAAGTAAACCACCTTGGCAGGATTAAATAGTATCTCATGGAGCATAAAACAGCAACCCACTTCAGTATTCTCGCCTGGAGAATCCCATGGACAGAGGAGCCTGGGGGGCTACAGTCCTTGGGGTCGCAAAGAATTGGACACAACTGAGTGACTTTCACTTCACTTCACACGGAAAATACCTCACATAATGCCTAGCTCAGTGTACCCAATTTTCATTAATTCTCCTTTCATCATTTTTCATTGTTGATTTAATTCCCATAAATTAAGTAGATATCAAGTTAATTCCCATAAATTAAGTAGATATCACTAAGCACTGTAGTTAAGGGGCAATCAAGTTATCTTAAAAAAAGTCACCTCCATCAAAGGACTTTAAAAGCTCAGGAAGACATTTTTAACATATCCCAGTATCCTTTCCACTTAACCTAGACAAGACTTCAGAATCATTCTCAACACAGCAGCCCAGGTAACCAGAAAGAGCTGTCACGAGAGTGAAAACCTGTTTGTCATCAGCAACCCAGACTAGAGGCTTTGTAAGAAGCTTCCCCCAGCACATAGAGCACGATGCCTACCACAAAGGACAGGGATGAATTTTCTTCACAAGTTTACCAACAAATTAAACCTATGACTCAATTCCAGTTAACCCAATAAAACATTTTAAAAATGCAGATTTTTAAAGATAGATGTTATAGTTTAAAAAAAATTTTTTTAGTTCTTTTATTAATACTATTTCAATAAAGAAGATTACAGTAAATCATCAAACTGGATTTGGCAATGATTCTTAGCTATTATAACAAAAGCATACGCAACATGCAACCCAGACTAGAGGCTTTGTAAGAAGCTTCCCCCAGCACATAGAGCACGATGCCTACCACAAAGGACAGGGATGAATTTTCTTCACAAGTTTACCAACAAATTAAACCTGTGACTCAATTCCAGTTAACCCAATAAAACATTTTAAAAATGCAGATTTTTAAAGATAGATGTTATAGTTTAAAAAAAATTTTTTTAGTTCTTTTATTAATACTATTTCAATAAAGAAGATTACAGTAAATCATCAAACTGGATTTGGCAATGATTCTTAGCTATTATAACAAAAGCATACGCAACAACAACAAAAAAAATTGAAAGATAAGACCCTTTGATACACTCTTATGGTAAAGAATCCCCCTGCCAAAGCAAGAGACACAAGGGATTCAGGTTCAATCCCTGGGTTGCGAAGATCCCCTGGAGTAATATGTGGCAACCCACTCCAACATTCTTGCCCGAGAATTCCATGGACAGAGGAGCCTGGCGAGCTACAGTCCTTGGGGTCACAAAGAGTCAGAAGCGACTGAGTACATGCATGCACACACACACACCTGAACATATAAAGAACTCCTGCAGCTCAACTTCAAAAATAGCAATGACCTTGTTAAAGTAGACAAAGGACATGAATAGACATTTCCCCAAGAGTATATATAAATGGCCAAAATGCATTTGAAAAGATGGTCAACACCATTAATACAGAAGGAAACAAAAATCAAAACCATAATGACATACCACTACACAACTGCTAGGATGGCTATCCTAGCAAAGAATAGTAATAATACATGTTAGCAAAGACATGCAGAAATTGGAACCCTCTTATATTGCTGGCCGGGGGGATATAAAATGGTGCAGCTTCTGTAGAAAACAGGTTGGCAATTTCTCAAAAAACTAAACAGCATTATCATATGATCCAGTAATTCTACTCCTAGGGATATATACAAAGAAATGAAAACAGGGACTCAAACTATTTATAGACCAACATGTGCTGACTATTACATACAACGGCCAAAAGGTGGAAACATCTGGGTGTCCACTGATGGACAGACAAGATGTGGTACACATACCCAAAGAAACACCATTCAGCCATAAAAAGGATGCTGTTTTGATACATGCTACAACATGGATGAGCCTTGAAAACACTACTCTAAGTGTAATAAGCCAGACACAACAGGACAAATGATTCCACTTATCTGAAGTACCTAGAATGGTCAAATTCATAAAGACAAAAAGTAGATTAGAGGTTATAGCAGACTGGAGAAAAGTGCAATGGAGAATTATTACTTAACAGTGACAGAATTTGTTTGGGGTGATGAAACATAGTGGTGATGGTTGCATAACACTGTTAATATAATTATCGCCACTTCATTCTGTCGTTTTTGAGATTTCATCCAAGTACTGCATTTCGGACTCTTGTTGACTATGGCTTGATGGCTACTCCATTTCTTCTAACGGATTCCTGCCCGCAGTAGTAGATATAATGGTCATCTGAGTGAAATTCACCCATTCCAGTCCATCTTAGTTCACCGATTCCTAGAATGTCGATGTTCACTCTTGGCATCTCCTGTTTGACCACTTCAATTTGCCTTGATTCATGGACCTAACATTTCAGGTTTCTATGCAATATTGCTCTTTGCAGTATTGAACCCTGCTTCCATCACCAGTCCCATTCACAACTGGGTGTTATTTTTGCTTTGGCTCCATCCTTCCATTCTTTCTGGAGTTATTTCTCCACTGATCTCCAGTAGCATATTGGGCACCTACCGACCTGGGGAGTTCATCTTTCAGTATCCTATCTTTTTGCCTTTTCACACTGTTCATGGGGTTCTTGAGGCAAGAATACTGAAGTGGTTTGCCATTCCCTTCTCCAGTGGACCACATTCTGTTAGACCTCTCCATCATGGCCCACCCATCTTGGGTGGCCCCACAGGACATGGCTCAGTTTCACTGAGTTAGACAAGGCTGTGGTCCATGTGATCAGAAAGTCAATGCCAAAGAATGCTCAAACTACCGCACAATTACACTCATCTCACACGCTAGTAGAGTAATGCTTGAAATACTCCAAGCCAGGCTTCAGCAATACGTGAACCATGAAATTCCAGATGTTCAAGCTGGTTTTAGAAAAGCTACAGCAACCAGAGATCAAATTGCCAACATCTACTGGATCATCGAAAAAGCAAGAGAGTTCCAGAAAAACATCTATTTCTGCTTTATTGACTACGCCAAAGCCTTCGACTGTGTAGATCACAACAAACTGTGGAAAATTCTGAAAGAGAGGGGAATACCAGACCACCTGACCTGCCCCTTAAGAAACTTGTATGCACGTCAGGAAGCAACAGATAGAACTGGACATGGAACGATCAACTGGTTCCAAATAGGAAAACGAGTACATCAAGGCTGGATATTGTCACCCTGCTTATTTAACTTATATGCAGAGTACATCTTGAGAAATGCTGGGCTGGAGAAAGCACAAGCTGGAATCAAGATTGCCGGAAGAAATATCAATAACTTCAGATATGCAGATGACACCATCCTTATGGCAAAAAGTGAAGAAAAATTAAAGAGCCTCTTGATGAAAGTGAAAGAGAGTGAAAAAGCTAGCTTAAAACTCAACATTCAGAAAACTAAGACCATGGCATCTGGTCCCATCACTTCATGGCAAACAGATGGGGAAACAGTGGAAACAGTGGCTGACTTCATTTTTCTGGGCTCCAAAATCACTGCAGATGGTGACTGCAGCCATGAAGTTAAAAGACACTTACTCCTTGGAAGGAAAGTTATGACCAACCTGCTGCTGCTGCTGCTACTGCTAAGTCACTTTAGTTGTGTCCAACTCTGTGCGACCCCATAGACAGCAACCCACCAAGCTCCCCTGTCCCTGGGATTCTCCAGGCAAGAACACTGGAGTGGGTTGTCATTTCCTCTTCCAATGCATGAAAGTGAAAAGTGAAAGTGAAGTCCTAAACAGCATATTAAAAAGCAGAGACATTACTTTGCCAAAAAAGGTCCGTCTAGTCAAGGCTTTGGTTTTTCCAGTGGTCATGTATGGATGTGAGAGTTGGACTAAAGAAAGCTGAGCGCCGAAGAATTGATGCTTTTAAACTGTGGTGTTGGAGAAGACTCTTGAGAGTCCCTTGGACTGCAAGGAGGTCCAACCAGTCCATCCTAAAGGAGATCAGTCCTGGGTGTTCATTGAAAGGACTGATGTTGAAGCTGAAACTCCAATACTTTGGCCACCTCATGCAGGGAGTTGACTCACTGGAAAAGACTCTGATGCTGGGAGGGATTGAGGGCAGGAGGAGAAGGGGATGACAGAGGATGAGATGGTTGGATGGCATCACCAACTCGATGGACATGGGTGGACTCAGGGAGTTGGTGATAGACAGGGAGGCCTGGCGTGCTGTGGTTCACGGGGTCGCAAAGAGTGGACACAACTGAGCGACTGAACTGAATTGGCAAATGTTAAATATACATTTTACCACAACAAAAATACACTAATTACTTGAAGTAAACTTAAAGGCACAGAGAAAAAAATCAACAATGGGATAATAAATTAAAAGTGACACCCCATCAGTACCTTTCCACACACTGAGATCGGGAAAAAGGAGGCTGGCAGCTTCGGTTATGGGCTTCCCGGGCAGCAAGTCTGGCTCCTGACAACTGAAAGATAGTACAAAATCCACTTAGTAAATCATCAAACTGGCTAACATCCTAGAAAAAGTGGTATCATATTCGAACAACAAGAAGCCAGAAACTCAGGCAGCTCAAAGCTGTAAACAAGCATTCATTTCAGAGGACAAAAGACATTAACCTGGGGAAACTCTAGAGCAGTTTGAAACAGTAAACAACGTATTGAAGCACTGAGATATTAATTCACATACGGTGATCTTAACAAGTCTACAAAAGAGTGGCACACAGACTGTTTCCCAATAAACCTAACAAAGCTGGAAGTTTTCTAGTCAAAACTTTCAGAAACTTGAATTGGCACTAAGCCAAGAGGATACCAAGCTCATAAATATATCTCTAAGTGCCTTCGTCAGCCATCCAGTAGCTGAAGAAAAGATGTTTGATGCAAACGCTTCCCAAAAAGGGTTTTTCTAAAACATTTCCTGGAATGATCATGACCTGCATGCTTCAGGAAGAAATCTATATTTGCAAACTCAATACTAATACCTCAGAAAGTTTTAAAGGAAATTCATTCTTTGAGAAAGTAGTTTAAGACATCAGTAGTCAGAGTAACTTCAAAGTAAATATAAACTCCAATCTCTGGACCAAAATATATGGTATCTTCATTTCTTAAGAGGTTTATCTCATACATTCTCAACAAAATGTCACACACATCAAAAAATAAATAAATAAATAAATCCAAAAAGCTGATATACCTTTTCATCTTCCCATTGAAAAAAATTACAATCTTTTCTATCTCTACAAGCTGAACAGGCATAAAACTCCGTGTTTCTTCTTTCCCTTGGTTCACCTTTACAAACAGAAGAGTAGGTCCTAGTTCCATAATAAGAAAAAACATGTCAGTCATCAATATCAAGTTTCTAGTTTTCACCGACCTTAAATAAAATGTTTTAGTTTTATGCATAGGTTGTCATAATTAAATGCAATACTTCGATAATTTTTTTTTTTAACTGAAAGTCACAACATTCAGGCACTGACTACTTAGGAAATGTATTTTGAAAACCAGTCTCTCCAGAAAGAAAATGCTAGTGTCAGTAAAGTTGCAGTCCACATGGTGAACCGTCTAGGTCCTGACACAAAAGAGTTCGAACATGTTACCTCCGCTCAGTTATCTTTTCAGTGAAACTCTTAGCTTCTAGATTTGGACACACTGTCTCTCCGCGAGTTAGAGAAAAACTGGGTCTGGTTTCTAAGCAAGAATTCATGATTTCGCGCCTACCTAGCTTTTTTTTAACTAAAAATACAGCAAATCAACAAATGAAATATCCAAGTACTTGGCAATGGGAATTACTCAATTACATCCTTTGTGCCTAGCCTCTGCCTCGTCCCTTCAAAACAGATGTAACCGCGAAGGAGCCAAAATCACAACAGGAAGCCTTCTTTGAAGGTTTCTTAAGTAAGTGGAAAAGCACAACTTCCCGAGAAAGGAGCGTCTTCTAGAACCATACTCAGTGGGAGAGAGAGGCAGATAAAAATTCGGGAGCCCTAAATGCCCCAGGCGCCCTCAGGCTAACCAGGCCCCTTGGCGCCCGACAGCCAGACTGAGCCCAGACGTGGACCCACCGTGAGGGCACAGCGGGGCGGGGGTGGCGGGATCAGAGGAAAGCACCACCTCGACTCCCGAGTATCCCTGGCGCCCCGAGCTCCCCTCTGCCTCCAACGTTCCAAGCTGGTCCCTGGAGGTCGCCATCTTCCCACCGCCTTCCCGAAAGCCTCAGTCCGGACCAAAGAGACTGAGAAAGAGCGCCGCTTGGACCTGCAGCCACTTTAGAGCGCCCCCACGGGCTAGGAGGAACTTTGGCCGCTGGAGCGGAGGTCATGCCCCTAAACCCTGTCCCTTGCTGCTGCTGCTCTGCTGCTAAGTCGCTTCAGTCGTGTCCGACTCTGTGCGACCCCATAGACGGTAGCCCACCAGGCTCCCTCGTCCCTGGGATTCTCCAGGCAAGAACACTGGAGTGGGTTGCCATTTCCTTCTCCAATGCATGAAAGTGAGAAGTGAAAATGAAGTCGCTCAGTCGTGTCCGACTCTTAGCGACCCCATGGACTGCAGCCCACCAGGCTCCTCCGCTCATGGGATTTTCCAAGCAAGAGTACTGGAGTGGGGTGCCATTGCCTTCTCCGTGTCCCTTGCTAGCTGGAGGCTAAGAAGTCCCTCTCCTGGGAATGAGTGGGAGACTGGATGGGTTGACAGGCAACTTGTTGGACCCTGTGCAGTAAGCTCACCTATTTTCTGCCTCAGCACCTTAGGATCCGAGAGTGCCCTGCTTGCGTAAGAATATACCAGGAGATGAAATGACTCTTGGGCTTCCCTTGAGGCTCAGCTGGTAAAGAATCGCCTGAAATGGGGGAGACTTGGGTTCTATCCCTGGATTGCAAAAATCCCCTGGAGAAGGGAAAGGCTACCCACTCCAGTATCCTGGACTTGAGAATTCCACAGACTGTACAGTCTATGAGGTCGCAAAGAGTCAGACACGACTGAACGACTTTCACCCTTACACTCTGTGAAGGTTATAACCACAGATGACTCTTAGCAGTGCAGCAAAGATTTGTTCTGGTTAAAAATCCAAAAGGCAACATAACCACCACCACCAGCCACGACTGATAAAAATAGCTGAAGACTCAGCTTAGTAAAGATGTCAGTTATACCCATATTTACAGCACATCTTTGTCAGATGTTTGTAGATTTGGACAATATTATTCTGAAATTCATAAGGATAGGTGAGAAAACTACAATAGCCTAAACAATTTTGAAAAATAATAAAGTAGGAGAAATTACCCAATTTCAAGACTTATTATGTAACTGCATAAACACATGAATGTAGATGAAACAGTCAATATCTATAGGATGTAATATATACTATATATATACAGAGCTCCACTCATCAACAGAAAATTGAATTAAAGATTTACTGAGCATGGCCCCACCCATCAGCATAAGACCTAGTTTCCCCCTCAGTCAGTCTATCGCATCAGGAAGCTTCCATAAGCCTCTTACCCTTCTCCATCAGAGGGCAGACAGACTGAAAACCACAATCACAGAAAACTAACCAAATTGATCATATGCACCACAGCCTTGTCTAACTCAATGAAGCTATGATTCTTGCTGTGTAGGGCCAACCAAGATGGATGGATCTTGGTAGAGAGTTCTGACAAAATGTGGTCCACTGGAGAAGGGAAAGGCATACCACTTCAGTATTCTTGGCTTGAGAACCCTATGAATAGTGTGAAAAGGCAGAAAAATAGGACACTGAAAGATGAATGTCCCAGGTCGGTAGGTGCCTAATATGCTACTGGAGAAGAGTGGAGAAATAACTCCAGAAAGAATGAAGAGACAGAGGCAAAGCAAAAACAACACCCAGTTGTGGAGGTGACTGGTAATGGAAGTAAGGTCCAATGCTGTAAAGAGCAATATTGCATAGGAACCTGGAATGTTAGGTTCATGAATCAAGGCAAATTGAAAGTGCTCAAACAGGAGATGGCAAGAATGAATGTTGATATTTTAGAAATTGGTGAACTAAAGTGAGCTGGAATGAGCGAATTTCACTCAGATGACCATTATATTTACTACTGTGGGCAACAATCCCTCAGAAGAAATGGAGTTGCCATCATAGTCAACAGAAGAGTCCAAAGTGCAGTACTTGAATGCAATCTCAAAAATGATAGAATGATATCTGTTCATTTCCAAGGCAAACCATTCAATATCACAGTAATCCAAGTCTATGCCCCAACCAGTAATGCTGAAGAAGCTGAAGTTGAATGGTTCTATGAAGACCTACAAGACCTTCTAGAACTAACACCCAAAAAAGATGTCCTTTTCATTATAGGGGCTGGAATGCAAAAGTAGGAAGTCAAGAAACACCTGGAGTAATAGGCAAATTTGGCCTTGGAATGCGGAATGAAGCAGGGCAAAGACTAATAGAGTTTTGCCAAGAAAACGCACTTGTCATAGCAAACACCCTCTTCCAACAACACAAGACTCTACACATGGACATCACCAGATGGTCAACACCGAAATCAGATTGATTATATTCTTTGCAGCCAAAGATGGAGAAACTCTATCCAGTTAGCAAAAACAAGACGGGGAGCTGACTGTGACTCAGATAATGAACTCCTTATTGCCAAATTCAGACTAAAGTTGAAGGGAGTAGGGAAAACCACTAGGCAATTCAGGTATGACCTAAATCAAATCCCTTATGATTATACAGGGAAAGTGAGAAATAGATTTAAGGGACTAGATCTGATAGACAGAGTGCCTGATGAACTATGGATGGAAGTTCATGACATTGTACAGGAGACAGGGAGCAAGACCATTCCCCCAAAAAAAGAAATGCAAAAAAGTAAAATGGCTGTCTGGGAGGCCTTAAAAATAGCTATGAAAAGAAGAGAACTCAAAAACAAAGGAGAACAGGAAAGATATACCCATTTGAATGCAGAGTTCCAAAGAATAGCAAGGAAATAAAAGAAAGCTTTCCTCAGTGATCAGTGCAAAGAAATAGAGGAAAACAATAAAACACGAAAGACTAGAGATCTCTTCAAGAAAATTCAAGATACCAAGGGAACATTTCATCCAAAGATGGGATCAATAAAGGACAGAAATGGTATGGACCTAACAGAAGCAGAAGATATTAAGAAGAGGTGGCAAGAATACACAGAAGAACTATACAAAAAGATAATCATGATGGTGTGATCACTCACCTAGAGCCAGACATCCCAGAATGTAAAGTCAAGTGGGCCTTAGGAAGCATCACTATGAACAAAGCTAGTGGAGGTGATGGAATTCCAGTTGAGCTGTTTCAAATCCTGAAAGATGATGCTGTGAAAGTGCTGCACTCAATATGCCAGCAAATTTGAAAACTCAGCAGTGGTCACAGGATTGGAAAAGGTCAGTTTTCATTCCAATCCTAAATAAAGGCAATGCCAAAAAATGCTCAAACTACCACACAATTGCACTCATCTCACACGCTAGTAAAGAAATGCTCAAAATTCTCCAAGCCAGGCATCAACAATACATGAACCGTGAACTCCCTGATGTTCGAGCTGGTTTTAGAAAAGGCAGAGGAACCAGAGATCAAATTGCCAACATCCATTGGATCATCAGAAAAGCAAGAAAGCTCCAGAAATACAACTATTTCTGCTTTCTCCTTTATTGACTATGCCAAAGCCTTTGACTGTGTGAATCACAACAAATTGTGAAAAGTTATTCAAGAGGTGGGAATACCAGACCACCTGACCTGCTTCTTGAGAAATCTGTATGCAGGTCAGGAAGCAACAGATAGAACTGGACATGGAACAACAGACTGGTTCCAAATAGGAAAAGGAGTACATCAAGTTTGTATATTGTCACCCTGCTTATTTATCTTATATGCAGAGTACATCATGAGAAACGCTGGGCTGGAGGAAGCACAAGCTGAAATCAAGATTGCTGGGAGAAATATCAATCACCTCAGATATGCAGATGACACCACCCTATGGCAGAAAGCGAAGAACTAAAGAGCCTCTTGATGAAAGTGAAAGAGGAGAGTGAAAAAGTTGGCTTAAAGTTCAACATTCAGAAAATTAATATCATGGTATCCAGTCCCTCCACTTCATGGCAAGTAGATGGGGAAACAGTGGAAATAGTGACAGATTTTATTTTTCTGGGCTCCAAAATCACTGCAGATGGTGACTGCAGCCATGAAATTAAAAGATGCTTATTCCTTGGAAGAAAAGTTATGAGCAACCTAGATAGCATATTAAAAAGCAGAGACATTACTTTGCCAACAAAGGTCCATCTAGTCAAGGCTATGGTTTTTCCAGTAGTCATGTATGGATGTGAGAGTTGGACTGTGAAGAAAGCTGAGCCCTGAAGAATTGATGCTTTTGAACTGTGGTTTGGAGAAGACTCTTGAGATTCCCTTGGACTGCAAGGAGATCCAACCAGTCCATTCTAAAGGAGATCAGTCCTGGGTGTTCTTTGGAAGGAATGGTGCTGAAGCTGGAACTCCAGTACTTTGGCCAACTCATGTGAACAGCTGACTCATTGGAAAAGACCCTGATACTGGGAGGGATTGGAGGCAGGAGGAAAAGGGGACGACCGAGGATGAGATGGCTGGATGGCATCACTGACTCAATGGATGTGAGTTTAAGTGAACTCCGGGAGATGGTGATAGACAGGGAGGCCTGGCGTGCTGTGATTTACGGTGTTGCAAAGAGTCAGACACGACTGAGCAACTGAACTGAACGGAACTGAATAAATATGTTCTCAGATGCCAGCCTCTGCCTCTTTAAATGTCTTTCAGGTTTGCTTCTACTCTCCTTTGGAGACTACATTTTTGTCTGTACCAGGTCTTAGTTGCAGCACATGGGATCTTAGTTCCCCAGCCAGGGGTTGAACCTGCTCCCTGAGGAGAAGGGGCTGACAGAAGACGAGGTGGTTGAGTGACATACAAACTCAATGAACATAAGTTTGAGCAAGATCCAGGAGGTGGTGAAGGACAGGGAAGCCTAGCATGCTGCAGCCCATGGGGTCACAAAGAGTCGGACATGACTGAGCAACTGAAAAACAAAATGTTAAATAGCATATGTTGGTTCTTTGCTGGAGAGGCCATGCATATGAGCATTAATTTAATGTTTCATTTTATTGTTTCATAATAATTTTAGTTTGTACACCAAAATCCTTGATCAGAAAAAAGCTCGAGTCTTAACAGGACTCTGAGACAGACCCTTGTCACATTTCCATCTCAGAGCATGATCTTTAATGCTGCTAAGAGACACTTGATTTTGGTACTCCACCCTGAACAGAGGACAAACTGGTGATCTTCCTATGGAGATCAGGAAGTCTTACTCCTTGACTTTCTGGATAAAAGCCTTCAGTCCCCAAATTTCCTGCATAGAACATGGATGAAGCCATGATAAAGCCATCAGTCCCCAAATCTCCTGCATAGAACATGGGTGAAGCATTTGGTAGTGGTTCTCTGACTGTCTTCTCTACCTTCTCTGACAGAATTCCAGTTTTCCTTTGGGCAAACACCATCCTCAGTTTTGGCACATTGTAGTTTTGGTTGTTGTTGTTGTTGTTTTTTGGCTGTGCTAAGTCTTTGAAGCAGTGTTCAGGTTCTTCTTTGCAGCACGCAGGCTTCTCTAGTTGCAGCGTCTGGGCTTAGTCGCCCCATAGCATGTGGGATCTTAGTTCCCCAACCAGGGACCAAACTTGCATCCCCTGCATTGGAAGGCAGATTCTTAACCACTTTTACCAGGGAAGTCCCTTAGTCCATTGTAGTTTGAGAGTACAAAGAACCATATAGACTGGCTTGGGTTTGGGCAGATGACTTGGAGCTTCTGCTGGAATGCCTGCAAAAGAACCTGTTACAGGTCCATTTTGTCATCTCAGAGATTTCTTAGAGCGGAGGGGTTCAGCTCTCTGATCTTACCTAAGCTAAGTCATTGCCTAGGTGATGCACACCCACCTTGACAAGCATGACTCAGCTCTTCTCCATGTGGGCCTCAGCCTCCTACTGTAACCAACTGGCCAGCTTGGGCACATTTTTCTCATGAGAATGACAGAAACGCAGTAGAGCTAGGAGAAACAGACAAGCTTCTTAAGGCCTAGGCTTCCAGCTGCACTGTCACTTCTGCCTCATTCTTTTGGCTCAAGCAGCTCATGCGGTCAAACATTAATAAGTTACAAGGCAAAGGGAATAGGTCACAAAGGGCTGAAGAACTGGAGGCAGTGACACAGTCTACCACAAAAGAACTCTTTGCTGGGGCAACCAAGTGTCTGGTGGTACTGTTTCTAACCACTCCCAGGTGGCGCTAGTGGCCGGTGCTCCACAAGAGAAGCTGCCACAGTGAAAAACCTAAGCACCGTAACTACAGAATAGCCCCCACTCAACTGCAACTGGAGAAAGCCTCAGCAGCAGTGAAGACCTAGCACAACAAAAATAAATAAATACATAAAAGTATTTTTAAAAAAATAAAGTAAGCATGTACACCTGACAGCTACATTATCATGTAACAGTGTGGTCATGCCAAGCACTTACATGTGAAATATATACTCTATTATAAGTAACTGTCCTTTTAAAATATTTTGTACACTTTATTTTATTAAAAATTAGGTGGTTAGTTAGATTGCCTCATCTATGAATTTCATTTTGGGGGAGTCAAGGGGGTCGGCAAAGTATTTTTTATGAAAAGAGGACAAAGGGGAAAGGTTGGGACCATAGAGGTCATCCAGCGCATACAGCTCAGCCTGGTGAGGGTGGGTCACTGAACCGCATAGAGCCCCCTTCGAATCCTGCTCCACCGTTCACAAATTAATTATGCCACCCGCTTCAGGCAAGTTGCTTAGCATCTCTGAGTCTTCCTCAGGTTTACTATATGTAATAACACATGTGGCTTCTGAATCACGGGAAGAATGAAATGAAAGCACATGTGCAACTTTTGGATCCTGGCAGGAAATAGATGACACGTTCACGCGGGGTAACTGAAGGAAGTCTTGAAAGGGGACTGTTTGCCAGGCTGCGGGCAGAGTCAATGTGAACTACCCAGGGAAAGTGTATTCCCTTAGGGCTGTTAATAGCGGGAAGTTATTTCCACACCAGGTCTACAGGGCCAAGGAAGTTACTGGAAACCCAAAGAGAGTATGTGGAAGAAACAGCCCTGCAGAGCGATGGCTTTCAGCAGAGGGCCTCAGCCAGCCATGACAGGCCCACAGGGAAGAAGCTGGGGGAATAAGTATCCAACCTCACTTTCTTCCTTTGGCCCTCAGATCTTTCAGCTTTTCATCTTCTATTGGCAAAAAAAAAAGATAACAAACAAACAAAAAAAACACGGAAATGAGATATGGAGATGCCTGCTGATGGTGTCCATGAAGGTCAGCCTCCCAGAACATAGAGCAGAGTGGGGAAGGTGGAGAGGAGATACAGAGCAGCAAACAGATGTTTACCCAGCACAAAAAACTGCAACATAGTACACGGCTGAGTAAGAAATTTCGTAAGTGGTAGCACAGTTAAATAAGTGAACAAACACACATACATACCCATGTATAGTGTATATATATATTATATACATATTACATACATGAGGAACTCGTGAATAGAGTTTGAATAGAACTATGAATAGAAACTATGAATAGAAACTCCACTAGAATCCAGTTCATCTTGTAGGGAAAGAAAAAGAAAAAATTCTTTTTCTCTACTCATCTTGTGTTCTCTGGCTAAGGCCCTACAAATTAAACTAAAAAAAAAAAAAAAAAACTAGGTTAATAAGGTAAAACAAGCAGACATTTATGAACATTTTTTGTCAACCATACACATGGGAATATTAGAAGTGAGTCTCTCACAGAGGTGGTTAGAACCTAGGCTTATATTCAATCTCTTGACAAAAGAACAGTATATATTTAGAGACATAAGATATGAGAAGTACTTTAAGCTCCTGTGGATGGCAAATTTCGGGAAGGCAAGGAGATGGTGAAACTAATGGTAAACAAGGATCTAGAATTATCTCTAGTGGTTTATTTCTGTTCTTGATAGAGAAGGGAGGTGGCGGGGAGTGAGGGAGTAAAAAGGGCATCTTTACAAGTTATCTTTACAGAGTATGTCCCCCTTTTAGGTAAATAAGAGGACAAGCTTTTCTTATATCTGCTGATTCTCAATTGCCTTAAGCTCCAAATTATGCTTAAGCCAAAATGGCGTATTCTGTTACCTTTCCATCTCTTTATTCAGTTAAATACTTTTTCCTGCTGCATTCCTCTATATATCAAATTTCCACACCAGCAATGACAACTTGCCCTCTTTGAACCACAGACTTTTGAACTTTTAAAATAATAAATAGTAATATTTGCCCTCAAAACATAGGGTGGATGTTGTCTCAGTAAATGAGCAGCATTTAGGCTAGAGATTGATGGAAGTGTGCATTTGCAATTCCTCACCTGCTGCACAGAGAGCCAGTGTAGCTGAATGTTAAACTGCTTAAACACTGTGCAGGGTGGTGGCGACCTTGGTTTAAACCAGTGCCTTGGTTGAAAGGCAGTTCCTGATTACCTATAAGTGCCACAACTTAAAACAAACACTCAAAGGGTAGAGCAGCTTTCTGGATTGTTCCCAAAGCCCCACTGAGATAAAAGGCAGGCTTCTTCACCCAGACAGGCATTTCTGCACAAGCCTCACTGAATCTGGTTAAACCAGTTCCAGCTGCCAGGGGATCAGCCCTAAATGTTGACACAACTTTCTGACTCTTGCAGAAGGCAAAGCTACCTGGTTTTTCTACTGTTTCTGAAAGCTTCAGTAGTTTCAGAAAAAGGCAACCCACTCCAGTGTTCTTGCCTGGAGAATCCCAGGGACGGGGGAGCCTGGTGGGCTGCCGTCTATGGGGTCGCACAGAGTCGGACACGACTGAAGCGACTTAGCAGCAGCAGCAATGGTCAGGTGAGGCTTGTGCATCCAGAGCTGAGGAGCAGCCAGGGTTCCTGGAGTCAAAGGAAAAATAAACACATCTTTTTGCATATAGAGTAGATTAGCGGTTTCTTTTTGATATCATGTGCTTTCAATTTTCGGGTCTTAAAACCCCACAAGGCGACCTGCAGAAGTACCAGCCACCAATTGCCAGGTTAGCATTTCACTGGCTGGAAAGGAGTGTCAAGATTCTGAGCAAATACCTTTTGAAATGTCATTTAATTTCTAGGGAGTCAGGTTTGCATAAAGCTCTCAATGTTACCCAGTGACCTCAGGTGCCTTTTCCTCTCAACCCCAGATCAACCCCAGGTGTCACACGACAGAAAACTTTAAAATAGCCTTCGATTCCCAATCTGTCACCATGCTCCAAGAAACATGATATTCAATCTAGAAATGTATGCAATAATCCAAACCCATAAACACAGATGTGTGCTTTATCATCTAAAACCTAAAATCCAAAAGTGCCATTAATACACACAGACAGCTGCTCGGATAGAAACCAAATCTATAACAGAATTTGTACTGCACTTTTCACAAAATACCTATATGTTTATTTCATCCTCGTTGCAAACTCTGAAGTTAGCATTAGCTCTTGTAATTTACATGTGGAGAGAAAGTTGTTCTGAGAAATTCCCCAATCTGCCCAGGGGCGCCGAGCTAATGAAGGATGGAGCCAGGGCTTAAATACAGGTCTCTCTCAATCTCAGACTCTCAGTCCAAAGAGAACTGTGGCCTGCCTTTTAATTATTGAAGATAAGCAATATTAGAACATAAGTTTAGTGTATTTCAAAATGACAAAAGTTACATCTGTTGTATTAGTTGGTATTAGAATAAAAGCTTCAAGCCTAAGGATTTATTTTCATCAAAAAAAACTTTTTATATATATTCTGAAGCAGTTTTGTTGTTCACTCAGTTGTGTCCGACTCTTTGTGACCGCATGGACTGCAGCAGGCCAGGCTTCCCTGTCCTTCATCATCCTCCAGAGCTTGCTCAAACTCATGTCCATCAAGTCGGTGATGCCATCCAACTATCTCATCCTCTGTTGTCCTCTTCTCCTGCCTTCAGTCTTACCCAGCATCAGGGTCTTTTCTAATAAGTCTGCTCTTTGCATCAGATGACCAAAATATTGGAGCTTCAGCTCCAGCTGAAGCAGGTCAAAACTTACTGAATACAAAATGATGCTGATTAATAATGCACTGGTGTCTCAGAGGATAAAGCATCTGCCTGCAATGCAGGAGACCCAGGTTCGATCCCTAAGTTAGGAAGATCCCCTGGAGAAGGAAATGGCAACCCACTCCAGTATTCTTGCCTGGAGAATCCCATGGACAGAGGAGCCTGGCGGGCTACATTCCACAGGGTCGCAAAGAGTTGGACATGACTGAGCAACTTCACTTTCATTTTCACTTTTGCTTAGATACATGTATTTGTGTTACATATTTTCACAGTTCAATCCATGGGCACACTTAACATTTAGGGATCTTCATATAAGAAGCACCGAGAAAAGCAAAATAGCTCCCAGCAATGGATAAATGCAGCAAAAGTTAAACACGACTTTGTTCCAAGTTATATATTTGTTTCTGAGATTTTATGCTTAATTACTACCATTCATGAAAATATTCTTTTGATATTACAACAGATTAGAACATTTATTTGATGGAAACCAACTCAACATCATTATCATTATCATCAAAAAAGAAAGCTAAATAAGTAAAACTCATTGATTAAAAAAAAAAAAGATGGGACAATAATTAAGTTTTCAAAAAAATGGGAGTGGAAGGAGATCTAGCCACGCTCGATAGACAAGAATATATTTTGATTTGTCAAAAGAGTTCTTGCTGCCATGGCTCTCTGTCTTTTTTGGGATTTTCTCCCCTACCATGATGAATTTGTTGATAAAAATAGTTGGAGAAATATATCATGTTCATGGATTGGAAGAATCAATATAGTGAAAATGAGTATACTACCCAAAGCAATCTATATTCAATGCAATCCCTATCAAGTTACCAACAGTATTTTTCACAGAACTAGAACAAATAATAACACAATTTGTGTGGAAATACAAAAAACCTCAAATAGCCAAAGCAATCTTGAGAAAGAAAAATGGAACTGGAGGAATCAACCTGCCTCACTTAAGACTATACTACAAAGCCACAGTCATCAAGACAGTATGGTACTGGCACAAAGACAGAAATATAGATCAATGGAACAAAATAGAAAGCCCAGAGATAAACCCACACACCTATGGAAACCTTATCTTTGACAAAGAATGCAAAAATATACAATGGAGAAAAGACAATCCTTTTTAACAAGTGGTGCTGGGAAAACTGGTCAACCACCTGTAAAAGAATAATACTAGATCACTTTCTAACACCATACACAAAAATAAACTCAAAATGGATTAAAGATCTAAATGTAAGACCAGAAACTGTAAAAATCCTAGAGGAAAACCTAGGCAAAACACTCTCTGATGTAACTCACAGCAAGATCCTCTCTGACCCACCTCCCAGAGTAATGGAAATAAAAGCAAAAATAAGCAAATGGGACCTAATTAAACTTAAAAGCATTTGCACAACAAAGGAAACTATAAACAAAGTGAAAGACAGTCTTCAGAGTGGGAGAAAATAATAGCAATCAAAGCAACTGACAAAGAATTAATCTCAGAAATATACAAGCAGCTCATTGCAGCTCTGCTGCTTCTGCTGCCGCTAAGTTGCTTCAGTCGTGTCCCACTCTGTGCGACCCCATAGACGGCAGCCTACCAGGCTCCCTCGTCCCTGGGATTCTCCAGCCAAGAATACTGGAGTGGGTTGCCATTTCCTTCTCCAGTGCATGAAAGTGAAAGTGAAGTTGCTCAGTCTTGCCTGACTCCTAGCGACCCCATGGACTGCAGCCTACGAGGCTCCTCTGTCCATGAGATTTTCCAGGTAAGAGTACTGGTGTGGGCTGCCATTCATGCAGCTCAATACCATAAAAATAAACAACCCAATCAAAAAATGGGCGAAACAACTAAACAGACATTTCTCCAAAGAAGACATATAGATGGCTAACAAATACATGAAAAGATGCTCAACATCACTCATTATCAGAGAAATGCAAATCAAAACCACAATGAGGTACCATCTCATGGTGATCAGAATGGCTGCTATCAAAAAGTCTACAAACAATAAATGCTGGAGAGGGTGTGGAGGAAAGGGAACCCTTTTATACTGTTGGTGTGAATGCAAACTAGTACAGCTACTATGGAGAACAGTGTGGAGATTCCTTTAAAAACTGAAAATAGAACTGCCATACAACCCAGCAATCCAACTGCTGGGCATACACAGTGAGGAAACCAGAAATGAAAGAGACATGTGTACCCTAATGTTCATTTCAGCACTGTTTACAATAGCTAGAACATGGAAGCAACCTAGATGTCCATCTGCAGATGAATGGATAAGAAAGTTGTAGTATATATATATATATATATATATACACAAAGGAATATTACTCAGCTATTAAAAAGAACACATTTGAATCAGTTCTAATGAGGTGGATGAAAAGTAAAAGTAATGCTCAAAATTCTCCAAGCCAGACTTCAGCAATATGTGAACCGTGAACTCCCTGATGTTCAAGCTGGTTTTAGAAAAGGCAGAGGAACCAGAGATCAAATTGCCAACATCCGCTGGATCATGGAAAAAGCAAGAGAGTTCCAGAAAAACATCTATTTCTGCTTTATTGACTATGCTTCCCTTGGACTGCAAGGAGATCCAACCAGTCCATTCTGATGGAGATCAACCCTGGGATTTCTTTGGAGGGAATGATGCTAAAGCTGAAGCTCCAGTACTTTGGCCACCTCATGCGAAGAGCTGACTCATTGGAAAAGACTCATGCTGGGAGGGATTGGGGGCAGGAGGAGACAGGGACGACCGAGGATGAGATGGCTGGATGGCATCACGGACTCAACGGACGTGAGTCTGAGTGAACTCCGGGAGTTGGTGATGGACAGGGAGGCCTGGCGTGCTGCGATTCATGGGGTCTCAAAGAGTCAGACACGACTGAGCGACTGAACTGAACTGATAGAGTGAAGTAAGTCAAGAAGAAAAACACCAATACAGTATATTAACACATATATATGGAATTTAGAAAAATGGTAACAATGACCCTATATGAGAGACAGCAAAAGAGACACAGATATAAAGAACAGACTTTTGGACTCTTGGAAAAGGCTAGGGTAGGATGATTTGAGATAATAGCATTGAAACATGTATATGACCATATGTGAAATAGACCACCAGTCCAAGTTTGATGCATGAAACAGGGCACTCAAAGCTGGTGCACTGGGACAACCCAGAGGAATGGGATGGGGAGGGATGGGGGACATGGTACACCCATGGCTGATTCATGTCAATGTGTGGCAAAAACCACTACAATATTGTAATTAGCTTCCAATTAAAATTAATTTAAAAATTAAATCTCTTATCTAATTCCTGATGTAAATGCATTATGAAGTATGCAGGATCACTTGGGAAATATTGCCAAAAAATGTTTAACCTGAACCTATTTAAGCTTTCAGATCTCACTTCCAGTTTAGAGGAAATACAGGGGATAGAGGATCAAGTGGAACATTAAGAGGAAATAATGAGACAAATCTAGAATGGGGGATATCCCAAAAGTTAACGTCATGTGGAAAGTTAAGGGACTGTTCTAGATGAAAAGATAACAAAAAAACAAATGTATGAAATTTGATTGGATCTCAATTCAAAGAAACCCAGCTATAAAATATATACTTGGTGAATAACTGAAGATATTTGAATATGATGCATATAATAAATACAGATTTTTTCTGTTAATTTTCTTAGTAGCAACAACCTTGCGGTAAGTAGAATGACCTTTATCTGCTTCTCTTTCAACATGATCTTTCCATATGATGAGCTTAGGCTTCTTCATAGCATGGTGGACTCTGGGTAGTTGAACTTGTTTACATGGCAGCTGACTTCCAAGGGTAAGTGGAGGCTGCCAGGCTTTTAAAGTTAAGCCCAAAGCTGGCATTGCTATACTTTTGTTACATTCTGATGATCAAAGCAAGTTTCGAGGTCAGGTCAGATAGAAATGGGGGAGGGGTAGACTCCACTTCCTGATGGATGGAAAAGCACATGCTTGCAAACAGGGGAGTGATGACAGCCATCTTTGGAGACTATCTATACCCTTCCATCCAAAAAACAGATTAAATATATCCATTGAATGAAATCCACACTCTCCACAGTACAAATCTGGATGTTGAGTAGATGCTTCTATTATAAATAAGAAAAATGTTGAGCGCTCAAATCAAATCCAGTGAAGCATTTTGTTTACAAAGCATTTCATTTCCCTCCACCTTGTATGCATGCTGCTGCTAAGTTGCTTCAGTTGTGTCTGACTCTGTGCGACCCCATAGACGGCAGCCCACCAGGCTCCCCCATCCCTGGGATTCTCCAGGCAAGAACGCTGGAGTGGGTTGCCATTTCCTTCTCCAATGCATGAAAGTGAAAAGTGAAAGTGAATTTGCTCAGTCGTGTCCGACTCTTTGCGACCCCATGGACTGCAGCCCACCAGGCTCCTCTGTCCATGGGATTCTCTAGGCAAGAGTACTGGAGTGGGATGCCATTGCCTTCTCTGGCCTTGTATGCATAGAATGAACAATTTAAGAAGCAAAGATAGAAATGTGCACATACAATGAAAGATGAAGACATTATTCCCTAGAAAACACTGTTAGACCTAACACCATTTTCTGGTTTTCTACCTTTGAGCAGTATCTGACAGGCTCACTGTTTTCTGTCACATCTGACTCTTTGCTATCCCATTGACTGTGGCCTGCCAGGCTCCTCTGTCCTTGGAATTTTCCTGGTAAGAATACTGGAGTGGGTTGTCATTTCTTTCTCCGGTGAATCTTCCTGACCATCTCTCTTGAGTCTCCTGCATTGGCATGTGGATTCTTCACCAGCTGTGCCACCTGCAAAGTCCTAGAATACCTAAAGAGTAATTCCAAGGGCTGAAACTGCTACTGATTCTGTCTTCCTACTGCCTGTTGGAGAATCTGTCACACATGAATACCCATGCTTGTTGAAATCTGCCAGGGTCCAGCCCCGGTGGATCCAGGGTAATTCGAAGGGGAGATGGAGTCGGCGTCCTAAGAAAGAACTGTTTAATTAGGAAAGAGAGGTTAGGAAGAAATAGTGTAGTAGGAAAATTTAGTGGAGAAAAAGAAGCTGAGTAACTTGGTTTACGTGGAAAACCAATAAAACCATGAGACAAGAAGTTTGAACCATCTACATAGGCCACCAGTGCCAGCTTGAATAGCAGAGGGCTCCCTCTCACGTGGGTCTTAGAAGCCAGGGCAAGTAAGTAGACATGGCGAGCTTCCATGCTCCAGATGGGAATTCAGCCAGAAAAACAGAGAACAAGAAAGAATGACATGGGGGAATCAGTATTTCCATGAAATGATTCTATTTCTTTATTTTTCAGGTTTGCTTACCTTTTTGTTACACATAGAGACAAATGGAAATTTCAAAGTCACGCTGGGGTCAGCAGTCCTGACCTTTATCAAAATCAGGTGCTTCATGTAAATGTATACAAAAGGTCTTAGGTGGCTTTACACCACCTTCTGGCCATGAGGCCTGCTGACATTTTATGACCCTTTCTTTCTGATAACTGTCAGTTAACCAGAAAACTTATTTTCCACGGGTGATTTTTCTTAAACCAGGCACCACCCTCCAAAGGTACCAGATAAAGCTGTGTTCCTATAGGGTGAAGGGGCAGTGGGTTACAATTAAGAAAGGAATTTACTTAGCCTAAGGTTTAACATGATTAATCTTAAAGGTTAATGCTTATTTCTCCTATATGCTAGTTATATTCATTATAATGGCAGGGAATATGGAGATTTAGCAGCAAATATTGGCTCAACAAATGAAAAACCCTTCACCAATATAATTCCTAGTCAACCCACTATACTATACTAATAATTTTCTAACCTCTCAAAAGAATCTGTATTTAGAAAGTTTAAAGCATCTCGTGCCTCTCATGTTTGGGAGCTGTGAACAATCACATGTGGCCGGACGAAACTGTTCAGGCAGGCTAGAGAATCTTCAGAGGAGTTTGTAAATTGAAAAACTCTTGTCATGCCCAGGAATTTTTATTAACTGGAGCTGTAAGTTAACTCCTTCTCTTAGAGAGGTGGTGGGGGACAGCCCCCAGTAAAGTCAGAGGTATAGGTGAGAGCATAAAACAGTAAAGTATGCAGACTCTGGTTTTGGGGGTAGATGCTCGGGAATAGGGGGTCTCCAGAGGCTCGATCCCACCTTTGCATAATGCCGAGCCTCCTTCCTCATGACCTTTGCCATGCACGGAGTTCCTCACACTGGCTCCCAGCAGAAATCCATGTGTGACATGTGTGACATATCAAACAAACTGTCGTCCATGAACAAACTGGAATTTTAGCAAATGAGAAAGAGTAAAGCAAATTCGTGTATCTGCCACGTTTGAGAAATGAGCTAGTCTGGTTCACAACTATGTAAAACAGAAACAGGAGGCCAGCAGTAAGCAAGACATTTACTTCAGTTGTCAAAATATTTATTACAAGTCCAAAGGTCAAAAAAGTCCCACACGTTATGAAGAGGAAAGTTTCTCAATCTTCACTTCAGAAAATATTTACAGATGGGTGTTCTATTATTTCAGTCTTCCACTGAGGATTATGACTAAGCAGGCGGCTGGAACTGCAGCAATGGCCAAGGGAGAGGCTGATCATGGCTGCCTTCAGAGAGATTAATGCATATGGAGGTGCCTAATAATTTTTGGTTTGGGTAGTGCTATCAGCTGAGTTGTAGCCCGGCATCAAATTCATATGCTGAAGCTCTAGCCTCCATGTGACTAGATTTGGAGGTACAACTTTTCAAGAGGTAATTAAGATTAAATAAATTGGGGGCATGTAGGATGGAATTCCAGTTGAGCTGCTTCAAATCCTGAAAGATGATGCTGTGAACGTGCTGCACTCAATTTGCCAGCAAATTTGGAAAACTCAGCAGTGGTCACAGGACTGGAAAAGGTCAGTTTTCATCCAATCCCAAAGAAAGGCAATGCCAAAGAATGCTCCAACTACCGCACAATTGCACTCATCTCACATGCTAGTAAAGTAATGCTCAAAATTCTCCAAGCCAGACTTCAGCAATATGTGAACCGTGAACTCCCTGATGTTCAAGCTGGTTTTAGAAAAGGCAGAGGAACCAGAGATCAAATTGCCAACATCCGCTGGATCATGGAAAAAGCAAGAGAGTTCCAGAAAAACATCTATTTCTGCTTTATTGATTATGCCAAAGCCTTTGACTGTGTGGATCACAGTAAACTGTGGAAAATTCTGAAAGAGATGGGAATACCAGACCACTTGACCTGCCTCTTGAGAAATCTGTATGCAGGTCAGGAAGCAACAGTTAGAACTGGACATGGAACAACAGACTGGTTCCAAATAGGAAAAGGAGTACGTCAAGGCTGTATATTGTCACCCTGCTTATTTAACTTCTATGCAGAGTACATCATGAGAAATGCTGGACTGGAAGAAACACAAGTTGGAATCAAGATTGCCGGGAGAAATATCAATCACCTCAGATATGCAGATGACACCACCCTTATGGCAGAAAGTGAAGAGGAACTAAAGAGCCTCTTGATGAAAGTGAAAGAGGAGAGTGAAAAAGTTGGCTTAAAGCTCAACATTCAGAAAATGAAGATCACGGCATCCAGTCCCATCACTTCATGGGAAATAGATGGGGAAACAGTAGAAACAGTGTCAGCCTTTATTTTTCTGGGCTCCAAAATCACTGCAGATGGTGACCGCAGCCAGGAAATTAAAAGACGCTTACTCCTTGGAAGAAAAGTTATGAGCAACCTAGATAGCATATTCAAAAGCAGAGACATTACTTTGCTGACTAAGGTCCATCTAGTCAAGGCTATGGTTTTTCCTGTGGTCATGTATGGATGTGAGAGTTGGGCTGTGAAGAAGGCTGAGTGCTGAATAATTGATATTTTTGAACTGTGGTGTTGGAGAAGACTCTTGAGAGTCCCTTGGACTGCAAGGAGATCCAACCAGTCCGTTCTGAAGATCAACCCTGGGATTTCTTTGCAGGGAATGATGCTAAAGCTGAAACTCCAGTACTTTGGCCACCTCACGCGAAGAGTTGACTCATTGGAAAAGACCCTGATGCTGGGAGGGATTAGGGGCAGGAGGAGAAGGGGACGACCGAGGATGAGATGGCTGGATGGCATCACTGACTCGATGGGTGTGAGTCTGAGTGAACTCTGAGAGTTGGTGATGGACAGGGAGGCCTGGCGTGCTGCGATTCATGGGGTCGCAAAGAATCAGACACAACTGAGCGACTGAACTGAACTGATACTCCAATAAAAAGTAATTAAAAAATTAATAGAACAAAAACTTAAATGAGTTAGACCCTAATTCAATAGAACTGGTGTTCTTAAAACAAGAAGAGACATGAGGGACATAAGTGCAAGAAGAAAGGCTGTGTGAGGATACAATGGCAAGGCAGCAATATGTAAGGCAGGAGAAAACCCTCACCAGGAAAGAAGCTGGCTGGCACCTTGATCTTGGGCTCCCAGCCCTTCTCAACTGTGAGAACATTTATTTCCACTGTTTAAGCCACTCTGTGGTATTTTTTTAAGTCAGCCTTAGAAAATTAAGAAAGGTGGCATACAAAGCACTCACATGTGTTCCCAAATAAAAACTTATTTTAAAAAATGAAATAACTGAAGCATATGGAAAACAGAGAATATTTAAAAGCTCATCTAAAATATGCTGCTCAGATTTTAACAGATGTGGACATCTCATCATACTTGTTTCAGATTTTTAAAAATTTAATTTTTTAATTTTTTAATTCATATGAAAGAAATCTGTTTATTGATCTTTCTTTGCAATTTGACAACAAAAAAGTTGAGATAATGTTACAAAACAATTAGGCCCTTCTCTTAGAACTCTGTACAAACATTCCAGCCAGAGGCATCTCCTTTGCAAATAGAGCAAACAAAAGATTGTTTTTAAAGAAATAAAATGTTCATACTTAAAATTGGTACCCTTTAGATCTGCTTCCATATCCTCCTAGCCCTGACGTAACAACTGTTTTGAAATTGGACGCCAATTTGTATGTTTCCTATTGACTTTTTAATATATTATACTTATTGCTGCTGCTAAGTTGCTTCAGTTGTGTCTGACTCTGTGCGACCCCTTGGATGGCAGCCCACCAAGCTCCCCCGTCCCTGGGATTCTCCAGGCAAGAACACTGGAGGGGGTTGCCATTTCCTTCTCCAATGCATGGAAGTGAAAAGTGAAAGTCAAGTCGCTCAGTCGTATCCGACTCTTAGCGACCCCATGGACTGCAGCCTACCAGGCTCCTCCGTCCATAGGATTTTCCAGGCAAGAGTACTGGAGTGGGGTGCCATTGCCTTCTCCAATATTATACTTAGGTATATGCATATATCAAAAAGCAAGCATAAGAAAGTACCATCAATCTGCTTTATATTTACATAAATGTGTAAATATTTTTGCCACTTAACATTTTTTTCCTTTAACATTGTTTTGAGGTTTATGTGTACATTTTGATACATGTGGCTATCATTTAACTATTTTTAGTGTGCTGTGGTCTTCTATTGTATGGGTATACCACAATTTACTTATCCATTTTCCTACTAATATTCAGGTTTTTCTCAATTTTTCAGTATTATAAACACTACAGCATCGACCAATCTTGTATATGTTTTCTTGAACGCATATACCACCAGCAAACTTGTATCTTCAATTTTACAAGAGGTTGATCTAAAAAAAGATTGTACCAAACTATACAGGCTTTTACTTCTCCCAAATCTGATAGGTTTACAGTAGTAATTCACTCTTTATTGTTTATGAAGAATACTTTACTTACAATGAGCTGTGCAATTTGATGATCTTTGACAAATGTACTCACCTATGAAATCAGGACCACACTCAAGACACAAAGTATTTCCATCATCCCTTGAGATTTCCTCAGGACCCCGTGCTAACCATCCATGCTCCCACCCCATACCCCACCATCAGCATCCATCTCAGTCCCCAAGTAATCACTGGACTTTTTTCTTTAGCAATGAACTAGTTTTCATTTTAGAAAATTTTATATAAATGGAAACAGATGGTATGTTCTCTTTGTGCCTGGCAGATTATTTTGGTTTGTTGTTCAGTCACTCAGTCATATCCAATTCTTTGCGACCTCATGGACTGCAGCACACCAGGCTTCCCTGTTCATAACCATCTCCCAGAGCTTGCTTAAACTCATGTCCATCGAGTTGGTGATACCAACCAACCATCTCATCCTGTTGTCTCCCTCTCCTCCTGCCTTCAATCTTTCCCAGCATCAGAGTCTTTTCTAATGAGTTGGCTCTTTGCATCAGGTGGCCAAAGGATAGGAGTTTCAGTTTCAGCATCGGTCCTTCCAATGAATATTCAGGACTGATTTCCTTTAGGATAAACTGGTTGGATCTCCTTGCAGTCCAAGAGACTCTCAAGAGTCTTCTCCAACACCACAGTTCAAAAGCATCAATTCTTCAGCGGTCAGCTTTCTTTATAGTCCAACTCTCACATCCATACATGACCACAGGAAAAACCATAGCCTTGACTAGACGGACCTTAGTCAGCAAAGTAATGTCTCTGGTTTTGAATATGCTGTCTAGGTTGGTCATAACTTTTCTCTCAAGGAGTAAGCGTTTTAGCTTTAATCAAGACCAATTTATCAATTTTTTCTCTAATGGTTTGTGCCATTTGTGCTCTAAGAAATCTTTATGAAAACAAAGTTAGTTAACATTGTCTCCCGTTTTCTTCTGTAAATTTTAGCTCTCATACTTAGGTCTCTGTATGGGGTTAAGGTGAAAGTTCTGTGAGTGTATGTGTGTTTTGCATCTAGTTATTGTAGCACCATTTTTTGAAAAGACTACCCTTTTCATTGAAATGCCTTGGCATCTTTGTTGAAAATTAGTTTACTATGTGTAACTAATATTTACACATTTTTTTTTTATTCCCTATTCAGTTTCACTGATCCATGTACCAGCTAAGTTCATTCAGTCATGTCCAGCTCTTTGCGACTCCATGGACTATAGTCCACCAGGCTCCTCTGTCCATGGGATTCTCCAGGCAAGAATACTGGAGTGGGTTGCCATGCCCTCTTCCAGGGGATCTTCCTGACTCAGGGTTGGAGCCTCTCTTTAAGTTTCCTGCATTGGCAGGCGGGTTCTTTACCTCTAGCACCACCTAGGAAGTCCTTCATGTCTATCTTCATTCCAATTATCACTGTCTTGATTGCTGTAGCTTTGCCAAGTTCTGAGACCAAGTAGCCTGTAAGTCCTCCACCTTTTACTCTTGTCTCATAGTTTGGCCAAAACATTTCCATACACCTTTTAGAATTAGCTCGTCAAATTAAAAAAAAAATTTGATGGTATTTTGACTGTATATAGACAAACTTGGGAGCATCAACATCTTAATATTATTTATACATAATCATGGCATTGCTCTCATTTAAATCTAATTTTTCTCAATTTTTTAAAAAATAGCTGGTGTAGAGGGCTTGCTTATATGTCTTTGGTTGAACTTATCCCTAGGAACCTGGTATGCTTTGCTACTACTGGTATCTTTGAAGATTTTCTAACTGATGTTGCTGGAATATAAATGTTGCAAAATTCACTTATCAATTCTAATATAGTTATTGGTAGATTTTTTTTAAATTTCTATGTTCATAATCATGACAACTGTAAATAATGACAATTTTCTTTGCAATCCTCATTCCTTTTAATTCTTCCCTGCCTTTACTGTACTGGTTAAGCTCTCCAGTACGATACTGAACACAAATTGTGAAAGCAGACATCCTTGTCATATTATTTATCTCCGAGAGAATGTACTTAAGTCAGAATTCTGGCCCCCAAAATACCCACATTCTAGCATCCAGAATTTGTGAATATATTACATGGCCAAGGGGAATTAAAGTTGAAGATGGAATTGAGATTACATGTAAGCAAGCCTTAAAATAGGGAGATTAGATTACCTGTGTAGGCCCAGTGTAAGACAAGGGTCCTTAAAAGTGCAAGAAGGAAGCAGAAGGGTCAGTGTCAGAATGATGTGATGAGAAAAGCATTCAACCCACTGTTGCTGGCTTTGGAGATGGAGGAAGAGGGCTATAAGCCAAGGAATGTCTGAGGTTCATGGATACAAGAAAGGACAAGGAAATAGATTCCTTCCTAGAGCCCCCAGAAACAGCCCTTTGACGCTTATATCAGCCTTCTCATCTGCACAGCTGTCAGATATGGAAGTTTGTGTTGTTTGAAGACACTAATGTTTATGACTATTTATTACAGCAGCAACAGATAACAAATACAGGAAACTTCAGATCTTCCAGCACTAAGTATGATGTTTGCTGCAGAGTTTCTATGGATATGTTGTCTGTTTGCTCTTGGGTTCTTTCTAGTGTATTTCTTACACATAGTTTCAACTCTAATGTTTCTTCTGATATCTGTCAGCAGTCATTTTATTTCCTATTGCTTACTCATCCAATTTTTCTTTTTTTTAATGTAGATAATCAACCTCTTGTTTTTTCCCCATCGAATTTCTGAGCTTTTCTGATTTTGATGTTGAATTGTTCTTTCTTGGCTTCTATCATTTCTTGAATTCCTTCAGCATTTTAACAAATATTACTGCTTTCCTCTGCTTTGTAAATGTTTCTAGATACCTTCATTTTCTGTAGGTATGTTATCCTGTCTTCTTAAAGTATGCCTCACCATGTGGTCATGTTTAAAATGAGATGAACTTTGTCATACTTTCCTCCTTTATTTTCAGAAGATTTCAGTGTAGGTGGTGAGGTGGGCCTGGCATGTCCTGGTTTTGTGGTTCTAGGTTTCCTTCTTCTAAAGTTACTACAAATCATTAGATAACATTTTTAAAAAAAATAACTTTTTTTAAATTATTACTTTTATCTTTTTGACAGTGCTTCACAGCTTGTGGGATTTTAGTTCCACCTAGGAACTGAGCCCAGGTCCTGGGAATGAAAGCACCAAGTCCTAGCCACTGGACCAGGGAATTTCCAGATGATGTGGTTTTTTTTTTTTTTTTTTTTTGCTGTTTTTTATTGTGATAAAAGCCACATAATATAAAACATACTATTTTAACCATATTTAACTGTACAGTAGCACTAGGTATATTCCCAGATGACATGGCTTTTTATGTACCTTCTTAGTACCGTCTGAATTGTCTTATCTGGTCCCTTGTTTCAAATGTATCAGGACCTTTCTCTCCTTTTTCCCCAGGGTCCTTTCCTTGTTGATGTCTCTTTTGTTCCTAGTAGTTTCTCTGTGTAGGCCTCTGTGCTCTCACCAGATACTTCTGAGAACCCTCATTACCTCCCTGCAGGCTCCTTTTACAGCTGCCACTTGAATGCTGACAGCCCTCTTCCAATTCTGATTGTGGTTTTGAATGCAACAGTTGATACTGCCATGATGACTGGGGCTCCTCCTTCTGGGGCTGAGGACATGTGGGCAGGTTCTGGGATCTTTGGCTCTTAGGACCATCACAAGACCCCCTCCTTTTCTCTATGCTCACTCCTCCAATGCTGTTGATCCCATTTGATCCTATTAGTTTCTTGGGTCCAGAGGGATATTCTTCCACCTAAATTTAGTAAAGATGGTGTCACTGTGACTTTTCTTTTGCTATCCCAGTTGCTCTATGAGGATCTGACATTACATACTCACTGTGGCTGTCATCTAGACTTCTGTAATTGGTTTTTAATTTTTCAATGTTTTATATTTTTCTATTTATACTGTGACATCTAGGATAGGACAGATTATGGTACGTTTTAACAAATAAATGCAAAATCTTAGTGATTCAAGCCCTTATTTCTTACACGTCACAGTCCAGTGCAGATGGCATGCTCTACTGGTAGGTTTCCAAGCAGTGACTCACGTGCCCTGGGTACATCCACTTCCAAATTCTTTGTTTATAGCCAAATGAGAAGACGGGAGAGTGGTCAACGGTGACCACTGGTTGTGATGCAGTGAGTTTTATTGCCAGATATGGAGCTCACGGAACATCCTTGGCTGGACTCCGTCACATGACTCCGAACTAACCACAAGAAAGGACTGGAAACAAAACCACAATGAGACCTCTCTTCAACTCTGTACAGCTGCCCAAGCAATTTTGGGAAAGAAAGTGAACTATAAAACAGTACCCATCTCTTTGTATATCTGTAAAACGATTTAAGATGTAATCTAATCAAAGAACTGGTCACCACTGTTTTTAATAAGTTTTTAATTCCATTAGTACAAAACTTAAAAAAAATTTGTGAATCAAGTCGTTTTCAAGACTACAAAAAAACTTGTCTCCATGTTTGCTGACAAATTTGGAGAATAAGGCAGCTTACATTTAAATAAAAATTAAAATGCCTCTAATTATAAAGATTCCAGTTACATGTCTTTTGGAATGATAATGTATTAAACTGTACTAACATATAAAGTTAAGAAAATGGTGGTTTGGCATCATTCATAAACATATTCACAAACATTCTAAATATTCAATATATATACTTCAGGAGAAATCTAGAAATCAATCCTTTTTATTGCCTTTAGTCTACAGGTTTAACACTACAAATAAACTCACTGAAAAATTAATGATATTTAAAAAAAAAAACGAAGTTCGTGAAAATTTACAAAATACAACCAATGTATTCTGACTTGTAATCATATCTTAAATATTTCAGTTTTATTTTTCTGACCTGGTCAGATCATTTAAAAATATTTTCACACTATTTAATTTTAGGATATAAAACAGTAGCAACTTACTAAGTTTATGTTATAAAAATTAATATAGCAATTATCAAAATACCGAAAAAACTGTCTTATGAGAGCAGTATCCAGATCATAAAAACTTATTTCATTAACAAAACATCTTCAAAAGGCACATTTTAATTACTGGTGTTTATCTGAAGACAGTAGCTTGAGTTTTGAATTCCAGTCAGTTTTTCATTATCTTAATATGAAGATCACAGAGGGTTGGAGAAGGTAAGAGAACACAGGTTTCCAATGGACATCACCAGGACAGCAGTATTCTTACTTGTCACATCCACAAAGACCAAGAGAAAGATGGAGAGGAAGGGAGGACTTCTGTTCTAATTCAACCTTCAGGAAATACTTTTTACATAAAAATAACTTAGTTTAAAAGATTACAGGACAGAAAGCTTGAAAAACACAAGGCCAAGACCACAAACTGCCCAGTTTAGTCTGAGTGGTGATGTTAGTTGTTTGGAGCCTAAGAAGAGAAAGAAGCTTCTGCTTGCTTCTCTGGGATCAAATCTTCATATGGAGCTCATCTCAATTTAAATTACTCAGTGAGTTAAAAGTACTACAAATTCCCAGCATGTCAGACATATCGGTGTTTAAAATAAAATAAAAATGATTTTATGGTTATCTTTGTCATGTTCCCCTTTAATTGAGGCTGATATTCTAAAGTTGACTGTAATTATAACATCAGTGATTCTGATGTTATTTTTCTACTATTTTTCTACTAAAAATAATTCTACTATTATTTTTAAGAGGTTATGTCCTAGGACCTCAAAATGCCATCCAATATACAGTTTGAGTTATGTTTTACTTTTCAGTGAAGTTTAATACTAATTGAAGTACTAAATTGAACCAGATCAGTACTCAAAAGTACTAACTGATTAAGCACTGATCCCATGCAAGAAACAGAAGGGATTTTTTAATGCTATTTTGGAATTTCAGAATACTGGGGATCCATCTTCATTTCATATTATTTCCCTCAAGTCTCACTTGAGTGTTTCCATTTTTTTTTAAAGGTGGGAGACATCATTAGATTTTTTTTTCCTCACTGTAAACAAAATAATCGACAAAAATATGAAGTATGAAAAAGAAAATGGTCATCAGTTACTTAAACAAAATATAAATTTCTGGTCCCTAGTAATGGTCACGTTAGGAGTATTTATTCAAGTTCTAAAATAGCAGCTTTTTAAATAAGGCAACATTGCTTTATTCTTACCTGTTTTTTATTAACTACTCTATTATAGCTCATAAGAGCACTTTTATCCTCAAAAGCCTTTTATAATGTAAGAAGAATTAACATGACCATTCTTGTCAATGTTTAGAAAGTATATAAAAAGTTACTGTATTCAAAGTCAACAAACACCTTATTTTTCTGTTTGGAATTCAAGAGTAATTATAGTCATTTTAGAATGTGTAAACTATGAAATTACCTTAAATTAACATCAACAACATAAAATACAATTTTTCTACAAAAATATGATATAAGAGATATATCACTTCTTCCCTGAAGTAGAAATTTAATATTTGGACAAAAAACTGTAAACTCTGATTACATTCAAACACAGCCTTTTAGAAACTTATATTATTTGAGGCTCTGGCAGCTAGAGCTCTTACCAGCAGATTTATGTGACAGTATGTTTTAACCACACAAGGCCAAACAGTTTCTCTCACAGCTGCTACCAGGAGGAAAAAAACGGCTTCCTGCAGTGGACAGTCTGGGTGAATGAATTGCTGAGCTGGACGATCCGACCCTGCCCTCCACCCTGGCTGCGCTCCACCACCACACAAGGCATCTGCACCAGCTGGACAGGAGTCTTCCTGTCTCTCAGTGCCTGAGTGAGGTTTAAGATCTGTGGAAGGAAGAGAGCTTTTCATCAGCTCAAAAAAGGGAAAGGTCTCAGTTCACTGATATTATTTTAACTATCTATTCATAACTACAGCTTTTATTTCATCCATTTATGCCCAACAGAGACGGTGATGAGGAGTACCTGCTATCAATAGAAATATGTGGAGGTATATATGCTTGTACATACACATCCATAGACACAAACAAATGCACAAGATTAGAATTGAATAATTTTTGCCAATTGACAACTCTGAAATATTCTAGAATGCATCTACATCCAGAAGAATTGAACCAGAGACAGAATAAAGTGAATGGTTCCACAAACATACTCCATTGACACTGGTCCTAAACAGATACTGGTCTAAATGTCTCGTTTTTACTAAATACTTGCCTTACCCACTCACTCAACAAATCTATTGCATGTTCACTGGAATTATTAATAGGACCTAGTATGAAGGCATTTCTTTTAAAATTTGACTAATAATGTTTATTAAGTTAAAACTTTTGAATTTTACATTAAATAGCAGTAGGGTCATGATCAATCTCAAGAAGAGCATTCATTTCCTATTCGACCTGTGCCTATTTGGAACACTGGACCTCAGAAATACTAATTTACTTGAAATATATTTTTACACATTATCTGAAAAAAATGGCAGAAATGATGAATAACTACTCCAATCCCTTCCATGTGGAATCTAAGGCCCTCCAAAGTCTGACTCTCTAGCCTGCTTTTCCAACCATTTCACTTACTATTTAAAACTTATGACTCCAGCAAAGCCCTGTGTAAGTACAACAGAACACCAAGGGGCATGCAAGCTAATAATCTGTCCTCTTCCCTAGCCTCGGGCCTCATCAGAGCAAGGGCTCTAGGACAGGAGGAACCTGGTTTTACTCAATGCTTTCTCTCAATCACTAGGACAGTTTCTGGCACTGGTTCTGTCAATAAGCAATTAATGAATAAATACAATAGTTATTTAATTATATCCATTTGTTAATGTTACATAATAAATAGTGCAAAAACTAGACTTGTCTTCTTGGTCACAGGTCTGCTGCAGCTATCTTAAATGAAATGCATCTTCTAGAAAGAAAAAATTAATTAGTAAGTCACTGAATGACCATGTTCGCTATAGTTTATTTTTATTTCAAGTCTTTCTTTTGGAATCTAAATACTAGCAGTAGAGTAGAAGAAGCAGAGTCACCTGTAGGTCAGCCTAGCTTTCAGGTCCATACCAGCAGATGTAATTAATACCTTGTGTTTCTAATTAAAGGAGGTGAAAAGGAGTGACAGGACTGAGTTACAACTAGTACTTTTATGTCCCAAGTAGTGCTCGTCCTTGGTGACACGACTATTTACTGACTGCTCTAGCCAAACATGTTCTCTGACGAAAACATCCACAGGGAACAGAACTTGGTATTGAAACATTCAAACAAGTGGATTTGAGAAGGAGAAAGATACTAACACTCAGGAAAACAGATATTAAAGTGAGGACAATAATTAGCAGTAGCAGGAAATTGACTAACCAAATAATACACAACAAATTTTTAAAAAATTAATATGGAAACAATATGGGGAAAAAAAAAGATTAATGAAATCAACTTTATTTCTAATCATCTGAGCTATTTTGATTCAGAATAACGGACAGTACTGAGAGTTGTCTCTGCATCACAATGGAGGAAAAATGTTGACTACTATTTCAGAGAGAGGTCTTTTCAATGAACAAGATCTTAAAAAATTAACCTACCTGACCCCTCATCACAGACATCTGCTTTTCAAAAGTGGCTTTGTCAAAATTTCTGTCAATCTATCACAAACAGAAAAGGAAACATTATTATAAAAATCAAGCTCTTTGAAAAAAACACTTGAAAACAAATGAACTCAACTTAGCACATGAGATCATTACAAAGCATTCCTAACAGAAAAAGTTACACAAAAAGATTATTTTTACTTGATGCATTTTTGTGTACCTCTTAGAATGACAATAAATACTCTTATACTCCAACTTGTTCCAGAAAAGATTTAAAATGACTTTCTAGCCAACACCTTTGGGCTCTTTTTAAGAGAATTAAATAGTAATAGATCACCAAAAATTTCTTATAATTCACAAAGTAATTTTGTAAAAGTTCAACTTTTGAAGAAAACAACTTCCCAAATTATAATGTAGTCTCATTTCAAAGAATACTCAAAGTTTAACTTCATAAATTTATGCTCCTAAAAAGAAAAATGCTAACTACTTTCTCTTATGTCAGGTTCTACTGCAAGCAATGATATCAGAAGCAGTAAACTGCAAATTAGCTCTATTAGGAAAAACTTTTAAGATTTATTTCATTTTCTGAAATAGTTAAAACTAAAAATCTATTTACCTTAAAAAGTTCATTAAGATCTTCACATAAATCTTGCACAAAGTTCATGTTGAAATATATGGCAGAACCAAGTTTTTTATTTCTTCAGAAAAAGGAACTTTTGCTTGAGGAAGCCAAGCCCAGTGAAATGGATCTAAAAAAAAAAAGTATTCTTATCAGTGAGGGGAAATAGTTTATTTAGACTCACATTTATTCTGTATTTTTCTCTATAATTCCTGGGTTAACAAAAAAGACAGGAGAAGCTATCAGAACATTTATTCTTTGCCATCTAAGTTATTCAAATTTCCAACTTTAGATGGTTAATTCAGATGGCTTCCTTGGTGGCTCAGAAGGTAAAGAATCTGCCTGCAATGTGGGAGACCCAGATTTGATCCCTGGGTCGAGAAAATCCCCTGGAGAAGGGAATAGCAATCTACTCCAGTATTCTTGCCTGGAGAATTCCACGGACAGAGGAGTCTGGCAGGCTCTAGTCCATGCAGTCGCAAAAAGCTGGACAGGACTGAGCAACTAACACTTTCACTTTCAGATGGTAAAGCACAGTAAGGTATTTACCTGAGCTGGTTAGGTTTCTGTTTTAAACAGGAAAATAGTAAGTTTTGATAATGAGTATATCTCCAACAGCCCTATATCATATCTGAATGTCTGGCTGCTGTGTTTGGAAATTGAGCAGTATCTATAATTTGTTCACAGCCCCAGATATCATGGCTGAGATCTCCTTGCAGTTTCAGCCACAAATGGTCAGGAATTGATGACTCACTGGTGTGTGTGTATGCGTCTGTGCTTAAAATTTCAAATCACTAGTAGGTCAATAGGTCAGAGAAGGCGATGGTACCCCACTCCAGTACTCTTGCCTGGAAAACCTGGTAAGAACCTGGAGGAACCTGGTAGGCTGTAGTCCATGTGGTCGTGAAGAGTCAGACACGACTGAGCAACTTCACTTTCACTTTTCACTTTCATGCATTGGAGAAGGACATGGCAACCCACTCCAGTGTTCCTGCCTGGAGAATCCCAGGGATGGGGGAACCTGGTGGGCTGCCGTCTATGGCATCACACAGAGTCGGACACGACTGAATGACTTAGCAGCAGCACGTCAATAGGTAAGTTCAGTTCAGTTCAGTCGCTCAGTCGTGTCCGACTCTTTGCGACCCCATGAATCACAGCACGCCAGGCCTCCCTGTCCATCACTAACTCCCGGAGTTCACTCAGATTCACGTCCATTGAGTCCGTGATGCCATCCAGCCATCTCATCCTCGGTCGTCCCCATCTCCTCCTGCCCCCAGTCCCTCCCAGCATCAGGGTCTTTTCCAATGAGTCAACTCTTCGCATCAGGTAGCCAAAGTACTGGAGCTTTAGTTTTAGCATCATTCCTTCCAAAGAAACCCCAGGGTTGATCTCCTTCAGAATGGACTAGTTGGATCCCCTTGCAGTCCAAGGGACTCTCAAGAGTCTTCTCCAACACCACAGTTCAAAAGCATCAATTCTTCGGCACTCAGCCTTCTTCACAGTCCAACTCTCACATCCATACATGACCACAGGAAAAACCATAGCCTTGACTAGACGGACCTTAGTCGGCAAAGTAATGTCTCCGTTTTTGAATAAACTATCTAGGTTGGTCATAACTTTTCTTCCAAGGAGTAAGCGTCTTTTAATTTCATGGCTGCAGTCACCGTCTGCAGTGATTTTGGAGCACAAAAAAATAAAGTCTGACACTGTTTATACTGTTCCCCAATCTATTTCCCATGAAGTGATGGGGCCAGATGCCATGATCTTATTTCTGAATGTTGAGCTTTAAGCCAACGTTTTCACTCTCCTCTTTCACTTTCATCAAGAGGCTTTTTAGCTCCTCTTCACTTTCTGCCGTAAGAGTGGTGTCATCTGCATATCTGAGGTGATTGATATTTCTCCTGGCAATCTTGATTCCAGCTTGGGTTTCTTCCAGCCCAGCATTTCTCATGATGTACTCTGCATATAAGTTAAATAAGCAGGGTGACAATATACAGCCTTGACGTACTCCTTTTCCTATTTGGAACCAGTCTGTTGTTCCATGTCCAGTTCTAACTGTTGCTTCCTGACCTGCATACAGATTTCTCAAGAGGTAGGTCAGGTGGTCTGGTATTCCCATCTCTTTCAGAATTTTCCACAGTTTACTGTGATCCACACAGTCAAAGGCTTTGGCATAGTCAATAAAGCAGAAATAGATGTTTTCTGGAACTCTCTTGCTTTTTCCATGATCCAGCGGATGTTGGCAATTTGATCTCTGGTTCCTCTGCCTTTTCTAAAACCAGCTTGAACATCAGGGATTTCGCGGTTCACATATTGCTGAAGTCTGGCTTGGAGAATTTTGAGCATTACTTCACTAGCATGTGAGATGAGTGCAATTGTTCGGTAGTTGGAGCATTCTTTGGCATTCCAATACAAAATAAAAAGTTAAAAAAAAAAAACTAATATGATCAGTAAGAAAAAAGGCATATTTTTCCATTAAAAAATCAATAAGGGCTTGTGATGCTTATATCACATGCTGGTGGAGAAAGGAAAATGGATTCACAAAATCATGAAGTCCTGGAATCAGAAAATAATTTATAGGCTGTCTATCTGATACAGCACTGGAAATCACACATGAGATCCACAAGTTTGTCATCTGGCCTCTTCCCACCTCTCCGGTCTTTCCTTTCCCGGTTCTCCTTCCTGACCCATGGCCCCAGCAATACTGAACTTATGCTGCTTCCTGCCTCTGTTTCTTTACATTGTACTTGCTCCTCCTCTTTCTTAGAGTATAATTTCTCTTCCTAGAGAGACCTTCTCTGAGCACTGCGTCCAAACCAGTACTCCCTTGCATTCTCCAGGTCCTTCTTTATAACGCTTAACATCTTATGCATTTGTTTACTATGTATTATTACCTATCTTCCCCAGTTAAATGGAAGACCAATGAGGGGGCTAAATATGTCTGGTTTGTTCACCACTGAACAAGTAGCTGGGACAGTATTTGCTGTGGTAGATACTTAATAAATATTTGCTGAATAAGTTAGGGCTTCCCTGGTGGCTCAGTGGTAAAGAATCTGCCTGCCAGTACAAGAGAGGGAGGTTAGATTCCTGGGCCAAGAAGATCCCCTGGAGAAGGAAATGGCAACTCACTCCAGTATTCTTGCCTGGAAAATTCCATGGACAGAGGAGCCTGGTGGGCTACAGTCCATGGAGTTGCAAAGAGTCGGACACAACTAGGTGACTAACACCGACAAGGTGAATGAATGAAAATCTGGAGTCAGTCTCTGTAGAAAAAATGAAAAAGCCATACAATTTAGAGGATTTCACCCCCCCAAAACCTATTTTCTCCAGTGTTATGATTTTTATTAACAGTCAAAAAGGAACATTTCCATCTTAAATGAAAAATTAATATTTAAATTCCAACCATGTTTTCTTCATTTTCCCCAGCCTAATATGTGATAACAACACCTGTGTTCATTTCCTTTAGTTGTAAAATGAAAAATCCCAATTGCACTTTGGAAGGATGCTGGAGGACTGGAAAAGGTTGTTGTTATTGTTCAGTCACTAAATCATGTCCAACTCTTTTGCTACCCTATGGACTATAGCCCACCAGGCCCCTCTGTCCATGAGATTTTTGAGGCAAGAGTACTAGAATGGGCTGCCATTTCCTTCTTCAGGGGATCTTCCTGACCCAGGGACAAACCCACGTCTCTTGAGCTGGCAGGTGGATTCTTTACCACTGAGCCACCAGGGAAGCCAGGGAAAGGTTTGTTGCTCAAACTCACAAAGCTGACGGTGTGCCAAACACCTTGGGGTGGGCGTTGTTCATGGTAGGGCAGGCAGAGTTTGAGGCCACCAGAGGTAAACTCAGCACTTGAGAGGGAGCAACCCTATTCTTTTAATGTCCTTCAGTTATTGAGACCATGAGTCAAGGTGCCAACAAACGCTTATATCTCATGGGAAAGGCTTTGCTCCTGAAGGTAAATAAGGCACCAGCATTCCCTCAACAAGTTTGTATTCTAGACTGATTTCAAATACAGGAATTTTGCTTATGAAGGGTACAGTTACATATGAATGCACTGGCAAACCCAAAAGTCACTTTCTGTGACTTGGAATCTAATCTTAAGTTAATGGCTAATGAGATGTGTGACCTGGAAGAGGTTGATTGAATCTCTTCAAGGTTCAATCAGCTTGTGTGAAATGAACAGCCTGGACAAGATAATCTGCAAGCTTTCCATGTTTTCTAATAGTTCATGATGTTTTGACTAAATAGAAAGAAGAGAATGTTGGCCTAAATTTGCTCAAAATATTGAAGAGTTTGAATAAACAAGTAGCATCTCTATCAATATCAGTTTGCCTTTTTGAATCTTGCTAGGAAACTCCAATACTTTGGCTACCTAATGTGAAGAACTGACTCACTTGAAAAGACCCTGATGCTGGGAAAGATTGAAGGTGAGAGGAGAAGGGGATGGCAGAGGATGAGATGGTTGGATGGCATCACTGACTCGATGGACAGGAGTTTGAGTAAGCTCTGGGAGTTGGTGATGGACAGGGAAGCCTGGCATGCTGCAGTCCATGGAGTCGCAAAGAGTCGGACATGACTGAGCGACTGAACTGAAGTGAGGAACTGATTCACAAAATAAGTAAGAAAAGGCATTCATTCTTTTATTTCTTCAACAACTCAGTTATTTTACAACGTGGATTTATAGTAAGAAGTAAAAGATTTTCCTTAATGTTAGACAAAGTTTTTCTCAGTTCAGTTCATCAGTCGCGTCTGACTCTTTACGACCCCATGGACTGAAGCACACCAGGCTTCCCTGTCCATCATCAACTCCAAGAACTTACTCAAATTCATGTCTATCAAGTCGGTGATGCCATCTCACCATCTCATCCCCTTGTCGTCCCTTTCGCCTCCTGCCTTCAATCTTTCCCAGCATCAGGGTCTTTTCCAATGAGTCAGTTCTTCCTATCAGGTGGCTAAAGTATTGGAGTTTCAGCTTTAGCATCAGTCCTTCCAATGAACATTCAGGACTGATTTCCTTTAGGATGGACTGGTTGGATCTCCTTGCAGTCCAAGGGACTCTCAAGAGTCTTCTCCAACACCACAGTTCAAAATCATCAATTCTTTGGCATTCAGCTTTCTTTATAGTCCAACTCTCACTATTAAAGTTTTTCTAATATAGAACAAAAGAACTTTTGCTGGTGAGGTAAGAACCAGACAGAAAGAATTCAGCAGAGTGTATGGAAAGGCATGTACTTGAATGAAACTGCACTTTACTAGCTGTTTGGCCTCGGCTAAGTTCCTTCACTTACCCCATCCTTAAAATGGGGATGATAACCATGACTTCAGCAGATGGCTGTGATGTTTCACAGGATGACAGGGGAGAAGCACTGAATCGGGGCTTGACACGCAGAGGATCCTCATGGTCCTCCCACCCACCAAAGGGCACTCAGCTATGGAAGGGGGAGATGGTGACCAGGTGAGAAGGACTTGAGGAAGTCCTTGAAAGTGAGTAGGATTTAGGTAGGCAGAAGGGAGATAAAAGGATTGGGACTGGAAGACATTTGTGTGGCTTAAGGCATGGAGTCTGAAGTAAACTTTAGGGCCATTTTTTAGTTACTGGTGAGAGGAGAGTGCCAGGCAGGCTGCACACCCACAACGACAATGAAAATCACCTAGGAGCCTTGTTAAAAAAAATGCATACTACACACTCCCTCCCACCACCCCCCCCACGCATGGTGGTGGTTTCATCACTAAGTCATGACCCCATGGACTGTAGGCTGTTAGGCTTCTCTGCGCATGGGATTTTCTAGGCAAGAATACTGGAGTGGGTTGCCATTTTCTTCTCCAGGGGGTCTTCCTGACCCAGGGATCGAACCCAGTATACATACTCATGTACATTGTCTCCTGGGGATGATTTTGACTGCTCAGGTCTGGGAAAAGTTTTTTAAAGAGGTTTTCCAGTGATTCTGATGCTCGGTCAGGTTTGGGAGTCACTGGGTTGAATTAACAGCAACTGACTGAGCTTATAGAGCAGAGCTCATGCAGGGCAGCAGGAAAGTGAGCCCAAGGGCAAGCTCGGGGGTAGGAGCCTGGATTCAAATAATCCCCTGGCCCTCTCTGACCTTGAGACCATGGACAGTCACACAGTATTTGCTCTGAAGCCTACGCATCAAATAAGAAAGCGCATGAAACCTTAGCACAATGCCTGGCTTACAATTTTTATCCTCATTTGTCTCATAATGTAGCAGAAATCAGAGCACTCACCCTGCCTACCTTAAAGGACTTTAGTGAGAACCTATGAATTTAAGGCACTATTAGAACCCTTAGTGGAAAAACACTTAATTGTACAGGTTATACAAATATTCAAGGTCATCATTAATCATCATCATCATTATCATGGGGACCCTGTCTAGGATGCCAGAATGCCATGGTCAGCTCCCATCTAGTATACCCATTGGTAACTTTGAGGTGACACTGGGGCATGGCTGGGGAAATGGTTCTGCTTTGTCACTACAACGCCCAGAAACAGTCACCCCTTCCTAAGTGCTAGACTGTGACTGGGATGTGGGTCTTGGAGTCATCAGAATCTCACAGATCTTATAATGACCTGTAGATCATTCAAAATGTGCCACTCTCATAAATCTATATAACGACAAGTAGTAGTTCCTTAACCTCTCCAAGCCTGGGTTTCCTCATGCATAAACCACAGTATGCATGGACATATCAGTGTCAGCACACAGGGTCACACGGTACAGCTGGGTAAGCTGTGTGTGCCCTACACAGAGCAAGCAGCCAAAAGGGGCCAGGGAGGTGGACATCCCAGCCAAGGGTGCGCTCACCTAGCTGTACGCCCATGGGGCTGCACTTTCTCAGAGAAGGCAGTTTCTAATAGCTTTCTCATTTTCGGCCCGGAGTGGAAGCTTTTTTCTAAATCACAGCAAGCTTCTCTGTGTGCTAACAGGGACCCTGGGAGGAGTTGCTCTGAAGCCTGGGCATCAAATGAGAAAACACGGGAAGCCTTAGCACAATGCCTGGCTTACAATAGGGTCCAATTCAGGGTAGCTGAATCTGCCTACTTTTTTCCTATTCAGGACTACGCAAACACATTCTTGTTTGAAGTGGCTCAAGAGAAATGAAATGCACACACTCTTTTTATTTAATTGCGCAAATACTTCACATTAAATAATGAACCTAACTTTCAAACAAAGAAACACTTCTTCTGTTTTTGGTTTTCTTTTCTTTTTTTTTTTTTACATCACTAAATGGAGACTTCTAGACATAGACATAGAAGGAAATGGCAACCCACTCCCGTGTTCTTGCCTGGAGATCCCAGGGACGGGGGAGCCTGGTGGGCTGCCGTCTATGGGGTCGCACAGAGTCGGACATGACTGAAGCGACTTAGCAGCAGCAGACATAGCAAAGGAAGCTCTAACCTATGCAACATTATGAGACTAGACTCCATCAACTTCAGTATTCTTCACAGAGATAGATGGACATCCTGATAAAATGTTTGTAGATATGTGCTGGGAATCCCTGGTGATAAATGATAGGCTTTATTACTACCTCTCCTAATTTCCTTTTCTTAGTAAGTAGTCCTAGGTGAAATTTAAATGGGAAATAGCCTTAATGGTTTTAATAGCAGTGGTTTAATGAATAACCTATTATGGATATTGTAAATAAATTTTTAATTAAGAAACAGATTAATTAAGCTGTTTTCAAAAACAAGCCATGGATCTGAAAATTTAGCATACCACGAGTGGGCAACTTATCCCAACCTCCTATTTTACCTAGCCAATGCAATACTTTTAAAAAACTATTAAAATATTACAATATACATAGTAATAAAATATAATCATTATAACTCTGCAAACACCAGGGGTAAAATTATTGCCTTATTTCATAATAACACTGCCAGAATCAATGAACAATAAAAGAAAACAAATAACTTCTCTTTTGGGAGATCACCTTCCCAAGAGCATAGGGAACACAACATATGGACTGTAGACTGTAGATGCTCCAGAATAAGCTTGCAGGCTCCTTCCAGATCTAATGTCCTGTGATTTTACAAATCAGTTTTATCTTCAGTTCAGTTCAGTTCAGTTCAGTTGCTCAGTCGTGTCCGACTCTTTGCAACCCCATGAATCACAGCACGCCAGGCCTCCCTGTCCATCACCAACTCCCGGAGTTCACTCAGACTCACGTCCATCGAGTCAGTAATTCCATCCAGCCATCTCATCCTCGGTCGTCCCCTTCTCCTCCTGCCCCCAATCCCTCCCAGCATCAGAGTCTTTTCCAATGAGTCAACTCTTCGCATGAGGTGGCCAAAGTACTGGAATTTCAGCTTTAGCATCATTCCTTCCAAAGAAATCCCAGGGCTGATCTCCTTCAGAATGGACTGGTTGGATCTCCTTGCAGTCCAAGGGACTCTCAAGAGTCTTCTCCAACACCACAGTTCAAAAGCATCAATTCTTGGGCGCTGAGCCTTCTTCACAGTCCAACTCTCACATCCATACATCTTAAATAATACCAAATTATCAATGAGAGTGAACATACCAATCAAGACATGACTATACAAGAGACTGGCTTCTGAATGCAGGATTAGCTACACCATTTACTCTACCCAGTATAAATAAAAATGTGGGCCGTTCATTCAACAATTATTAGTAATTTCAAGATTGTAACAGTAGAGCCTTAAACCAAGTGTGGGGCGAGTCTGAGCACTGGGCCCTGCCTCTGTGTGTTTCAGGGAGATTCTCTTGGTGACTGCAGGCCCTGGACTCCTAGCTTGTTCTCCTCGTTCCTTTTCCAATTCTGGCAGATGTAGTTCCAATAACAGAAAGTAGCATTCCGATAACACAAAGTACCAATTAAGTTGCTGCAGCTGATGGAAGTTAGGTAACCAAAGAGGCAAGGGAAATGACATCGGCAGGTATCCTGGGGTATACTTCTGGGCTTCTGCCTTTTCCTAGTCTATCGAAACATCCAATGAAATCCAGACAGAAAAGAAACTAAGACTCAGGGCATTAAGATTCCTTTAGACACACAAGCTAGTTTTATAGACTCATTGATCTTTAAAGTTAAATAGGGCCTTAGAGATTATCTAGTCCAACTTCTCTCATTTTAATTAGGCCTCCATCAAATTCCCTTTAGGCCAAGGACATGGGAATGAATTCTTGGTTGCATAGCTTTAAAAAGCTGATGGTATTTTGATGAACAAGCTGTAATTGATGATCTTTCAGAAAGATAAAATGTTAGTATAATGAATGATTCATGCTATAACACTAATAGACTTGCACAAGATGCTGCCAACCATACTAGCAACATATGTACTATTTCACTTATGTTTAATTCCATTCATAGCAAACTAATCTCTTAGCTCTTGGAAATCCCTAAATGGGATCTAGAATGGGTCCATTAAATACGGAAACAAGGCAGATGAATCCAGGTATGAAGCGAGTGGGTGGTTTAAGGCTAGAGCAAAAAGCATCTCTTGCTTATCAGAAAACATGTCTATTCTTCCCAGAGGATGCATCTATGCATCTATATCCATCTGTCTATTTGTATGTTTTAAAATAAACTCTTATACAATGTTAATTAAGGAGTCAGACATTATGCTAAATGCTTTGAAAATATTAACTCATTTAATCCTCAGGATAGCCCTATGAGATAAGTACTATGCTTCTCCTCTTTTTTAAAGATGGGGAAATTTAGGAACATCAGGGTTATTTATTTTGCCCAAGGACCCACTGAGTAAATGGTGGAGGCAGGATTTAAACCCACGTAGCCTTGCTCCAGTAACTGCTCTTAATCAGTGGTCCCCAGGCTTTTTGGCACCGGGGACCAGTTTTGTGGAAGACAATTCTTCCACAGCTGGGGTGGGGAGGGGATGGTTCAGACAGTAAAGTAAACGATGGGGAGCAACAAATGAAGTTTTGCTGGCTCTGCAGACCGGCGCTCACCTCCTGCTGTGTAACCCGGATAGAGGTACTGGCCTGCAGCCCAGGAGTCGGGGTCCCCTGCTCTTAACCACTGGACCCCGATGTATGTCAGTGATCTTTCCTTACGGCAGAACACCACTAACCCCCGCCCTCCATTACATTGTGTACAACAAAGTAAAACAAATGCCTTCAAGATACTAGGAAATCTATGTTCCCAGCACTGTAGCCATAGCTATGCCCAACATTTATATCAACATTATGGCTGAACTGATGCTAATTTCACAGATGTTAATTATCATTACACAGCTGTGATTTTACACAAATGATGATATCTCAAATAGCTTCAATCCTTTTTCCACCACTACAGTGTGGTTAAGAGTAATTTTTCATTTGTCATTGTTGCTTTGATTTAGATTCAAGAACTAGAAATCAAATACTTATCATAAAGCTGCTCTTCTTTCTTTCCAAAAAGAATAAACAGCCTATAAGACAATGGTTGAAATATGTAAAAGTTTCTATTTTTACCACTTATCTTCATTCTAACAATTGCTCCTCTTTAAGCCTATTGCTTATGAAATCTTTTCTTGGGACTAAAATAAAGATGCAATTTATATCCAAGACCATGGGGACAACTCCTCTTGGCTAAGATACGTGCAATCCATCATGTTTTTCAAGAGGTCTGCAATGAATGCAACTCAGCATCAGGCGAAAAAGAGAAGCCACCTTTGTGATGTCATTGTGACAAACCATACATTCTTATGCAGCAGTAGATAAGTTTAACTTACACAGTCACATCTTCCAGTTATTAAAACATTTGGACTTTGAGGACATTATTCTAATGGAAATTATTAAATTTCAGTGGAAAACACTTTTAAAGATCCTTCAAGAAAATTGGACATGTTTTCACTTTATCCAGATGTAGAGAGGATAAGAAGCATATAAGACTTTCAGTTAAAATCACTGCTGGTAAATGTATCACTTTTCATGAGGCTGTGTGATTATCTCTGTGGTTCATTTAATTTCATACATAGGAAGGAGAAAGAAGTATTCAACAACCATGGTATGCCATGATGAAATATAGATTAAAATATGCCCCACTACACAAAATAACAGAACCATAAGGTTCTGAACATTTTATCTTAGATAAAAACGTTACTAAGGAAATATTCTGCTTGAGAAGATAAGATAGCTTGACACAGCAGGTTTGCAAATACAATATTGTGTAGTCATGGTGCATTCTATACTGTCCTTTAGCACTTTCTGGAAGCCTATTCTATTTCTGGTTGAACAGAGGAGTTAAGTGATTTGGGTGGCATAATAAAGAAAATTTGTGTGCTTTGCCAGGATAAAACCACAGTCCCGAATTAATATCCTGCACTACAGTCCAAACATGCTTTGACAAGGATGCTATTTCATGGCTCAATAAATACTTATTGACTAAATACAAACGTGACAAAAATGTTTGTCCTTCAACTCGATTCCTTTAGGACCAAACACTCAGGATTTGGGGGAAAAAATAGTGCCAGCCCAGGAACATTGCAACACTTCAAATCATGCTTGTTTTCATTTTGCAATATCCCTGAACTTGCTTGCAAAATGGGTTTCCCTAGTGGCTCAGATGGTAAAGAATTCGCCTGCAAAGCTGGAGACCTGGGTTCAATCCCTAGGTTGGAAAGGTCCCCTGGAGGAGGGCATGGCAACCCTACTTCAGTATTCTTGCCTGGAGAATCCCCACGGACAAAGGAGACTGGCAGGCTACAGTCCACGGGGTCGCAAAGAGCTGGACACGACTGAGCGACTAAGCACATACACACAAATATGCAAAAGCGAAGAAGAGAAATATACTGTTGGATAAACCCGTAAGTTGTTTTGTTCAACAGAAGATTAAAAAAGAAAAAAAAAGAATATATATTAATTTCATTATATGTGCTCTATGTCCAAGTAAGTGACCATCTTGGTGACTAATAAAAATGGTATCAGATGGTCTTCTTAAGGAATTTTGGCCAACTGGTAGGGCTCCTGTCTCCTATTCAGAGAAATCACCCACAAATAATGAACATGGTCCTTTCTTTGCTCCAGCTCTAGGAGGAAACCATTACTTCCAAGGATTAGGCAGCATACTGTAGATTAGGTCATATTTAAGTTAACCTCATTAGAAACACAAAAACTTAAAGACTTTGTTACCTATTTTTCTCTGAGAAATTTCCCTTCAATCACCTTTATTATGGAAAGACCATAATTGGTAAAAGTCAGCAAAGGGATGCACTCTTGGAAAATTCAATATAGTACAGAATCTTTCTTAAAAGCTAAACTTTGATTAGCCTATTCCTAGATATCAAGATACTGGAGAAATCACCTTTCCAATATAAACTTCTTACCCCATCACATATGGGGCACAGTAACCATCAAAGTATTCCTTCTAAGACCATTTTTATCTAATCAACTATATTTTAATTTTTATGGGGGCAACCTTAAGAAATCTTTCTCTTAAGTGTTATTTAAAATTTACTTTGCAATATCATTTTAAATTTAAAATTTATTAAATTTATTAATAAAGTGAGATATATTTATGATTATTTTTTATTCATCAACAGTTCTAGGATCAAGTAAATCTGTCACTAAAGATTATTTAATATATCACTACTATTACTCAGTCATCAGAAGGCTGAGTTTAGGAACAGGACTGCTTTTTCTTATTCTCCAGAAATTTAGCACATGTTTATGTACATACAGTTCATGTCCAAATATTGTGCTCTAAATAAAGGATATTCTAGGACTTGGTCCTTGGCATCTCCTCTTAACTATATTCTCTTCCTAAGTAACCCCATCCAGTCCAAAGGCTTTACTCTATAATAGTTATATGCCAATAACTCTCAGATTTCTATCTCTGCATTTGACTTTTCTCCCAAAACTTTCCTTGTACATCTGAATCTTTGACATTTACTTAGGATGTCTAATGGGGCTTCCCAGGTGACACAGTGGTAAAGAATTCATCTGCCAGTGCAGGAGATGCAAGAGACATGGGTTCAATCCCTGGGTCGGGATGATCTCCTGGCAAAGGAAATGGCAACCCACTCTGGCATTCTTTCTTGGGAAACCCCATGGACAGAGGAGTCCGGTGGGCTACAGTCCATGGGGTTTCAAAGAGTTGGACGCAACTGAGAGACTGAACACACACGCACACTGGAATCTAATAGGCACCTATGCCCTAATTTGGTCAAAGCAGAACTTACTCTTCATCTGGCTTATGCAAAAAAAAAAAAAAAAAAAAAGTGTCTCTTGCAATTGCAAGATACAAATATGCCACCTGTCCCCATCTCAGCCCCTGGCCTTACAAACCTAGGGGCTCTTGAACCCTCTCCATCAGCCTCCAACTGAAAATGTCAGCACTGTTGTGCTACGTTCAAGACATATCCCGAATCTGTCCCATTCTCTCCATTTCCATGACTGTCACTCCCACCCGTGCCACTGTTTCTCTCTCACCTAGACCACTCCAGCAGTAACTTATTCAAGTCCTGTCTCTGCTCTGTTTAAAATCCTTTGTTATTGCTCAGTCATGTCCGACTCTTTTGACCCCATGGACTGCAACCTGCCAGGATCCCCTGTCCATGGAATTTTCCAGACAAGAATACTGGAGTGGGTAGCCATTCCCTTCTCTAGGGGATCTTCCCAACCCAGGGATTGAACCCAGCTCTCCCACATTGCAGGAGGATTCTTTACCCTCTGAGCCATCAGGGAAGCTTGCTTATCACATGCAGCACCAAATACAACCTCTTTGCCCTGGCAACAAAGCCCAACTTGACCTTATAGCTTGGCGCTACCCATACCTCTGATGTGATCTCCTACAACCTACTTATACACCTTTTTTTCTTATGCTAAAGGAAAACTGGCCTTTTCCCCTCTGTCCCTGTAAAATAACAAGCTCATTCCAACCTCACTTAAGCAAAACTTCTCTCAAGGACTTAGACTATGATCTTGCATCAGTACTCGACACAGACTTCTGTGGGTTGTCATATGGTAGTTAACACAAGTCAGTGACTCTGAACCTGGACTGTGCACTGGAACCATCTGCAGAGCTTTAAAAAATACTGATCCCTGGACCCTAAGTGAACTGAATCAGAGTCTCTGTGAGGCACTGAAAAATTCATGTTTCTGAAAGGCTCCAGGTCACCCTGTGGGTAGCTAAGGCTGAGAAGAACCCTGGCACAGGTAATGTGCTCTCTTTCTCTGATTTTCATTGTATATTTACCTGAGTCAGATTTTTTTTTTTTGTTTCCCTTTTCAAGAGACGTTTAAAAAGTAAAAACCCAACAGAGTAGGATGGGGTGTTCTTCACAGTAAAGTGAGAATAAAAAGGAAAAACATATATAAAACAAATGAAAAGGATCAGCTAGTATCATTGTGATTCTGTACTTCTTGCTATCATGGAACCCATTTAGATTTTAATAAGGAACATTTTTTATGGCCCGTGTTCTATTCTTGATCCCACTCTGCATTAAAGACCCAATCTCATGTTTACATCACATCACAGGATGCTGCTGTTGACTTTGAGGATGAATAAACCTTTTTAACATGACAAGAACTCACTGAAATTTGGTGGAATTAGCATTTCTAACAAAACTCAAACTTTTCAGTGCTTTAGGTTAGTTTATTTTGGGCAGCAATATAATGTCCTGTGTCTAAGACAAATGATTTAGAATGAGACAATAAAAGAGATCAAAAGACTTCAACATTCAATTAGTTCACAACCTACCTAAATATCGTTACGTGAGTATAAAGGAATCAAATATATGGATTACATCTCCATCAAAATAGGTTTCAGTAAAGGAGCAGAAAGCTTCAGAAAACTCATTTGGATTTTTTTCAGACGTTAGCTTTTGAGAAGTAGTTCAAGCTGCTCACATGCGTACTTGGTCATTTTAGTTGTGTCCGACTCTGTGTGACCCTATGGACTGTAGGCCACCAGGCTCTATCCATGAGATTCTCTAGGCAAGAACACTGGAGTGGTTGCCATGCCCTCCTCCTGGGGATCTTCTTGACCCAGAGATTGAACCCGGGGCCTTCTCTGTCTTTTGCATCCAAGGCATATTCTTTACTGCTGAGCCACTGAGGAAGCTGCTTACAAAGACCAAAAGCTAACGGGTGTGCTTCTGCCTAGAGAATTTAATGATGCTATAAAGGTTAAGAACTGTCATCAGTGATGGCTGATTAGGGAAATGGAGAGGCCAAAGAACCTGTCATTCATCCACCTTGAAGAAACATGCATTGAGGCTTTATGACAACATTTCTTTCTTGTGGCCTTGGCTTCTTGCAGCAATGGTAATGGGCTGAGCACACACATAAGGGCCCCAACAAGGCAGATATATGGCTGTTTGTTTGTTTCAACTCTCTATGAGCCCATAAACTACATAGCCCAATAGGATGACTGGGGGGCAAGCATTTGGTGCATAGGGTTCTCCTTGTCACTGCAGAGGGAAAGAGTAATTTTTCCAATTAATTTACTTATTCTTTTTAAAACTAATTGCAAATGACAGAGAGACTTTGAAAAAGGAGTTGAGGTCCATGTGTCTCCGTAAGGCCCTGGAGAGCAGTGTGGTATAACACAAAGTAGGCACAGGTGACCTTTGACTTCTGACAACTTGAATCAGAACACTTGTTTGAACACTAACTAACTTTGTCATCTCAGGAATAAACAACAATTACCACCATTATTACAATGATCAATATTGAGATGACAGGTGAGAAAAACTCTCATTGACCCTTATGAGGATTAGAGTCTTAGGTAATTAAGAAGTACGTGTTGGCAAAAACACCACAATCTGATGAAAATCTGGCAGCTACTCCAGAACTGGAAAGCCCAAGCAGAGCTCTCAGTATCAGTTCTTCTTTACCAATAACCCCTTTGTATAATTTTGTAATGAAGTGAACATATTTGAACATCATTCAAAATCTTATCCTTCTGTCAGCTTCATTATTTGTATCATTGTGATGAGCACTAGGAGACTCCTTCCTAAATATGGTCCCACCACACAGAAATCGACAGGCTTCACTATGTTTAAACAGTTCTACTGCTTCTTATCTTTTTGTCACATTGACAAGGCAGACTTTCATGAAGAGAAAAGTGAGTTAGAATAAGGATCTCTTGCCTCAGGATGTTAAAAAGCAAAAGATAGCATCAGATGCCTTCAGAATGCTCCAGACAACAAATACAAGTTTGTTATAAAGCACTTTGAATACTGTTCTATTGACTAAGTGTAATAGGAAGAAAATTTTAGGTGGGACTTCCCTGGTGGTTAAGACTCCACGCTCCCAATGCAGGGGGCCAGGGTCTGATCCCTGGTCAGGAAACTAGATCCCACATACCTGCCACAACTAAGACCCGGCACAGCTAAATAAGCAAACAAATACTGAAAGAAGAAAAAGGAGAAAACATTAGGGAAATTAAAGAAATACCAGCACAGAACTTTTATATGATAGAAAAAGACAGGGAAAAAAAAAGCCAATAGCCCCATAACATCCCTTGAGGGGGCAGATTCTCTCTGAGGTACACTCATATAGTTGGTTATTATGATACTGTGAAGTAAACCATATAAAGAAGGCTTTTACAAAGAAAAACACTTTCACCTAGAATTGATGCCAACATTAATAACGTAAGTATTTCAGTGTCTCATAGCCAAAGTTCCATATTTTAGCTACCTTTGCAAGAAAACCCAAGAAAATCAATTTGCATCTAAAAGCTCCTTCATGGAGTTGGCTTGGTTTTGTGGCAGGCATCCCAGCTCGCTTAGAGAAGCAGAGGTTGAAGTCTCTTCACAGGGGATTGTTTGGTCCCAGTTGAATAACCTGCTGGCATCTGCTGTTAGCAGAGTGGTAAGCAGATTATGGGTGAGCAGATATTAATATTCTGATTAAACATTTTAAAACCTCACACCACTATTTAAGAAAAATAATTACACTACTCTGGGAGAACTCTTACACTTAACCATTCTGAAGCCACTTTTAGTCTTATAATGTCTATATTTCATTATCTTAAAAATCTCTACCTATTGCTTACTTTCCAAAATCAAAACTTTTTCTCTCCACTGCCCTAATTAAACTGCAGTGTCTAAAATCAATGTGAATATATGACTTCCTTGGAAAATCACATTGGTTTTCAGACTTTACATTATGCTCTCTTCCTTCCCAGATCTCCTTTTTAAAAAGACAAGGCTGCAGTCATCCTTGGCCTCAGCTTCTATAAAAACCCAGCACAGCCTTGGCAGCCCTCCTGGAAAGACTTCTTGTTTCCTGAGGATCCATTGATTTAACAAACTTAACAAACTTAATAACAGAAGCTATGAAGGAGACATTTGCAGTAAGCATTCTGCAGTTATGAAGCAACAAAATTTACTAGACCACAATAATTTCTCTAACACCATCCATCATGTAGATTATATAATTTAGCATGATAACCAGGAAAGTTATTAATTGTTATTAATTGAGGTCTGCAGTGAAGATACAGGTCTTAAAAATCAACAGTAAAACTAGTGGGTTACCACAACTTATTTCTGGGTTCAGATTGCAAAGTTTGTTTATTTCTTGGGTGCTTACTAAATGGGGCCGCTGTATTGGAGAGAAACTAAGGGATGACCGTCTATGCTGACACTATTGAATATTGGAAGCATCTATGATCCCCACTTCTAATTTGACCAGTTAGGTTGATAAAGATCCAGCTCAAGGAGACACAGACTTTGGGCATCTACTCGAGAATGCTATCAGACTGATGGAGAGATGTGGCTGTATGGGAGAAAGGGCAGAACATCTTGCAAAGGACTTCTATAGCTCTTCAAGAGGAACAAGGGGGAGGAGCCCAGAGGAGGTTAACTCTTCCATCCCATCCTTGGCAGCCCTGCCCTCTGTCCAGGCATCACCCCTTCTTCTTCTCCTGACCTCTCTTCCACCCCTGTGGTCACTGGCCCAGTCAGGAGATGCTGCTGGAGAGAGAGGAGGCCAGAAGATCCAGAGACTCCACTAACAGTCAGCTCAGGGAGCCCTTCCATCCACATGCCCTCAATTCCAGAAATATCTTCCGCTGCTAACACTTGGGGAAAGCAGACATAAATCCTACACTGCCTGGGGAGGGTGCTGTGGAGGAGGGCTTCCTTCCCTTATTGTGGCAGGTATGATGTGGTAACTGACCAGACCTAATGCTCCAGCATGGACTCTGAGAAGGCTCAGACTACTTCCTACATCCCTGGCCCTACGAGGTGGTAGCTCAAGGAGCATGCCCAGAAGAAAGACCACAGCCAGGAAGCTGGAGAAAGAGCTAAGGAGGGGACTGGCCTTCTGACAGAAGCAAGGATTCTTAACCTCTTGGCTCGGAATAATCACCTCTTCTCTTCCTCTGATTCATGAGCAATGGGTTCCAAAAGAGAGGCCCCTCTTTCGCAGCCCCAAAGTGAGGAGAACCTGATCCACAGCTGGACAGAGGTGGTGGGCAGCTATCAGCCAGCACCAACCACTGTCCATCTGTCTTTCCCCAAATCCTCCCCCTCTACCCCGTAAACATCTGTCTCCCAGAGCCTTGGGTATGCTCCTGGCCTTGTCTGACTCCTCCTCCCACACAGGCAGTGGACGAGTCCCTCGTGGAAAAGGCGAAGCTGGGAGAGGGATCCTCTCCCGGAGGGCCGCTTGGGCTGGGCACTCATTCATTCACTGGGCTAGGGCGGGTGGATAGCGGCGGCGGAGCCAGGGCCAGCCCAGGAAAAGCGGCCACTTAAGAAAGACTCCCCAGGTAACCCCCACGCCGGGAGCGCAGCGCCCTGCCAGACTGTCAGCGTGCGCGGGGCGGAGCCCACACCCACCACCAGGACCAGCGCGCGCAAAGACTGAGCGCGGTGAGCGTGGGCGCTCCGACCCGGTCCAGCGAGGGCGGTGAGAGCAGCCTTCTCCACCCAACCCGGGGCTCAGAAAACCTGTGTAGGGAGCCCAGAGCGGCGGCGGGACGGTGGGCCGAGGCGGGCGACGCGGCCCGCGCCTCCTCCTGCCCCCGCGCAGTCCCGAGTCTTGGGGCCACCGACCTGCCAGCCGTCTCTCCCGGACGTTTTTCCACAGCCGATCCCAGGCTCTGGCAGTGGAGTCCCGCAACTGCTCACTGATTGACCGCCTGAGCTGCGTTTGGAGAGGTTTCCGCTTGCCGGTCATTTTAGATCCGTCCTCATAACGACCAGCGGGGCTTGCCACCGCCACTCCCGCGTGGCCCGCAGCTTAGACTCCCGGCGACTCGGGTCGCCAGACGCGGGACTCACGCTGGGGTCCCGGGACCAGCCGGGGGCGCGACATGGGACCTCCGCCTTCCCGCGCAGCGGCCGGGATGCGTCTCCACTGCGCGCGCTGCGCAAGGGCACCTCTGCGCTCCGTCCACTGCTCTACTCTGTTCCCACTTTCCCTCTCCTCCCTCCCCTCGGCTCGGCGCTCCTCCGCTCCCGTCCCCTCCCGTCCTTCCCTCCCCCCTCTCTCCGGGACGGTCTGGCGCCCCACTCCTTCCCCCAGCGAGCTTTCTCTTCCTACCCCCCTCCCCTAAATCTGACAGCATGGTTCGGACGGGCCCCCAGTCACGGAATTTCCACCCCTCTTTTCACTCAGAGACCAGGGGCTGAACCATATTCTTCCCATTTCTCGATACTTTCCATTTTTACTCACAGAAACCGCCACCATTACAACCATTACAAAAATTTTACACTAAGCCACAGCTGGTGCCGAAAAAGCTCATCATGGTTTTCCTGAATTCAAGTCACTTGAAATGGGCTCCTCGGTTTGGCCTTTATGGAGGTAGATACTGGTGCTCTTAACAGAAGTCTTTTCTGGTTTCATGAATGAAACGATTTTCAGACTGCAATCTACAATCAAACTAAAATTATTTATTCATTGCATAGTCATTGAGTGGGAGGGAGGAAACTAACCTGTAAATATTAAAGCCAAACCATGAGAAGCCTACATAAAATAAACTTGCATGTTCTGGTAAAGCATTAAAATCTGTATCCAGTCAGAAAAGTAGGTATTATGAGGAAGTGAAATGTGAAAATAAAAGCGTTTCAGCCAATAACATGAAGTAGGCTTATAATTTGAAATTAACCCTGATTCTTACAGGGACAAGGCAGGAAATATACCGACCGAATCTTTAAAGAAATACCTGAGGAGGTGGTGTCCAAGTCATTTCCCTGGGCTCTAAAGCCTCCCTGAAAAGGTGAAGACAAGCCTCAGGGTGTCCTCCTCTTCTCAAAGCTTTGCTTTTAAAGGGCTTGGAGGACCTTTAGAAAATGTAATTAAGACATCTGATGTACTCAACGATATGAGATGGGATTAATGTCATACACCTCAAGTTTGGCTAGAGAAACTAAATTATTTCAAAACAGAATTTCTGAATAATTTAAACAGTAAAATTGCTTGAAAATCAATTTATAAAAAGTACAAAATTGCCTTTGTATCAGATGCTAAGAGCAAGAATTTAGTCGGCTGTTTTGTTTTTTTTTTTAATTCACATGCTCCATGTGAAGTCTGAAAATTAAACTATCCAATCCTCTCTCTATTATATAAATTGCTATTAACTTAAGGAGTAGAAATTAGCAGCTTCCTAAAGTATTCCATCTGCAATTCTATACTTTTAGTAAATATTCCCTCCACTAGTTTATACTGTTGGTAGAAAATTGGGGGAGAAAGATGTTAAAAACCATTTTTATTGTCTTATACTCTCTTATTTTAAATATTCAAAAATGTTCTCGAGTGAAATACTTTGGAATGAGCTAGACAGTAGTGGCTGAGCTTTTCTGTGCCATCCTGGTAAATCTTTGAAATGATCAGCAGCTATGAAGCAATAAGTCATGGATCAGAAACAGACTTGAAACTATGGCGGCCAGTTGTACACTAATTCACATTGCTTTCTGGACCCATGCCAAATACCCTTTTGATTACATCCTCTGTTTTGTTTGCATGTAGTAGTAAGGAAATGCTCAGCAAGAAGCAAGATTTGTGTTATCTTAAAGTGACTGCTGTTCAGTATAATGACAAAATGTTTCACAATTATGTTCCCAGGGAAGCGGTGTATTTAACTTTTAAAAAAGGATCTCTAATTGAATCAAACAGAGGCAGTCGTTGTTACATTATAAACACTGGAATAGAATAGTACAAGGAGCATTCCAGCCATTTCACTGATCATTAGCTCTGAAGATCCTGGGCCCCTACTTATTGATACTTTCTACTTTAATACATATTTTATATTCAGATGTCATAGATTAGGGGTTTTCTTTTAAGTGACTAATTTGAAGATAAATTCTGGCCTTGCAGATTTGTTTAGTTCTGTCTGTTGAAGGGACCATGAATTCAGGACTGTCCAACAGAAGCCAAATGAAAGACTAGAGGGATATTCTCAGAACAGAACAGGTGCTACACAGCACAACTAAGTTCCCTGACTGCCCAGTTGCTGACCCTGCTGGAGGGAAGCTTACCGCTGTGCAGATGCAGCAGCCACAAATGCAAGTTTTCTGAACTCAGCGGGCTACTTGGAGACTTTTATACAGGTCCTTGTCTGTGGGGTCGCACGGAGTCGGACATGACTGAAGCAACTTAGCAGCAGCAGCAGTAGCAGCATCAACTCCCGTTTTCCAGGAGTCATACTTCAAAGCTGAACCTTAAAAGATTACCCTGCCTCCTGGGGTCTTCACCTTGAGCAGATGACCATACCCTTACTTTGCAGAAAAGAAATTAGGCAAGTCCTTATCCCTGTTGTTGTTGTTGTTCAGTCGCTCAGTTGTGTCCAACTCTTTGTTACCCCATGGACTGCAGCACACCAGGCTCTCCTGTTCTTCATCCTCTCCCGGAGCTTGCTCAAACTCATGTCCATTGAGTGGGTGATGCCATCCAACTATCTCATCCTCTGTCATCCCCTTCTCCTCCTGCCTTCAACCTTTCCCAGCAGCAGAGTCTTTTCCAATGAGTCAGTTCTTCACATCAGGTGGCCAAAGTATTGGAGCTTCAGCTTCAGCATCAATCCTTCCAATGAATGTTCAGGACTCATTTCCTTTAGGATTGACTGGTTGGATCTCCTTGAAATCCAAAGGGACTCTCAAGAGTCTTCTCCTGCACCACAGTTTGAAAGCGTCAATTCTTTGGCACTCTGCCTTCTTTATGGTCACACGGAGTTAAAAACCATAGCTTTGACTAATATGGACCTTTGTCAGCAAAGTGATTAAAAAGTCTCTGCTTTTTATTACACTGTCTAGGTGTGTCATAGCTTTCCTTCCAAGGAGCAAGTGTCTTTTAATTTCAAGGCCGCAGTCACTATCCACAGTGATTCTGGAGCCCAAGAAATAAACTCTGTTACTGCTGCTACTTTTTCCCCTTTTGTTTGCCATGAAGTGATGGGGGCAGATGTATGATCTTTTTGAATGTTGAGTTTTAAGCCAGCTTTTTCACTCTCCTCTTTCACCCTCATCAAGAGGCTCTTATGTCATCTGAATATCTGAGGTTATTGATATTTCTCTCAGAAATTTAAATTCCAGTTTGTGATTCATCCAACCTGGCATTTTGCGTGATGTACTCTGCATGTAAATTAAATAAGCAGGGTGACAATATATGGCCTTGTTGTACTCCTTTCCCAGTTTTGAACCAGTCCATTTTTCCACATCCAATTCTAACCAGCTTCTTTACCCATGCACAGGTTTCTCAGGAGATGGGTAAGGTGGTCTGGTATTCCCATCCCTTTAAAATTTTCCACAGTTTGTTTTGATCAAGACAAACACACAAAGTCAAAGATTTCAGTGCAGTCAATGAAGCAGAAGTAGATGTTTTTCTGGAACTCCTTTACTTTCTCCATGATCCAGTGAATCTGGCAATTTGCTCTCTGGTTCCTCTGCATCTTTGAAACCCAGCTTGTACATCTGGAAGTTCTTGGTTCACATACTGTTGAAGCCTAGCAGTTTGATCTCAGGTTCCTCTGGACATCGTTCTGTCTGTCTGTTTACAGGCAGACCTTGAGCAATGTTAGATCTGTCTGATTCAGCAGTGTGTCCTCAGCATCTAGATCACTCCTTGACAGCTGTGCTCAGTAAAAACTTGCAGAATAAATGAGTGATTCTTCTCTGATGTTACATATCATTTACTTTGCTAATGATATTCCTGAAAATTTACCTCTAAACCTACGCTTCTGACTCTATGTCCTATGTTAGCAAAGTGATGCTACCAGCCAACCTTCTTGTGTCCAAGAGACAAGAGAGAATCTAGAAGACATTCTGAACCTTCCATCTTTCTCTGCCTCTCCAGCCCCATAGTTAAGTTCAGGTTTTCTTCTCTCCCCGCCCCCACCCCTGAATTTCAGCATAATGAGCTTCACGTTAGAAAGCTACTGCTCTCACTCGGTTCTATGTCTTTATACATTTCTTCTGCTTGAACACCTCTCTTCTGATTTTTTCTTCACGCAACCTTTAAGAGTCAACTCAGATGTCACCTCCTCCTGGAAGCCTTCCATGAATCCCGGTGGGTGAATGTTCCTCCTCTCTTGTGTTCCTACAGCACCTCGGCCCGTCTCCAGAGAAGCACACATCACAGAGCACTGTAGGGGGGCAACTGTCCACTTTCCTCACAGCCTCCCCACTAGTCCTGAGTTTCTACAGTGGGACTGATACTTTTACTTCTGAATCTCTTGCACCTTTTCTAGTGAACAGCACATAAAGGCTCATTTACTGACTAAATGAATTTAACATTATAGTTTTGGATGGCTAGTTATTATTGAATCTGTTCCTTAGTATAAATACAAATCGTAATTATGCTTGTGGGATCATTATCAGTCTATTTACATAAAGTTTATTAATTTTAAGCAAGACATGTTGAAATTAGTCCTGAACAGTCATTGGAAGGACTGATGCTGAAGCTGAATTCCTGAAAAAGAAAATCAGCCCTGAATATTCATTGGAAGGACTGATGCTGAAGCTGAAGCTCCAATTCTTTGGCCACTTGATGTGAAGAACTGACTCAATGGAAAAGATCTTGATGCTGGGAAAGATTGAAGGCAGGAAGAGAAGGGGACAATAGTGGATGAGATGGCTGGATGGCATCACCGACTTGACAGACACGAGTTTAAGCTCTAGGAGTTGGTGATGGGCAGGGAAGCCTAGTGTGCTGCAGTCCATGGGGTCATAAAGAGTTGGACATGACCGAGTGACTGAATTGAACTGAATATGTATTGATGGTTATAGATTTTTAAACATAGAAAAGTATAAATAGAAACATTAAAAATATCTTTAATATTACCAGAAAGAGTTATAAATTTTCCTTTTTCATTTTCTCTTTAGAACACATAAAAATTAGAATAACTTTTATATCAAATTTTGAAATTTTTCTCATTTAGCATTATATTGGGAGCATTTCCCCAATTTATTGTTGTCTTTTGAAATATAGACTCAAGTGAATGTATAGAATTTTGTTGGATAGACATAGCATAATTTATTTTCAAACTTTCATAATTTTGGACACTTTATTTCAAATTTCTGAAATTACAAACAAGACTGTCAACAACATTAAAAAAGGGGGGAAAATATTTTTTTTTCTTTCTCCTCTTAATGCTGTATGATCAAGGCCTATCACCACTGTCAACCCCAACCATAAGTAATAAGCAGGTGCTGCCACCCATCCTCCTATACACATGAAGCCAGTATCTCTGAATTCTCTTAAATTCGGATCTTTTCCACTTCTCCCATGTTCAACTCATCTCTGCCAGGCCTCCCTGTCCATCACCATCTCCCGGAGTTCACCCAACCCATGGCCATCGAGTTGGTGATGCCATCCAACGATCTCATCCTCTGTCATTCCCTTCTCCTAATGCCCTCAATCTTTCCCAGCTTAAGGGTCTTTTCAAATGAGTCAGCTCTTCACATCAGGCAGCCAAAGTATTGGAACTTCAGCTTTAGCATTGGTCTTTCCAATGGATACTCAGGACTGATCTCCTTTAGGATGGACTGGTTGGATCTCCTTGCAGTCCAAGGGACTCTCAAGAGTCTTCTCCAACACCACAGTTCAAAAGCATCAATTCTTCGGCATTCAGCCTTCTTCACAGTCCAACTCTCACATCCATACATGACCACTGGAAAAACCATAGCCTTGACTAAACGGACCTTTGTGGGCAAAGTAATGTTTCTGCTTTTGAATATGCTATCTAGGTTGGTCATAACTTTACTTCCAAGGAGTAAGCGTCTTTTAATTTCATGGCTGCAGTCACCATCTGCAGTGATTTTGGAGCCCCAAAGAATAAAGTCTGACAATGTTTCCACTGTTTCCCCATCTATTTCCCATGAAGTGATGGGACCAGATGCCATGATCTTCCTTTTCTGAATGTTGAGCTTTAAGCCAAATTTTCACTCTTCTCTTTCACTTTCATCAAGAGGCTCTTTAGTTCTTCTTCACTTTCTGCCATAAGGGTGGTATTATCTGCCTATTTGAGGTTATTGATATTTCTCCCAGCAATCTTGATTCCAGCTTGTGCTTCCGCCAGCCCAGCGTTTCTCATGATGTTCTCTGCATATAAGTTTAATAAGCAGGGTGACAATATACAGCCTCAACATACTCCATTTCCTATTTGGAACCAGTCTGTTGTTCCATGTCCAGTTCTAACTCTTGCTTCCTGACCTGCATATAAGTTTCTCAAGCGGCAGGTCAGGTGGTCTGGTATTTCCCATCTCTTTCAGAATTTTCCACAGTTTATTGTGATCCACACAGTCAAAGGCTTTGGCATAGTCAATGAAGCAGAAATAGGTGTTTTTCTGGAACTCTCTTGCTTTTTTGATGATCCAGCGGATGTTAGCGATTTGATCTCTGGTTCCTCTGCCTTTTCTAAAACCAGCTTGAACATCTGGAAGTTAAGGTTCACGTATTGCTGAAGCCTGGCTTGGAGAATTTTGAGCATTACTTTGCGAGCGTGTGAGATGAGTGCAATTGTGCAGTAGTTTGAGCATTCTTTGGCATTGCCTTTCTTTGGGATTGGAATGAAAACTGACCTTTTCCAGTCCTGTGGCCACTGCTGAGTTTTCCAAATTTGCTGGCATATTGAGTGCAGCACTTTCACAGCACTGTCTTTCAGGATTTGAAATAGCTCCACTGGAATTCCATCACCTCCACTAGCTTTGTTTGTAGTGATGTTTTCTAAGGCCCACTTGACTTCACATTCCAGGATGTCTGGCTCTAGNTGACCTTTTCCAGTCCTGTGGCCACTCTGAGTTTTCCAAATTTGCTGGCATATTGAGTGCAGCACTTTCACAGCACTGTCTTTCAGGATTTGAAATAGCTCCACTGGAATTCCATCACCTCCACTAGCTTTGTTTGTAGTGATGTTTTCTAAGGCCCACTTGACTTCACATTCCAGGATGTCTGGCTCTAGGTGAGTGATCACACCATCATGATTATCTTGGTCATGAAGATCTTTTTTGTACAGTTCTTCTGTGTATTCTTGCCATCTCTTAATATTTTCTGCTTCTGTTAGGTCCATACCATTTCTGTCCTTTATTGAGCCCATCTTTGCATGAAATGTTCCCTTGGTATCTCTAATTATCTTGAGGAGATCCCTAGTCTTTTCCATTCTATTGTTTTGTTTTTAGTTTTACTTTATTTTACTTTACAATACTGTATTGGTTTTGCCATACATTGACATGAATCCATCTCGGGGGTACATAAGTTCCCAGGGAGGAACTCATGGGAGGTGGCGGGGGGGAGGTTTCAGGATTGGGAACTCATTCTATTGTTTTGCTCCACTTCCTTGCATTGATTTCTGATGAAAGCCCTCCTATCTCTCCTTGCTATTCTTTGGAACTCTGCGTTCAAATGAGAATATCTTTCCTTTTCTCCTTTGCTTTAGCTTCCCTTCTTTTCACAGCTATTTGTAAGGCCTCCTCGGACATCCATTTTGTTTTTCTGCATTTCTTTTCCTTGGGGATGGTCTTGATCCCTGTCTCCTGTACAATGTCCGAACCTCCATCCTTAGTTCATCAGGCACTCTATCAGATCTAGTCCCTTAAATCTATTTCTCACTTCCACTGTATAATCATAAGGGAATCCCCAGTGGAATATAGTGCCCAATACATGGTAAGTGCTCAATATATATTTATTGAATGAATACAATTTGGAAATTGGGGTTATAAAGTGGCTGGGGAAACTAGGTGTGCCCATGTGTTGTCCACTGAAATGTTGAAATATTTAGCATTAATCCATTAAAAAAGATAGAAATTGATAAATATGCACCACAGGTACCAAGTCACAACTGACAGGACATTTAATATTACTATCAGTTCAGTTCAGTCGCTCAGTCGTGTCCGACTCTTTGCGACCCCATGAATCGCAGCACACCAGGCCTCCCTGTCCATCACAAACTCCCGGAGTTCACTCAAACCCATGCCGATGGAGTCAGTGATGCCATCCAGCCATCTCATCCTCTGTCATCCCCTTCTCCTCCTGCTCCCAATCCCTCCCAGCATCAGAGTCTTTTCCAATGAGTCAACTCTTTGCACGAGGTGGCCAAAGTACTGGAGCTTCAGCTTTAGCATCATTCCCTCCAAAGAAATCCCAGGGCTGATGTCCTTCAGAATGGACTGGTTGGATCTCCTTGCAGTCCCAGGGACTCTCAAGAGTCTTCTCCAACACCACAGTTCAAAAGCATCAATTCTTCAGCGCTCAGCCTTCTTCACAGTCCAACTCTCACATCCATACATGACTACTGGAAAAACCATAGCCTATAGGTAGTTGTTATTAACCATTTAGAACATTTAATCAAGCTTATTAATTACTTAGGATTTTTTTCCTCCCAAATTTGAATTTTACACTTGAGGAGACTAATTTTGTCATAATTTAATGTCCTCTTTCCACTCAAACTAGGGTTGGAATCTAAAGTTTTTGGAGTTAAAATTTAATTGCAGTCATCAGTATCATAAATATGCAATATAAATGAATTGTATTATCCTTAATAGGTAGGAGTGTTCTGCGAAGTTAACGTGCAAGGTGAACATGTGACTCTCTGAATTGGACTACAGTATTGAAAAAAAAAAACAAAAACCATATTCTATCTAGGGAAAAAGACAACATATTGTTTGATAAAGCAAACACGGTTTTAAAGGAGAATAGGATAATGATTAAGAAAAAGAAAGAAGCTATAGAGTATGGATAAGATCTGAAGGACAGAAGTTAAAGGACAGAAACCAGAGGAACAAAAAAGGACTCCAGTAAAACACATCAAAGTGTTGGGCAGAAAGAGAAGCTGCTGGAATTATTTTGGAGAGACGCAACTGCAGGAGGTAAAAACCCTGGAATAAGAACCAGTTGGGCACCTTCCACGTAAGCGTGAAGTGATCACGTAACAAACTGATTTAGATTAAACTGAGCCGCAAGCAGGAGAGGAACTGCGTTCCCTAGAGAGTGAAGAGGGGGATTCATAGGAATAGAAGAGGGCCTGGGTGTTGTTGCAAACAAAAATCCATAGCCTCAGCGAATTCTAATAGAGAAATCTAGAAGTTAATGGGATTTGAGAAACAGAGGTGCTGGAAAGGATTGTTCAGAGGCTTCAAATTGGGCAAGGGACACTGAACAATATAAACTCACACTTTTGATGCCCACCAACCATACACAGCCAGTGTCTGGCATTTCACTCCATTGTGACATTGTGAAACTGCATTAGAACAGTTCCACATGCTGGACGACAGCACTTAGGGCTGGAGATGGGAGTCCTACCAAGGAAGTTAAGGTAGGATGGCAAGTTGGAGACTCTCCTGGGTTTACTTTCGATGCAGCCAAAAGTAAACCCAGGATTTTCTAGCAGATGGAACATCACATATTTCATCAAGGGGTTTTGTAGATAAATCATAGGAGACCTGAATACAAAATGCAATCCCTTGACTTTCAATATCTCGAAGAATAAATTGTGTTCTCTGGAACCCTTGTTTATGAACTGTAATTCACTGAAGATCAAATGTCTTACACCAGGAAAGCATTTTGCTCTGTTTTCTCTCTACTCATTATATTTTTCTTGGTATAACTAGTAAACATAATAATTTTCATTTGAGACATTAATTATCCCTGTTCACAAATCTTATTACTTTCTCTTTAATGGCTTTATGTTATTTTAGCCACTTTCATGTTCTTAAATAACATCTTTATTAAGATATTGACTGTATACCATACAATTCACCTATCGATTATTTTATTTTAAGCAAACGTTTTCTTAATACTATTAGTTGGAGATGTGCATCATAAGGTCCTATGGCTTTTATCCCATGTGTAGCATCATAGACACAAATATTGTAAATTCACTTAGTAAGCAAGTGTACGTATACTTTATATGCATATGTGCATCATGCGTGTGTACTCAGTTGTGTCCGATTCTTTGTGACTCCATGACCTGTGACCCAAGAGGCTCCTCTGTCCATGGGATGTTCTAAGCAAGAATAGTGGAGTGGGTTGCCATTTCCTCCTCCAGGGGGATCTTCCTGACCCAGGGACTGAATCTGCATCTCTTGAGTCTCCCTTGGCTATGATTATTAAAAATACTTGTGAATAATATTTCCTAATATTTAACATCATAGTTATCTTTAAAAAAAGACAGGATAAAGGATAGAACCCTGACACAGATACTGAAGAGATTTAATAAATACTTCTAAGACTGATAAATATGTTTGTTTTCAGATTTACAGAATACAATGAATTCTTAGAGCAGAGTTATCTTCAAAACTCTACTTCATTCTTCCAAAACAAGATTTCTTAGAAGTAACTATTTTAATGTCTGTGATCTTAACCTTAGATCTGTTGTTATTTCTATAAGGTCATAAAAACCTAACAAGGCACCTGCTTTTGATTTTAGGTTTCTATTTTCTCCTTTAAATTTCCTAAGCACCTGCCTAAACCACCTAACCAAGCTTGCCTTCCTTCACCACCATTCATTCTTGCCATATGACACTGTTAGGTTTTTCCTTAGTTCACTTAGCTTTTCAAACACCTGCAGTTCAACAACAAGGATAGTATTGTCTGGCTTTTTCATTTAGCAATGAGTTGATTTACCTGTCAAGATAAACTTCACTGTACATATTACTGGCTCTCTGGATTAATGCCTTATAAAACAGCACATTTGCACTGTTCTATGCCCTTCATAAGCATTAAACACTGATTTCATTTGATAGGCCAAATACTATATCAACATTTAGTGAAAGGAGCTTATTGCTGGGGGTTCAAAGATGAACTGTTATGAAAGTGAACCTTTTGTATTCAAGCTAAATGTTTATTTGTTATAAGGGACCTTCAGCAGTTAGGACAGGAGTTATCCATTCCTGTAAAAGAATATTGTATAGGTATCTAGTAGTCCAAGTTTGCTTTAAAAATACATTAAAATAAATATATAGCTAAATGATTAATGACATTAACAGCATGAACACTCATCACCCTTTGCCACTATGCAGATAAATATATCAAGAAAAAGGGAAATGTAGACTTTTCATCACATCAGAGATGCACTACATCATTGTCCGAATGACTTTATTTTTTACAAAATGAATGTTAGACATAAAAAATAATGTTCCCAGATCCTCTTTTAATTTATATCTAATAAAGCAGATATATGGGTAATAATACCAAGTTGAGTTTTGAAACCTGAAGACAGTTCTCTGCCTTAAACAGTTAATCAATGCCACATACAAACTGGCTTCAGTTAAATTCAGTCTAAGATTGCTGTGATCTGGTTAACAAATAAACAAACAAACAAAAAAGTTACAATTATTTCTTCCCAGTGGTGAATAACTCTTAAAAAATAAAAAGGACAAAAAAATTTTTAAACTAGTGAAAGCAATAATAAATCTTGCTTACAATATTAAAAACTATTCTTTATGTCTTAATATCCATTTGCTTAAATCTTGAGTGCTGTATTCTCAAATTTACTAATTTACTTTAATCTGTCCTAGTTCTGCTTTCTTCTTGGTGGGAAGAATATACTATGGTGAAATGGCAGCTAGCCACGTATCTAATCTGCTTTTACCTTATTGTGCAATGGAAGCCAATTCACAATGATTTGGTGAAAGACTCAATTGGAACTCACAGGATTCTTTCCTTGCCAATATTAAACATTTTATTGGAATGTGATAAGTATTTCAAATTGAACTATATTTAAGAAGGTTTGTTGTGCTATGTGAATTTCAGAATTTAGTAATCTCTCACACTGTGGGTAGTTCCTAATGAATGCATATCAACAAAGATCTGTTATTTTCAGATATATAACCATCTGGGAAAAGTGCCCAAAGGGCCTAGTAGCTGTAAGAACTCTCCTCCCCCTTCTGATAACAGGTCTTGTGATTTCCTCCCCTTCCTCCTTCCATCACTGCTGTTTGGTATTGCTTATGTCCCCAGTCTCTCCCTGGACTTCAAACACTTCTTATTTCAGAGGAGTAAACTCTATGAGCAATCCCTTTCCCCACTTCCTCAAGGCACCCCTCCACCAGCACTATTTCCCAATGGGTCCTGGGTCAAGTAACATCTAACCAGTCTCCATCTCACATTCTGGCCTAGCTTCTGTAATACAGAAAGACTCCTTCAAATAAGTGGTATTTGTAAAAAATGTGGACAAATCTAATGGCCTATTTGTATTCAAATATTATAGTCACTCAAAAAGTCATTCAGTCACTCAACAAGTACTCCTTGAGTACATCCTGAATAACAGACCTCAGGCGGGGTCCATGGTACAACTGTCTGTCCCTATTACAGGCTTGAAAATGAGGAGAAATAATGAGAGTTTCAGTTCAGTTCAGTTCAGTTGCTCAGTCGTGTCTGACTCTTTGCAGCCCCATGAATAGCAGCATGCCAGGCCTCCCTGTCCATCACCAACTCCCGGAGTTCACTCAGACTCACGTCCATTGAGTCCATGATGCCATCCAGCCATCTCATCCTCGGTCGTCCCCTTCTTCTCCTGCCCCCAATTCCTCCCAGCATCGGAGTTTTTTCCAATGAGTCAACTCTTCGCATGAGTTGGCCAAAGTACTGGAGTTTCAGCTTTAGTATCATTCCCTCCAAAGAAATCCCAGGGCTGATGTCCTTCAGAATGGACTGGTTGGATCTCCTTGCAGTCCAAGGGACTCTCAAGAGTCCCTCCAACTCCATAGTTCAAAAACATCAATTCTTCAGTGCTCAGCCTTCTTCACAGTCCAACTCTCACATCCATACATGACCACAGGAAAAACCATAGCCTTGACTAGACGGACCTTAGTCAGCAAAGTAATGTTTCTGCTTTTGAATATGCTATCTAGGTTGGTCATAACTTTTCTTCCAAGGAGTAAGCATCTTTTAATTTCATGGCTGCAATCACCATCTGCAGTGATTTTGGAGCCCCAAAAATAAAGTCTGACACTGTTTCTACTGTTTCCCCATCTATTTCCCATGAAGTGATGGGACCGGATGCCATGATCTTTGTTTTCTGAATGTTGAGCTTTAAGCCAACTTTTCCACTCTCCTCTTTCACTTTCAACAACAGGCTTTTTAGCTCCTCTTCACTTTCTGCCATAAGGGTGGTGTCATCTGCATATCTGAGGTGATTGATATTTCTCCTGGCAATCTTGAATCCAGCTTGTGTTTCTTCCAGTCCAGTGTTTCTCATGATGTGCTCTGCACAGAAGTTAAATAAACAGGGTGACAATATACAGCCTTGACGTACTCCTTTTCCTGTTTGGAACTAGTCTGTTGTNGAAGATGATAGAAGTGATGCCTGCTGTTAATAGGTTGAATTGTGGATCCCAAGCCCCACCTCAGTATCTCCAATAGTGATTTTATGTGGAAATTGCATCACTGTGAATGTAATTAGTTAGGCTGAAGTCATACTGGAGTAGGGAGGGGCCATAATGTAATTGATTTTTACACTTAAAAAGAGGAAATTTAGACACAGACACACATGGAGAATAGATGTGAAAATGAAGGCAGAGATGGTGGTGATTCCTCTACAAGTGAAGGAGCTCTAAAGGTCACCCGGAAATGCCCAGGGAAAACGGATTCTTCCTCACAACCCTCAGAAGGAACTGACTATGCTGGCACCCTGAAATCAGACTTCTAGCTTCTAGAACTGAGACAATAAATATCCATTATTCAAGTCACTCAGTTTGTGGTACTTTGTTACAGAACCCCAGAAAACCAATATACCAGCTAATAGTACTTTGTGGCAAAAACAAAGCAATATTGCAAACTAACCAGACTGATACTTAATTATGTCTCATAAACCGTTTCAGAAGAAGATTCTGAGGATTACATGCAAACTTTGTATATAAATATGGATATAAATGCTTCCCTGGTAGCACAGCTGGTCAAGAATCCACCAGCAATGCAGGAGACACTAATTCGATGCCTGGGTTGGGAAGATCCTCTGGAGAAGAAATAGGTTACACACTCGAGTATTCCTGGGCTTCCCTGGTGGCTCAGCTGGTAAAGAACCCACCTGCAATGTGGGAGACTGGGGTTCGACCCTTGAGTTGGGAAGATCCCCTGGAGAAGGCAGAAGCTACCCACTCCAGTATTTTGGCCTGGGTCGCAAAGAGTTGAACATGACTGAGTGACTTTCACTTTCATGGATATAAATACACCTTTATTTGTAGAGGACAAAAGGAAAATATCTGACATAAAAAAACATTTTCACCTAAATGTTACCGTTATGATAAAAAGCTTCTTGATGAAAGTAAAAGAGGAGAGTGAAAAAGTTGGCTTAAAGCTCAACATTCAGAAAACGAAGATCATTTGATTCATGGGGTCGCAAACAGTCGGACACGACTGAGCGGCTGAACTGAACTGAACTGATAGCTCCCAGTAGCTCCCTTTGGTATTGTTGTGAATATTTTTCAGATCACTAACTTTTCCAACTTCTCAGAATAGTTTAACATGTGAGAAAGAGACTGGGGAATTTGAGTTTCTTTTTGCTGATAAGACTTACGAGTCATAATCAGAGTTCTCTGCTCAAAATGTGTTAGCCAAACCTGCCTACAGCAGAAATCAGTGTGATTCATGGGGAGGAAAAATGCACCGAACAAGAAAACAGTTCTAGTAACACTCTCTTGCTCTGACTCAGAGTTGACACACTTTGTTTCTTCTTTTACCCTCAAACCTTAACGAGTTCCTTCAATTGATTTTAGGACTTCCCTTGTGGCTCAGACGGAAAGTGTCTGCCTACACTGCGGGAGACATGGGTTCGAGCCCTAGGTCGGGAAGATCCTCTGGAGAAGGCAATGGCACCCCACTCCAGTACTCTTGCCTGGAAAATCCCATGGACGGAGGAGTCCGGTAGGCTACAGTCCATAGGGTCACAAAGAGTCGGACATGACCGAGCGACTTCACTTTCACTTTCAATCGATTTAGGCGGCAATTTATCTTTATCTCTTATTTTTGGGATTGGAAGGGGAGGAGAAAATGAAACAAAAGAACTTATTTACAAAACAGAAACAGATTCACAGACTTAGAAACCGAATTTATAGTTACTAGTGGGGAGGGAAGACAGATAGATTGGGAGTTAGGCATTGATAGGCTATATTTAAATAAAATGCCTTTCCATAGGAAAAACATGCTCAGAAAGTTTGGCTAAGAAATTCATCAAAGAATTTATCCTTAACTGAAAATCAAAATTCTATACAAAGGTTAATGTTCAAGATCCTTCACTCAGTTCAATTCAGTCGCTCAGTCGTGTCCGACTCTTTGCACCCACATGAATTGCAGCACACCAGGCCTCCCTGTCCATCACCAACTCCTGGAGTTCACGCATAGTTACTAGTGGGGAGGGAAGACAGATAGATTGGGAGTTAGGCATTGATAGGCTATATTTAAATAAAATGCCTTTCCATAGGAAAAACATGCTCAGAAAGTTTGGCTAAGAAATTCATCAAAGAATTTATCCTTAACTGAAAATCAAAATTCTATACAAAGGTTAATGTTCAAGATCCTTCACTCAGTTCAATTCAGTCGCTCAGTCGTGTCCGACTCTTTGCACCCACATGAATTGCAGCACACCAGGCCTCCCTGTCCATCACCAACTCCTGGAGTTCACGCAAACTCATGTCTTCGAGTCGGTGATGCCATCCAGCCATCTCATCCTCTGCTGTCCCCTTCTCCTCCTACTCCCAATCCTTCCCAGCATCAGAGTCTTTTCCAATGAGTCAACTCTTCACATGAGGTGGCCAAAACACTGGAGTTTCAGCTTTAGCATCATTCCTTCCAAAGAAACCCCAGGACTGATCTCCTTGAGATCCTTTATTACATTTTTAATATTCAAGAAGACTGTGCAAAATGATAAAAGGAAAAAAAATGGTTAAATGTCTAATAACAGAACAGGAAAAAAGCAAATTGGTTTTAGAGCTTTAAAGAAATTCAACTGAAGGTGCATATTTTTTCCACGTTAAAGTCTTGAAGCACATATACTTCTTGACTAATTTTTTTGTTTGTTTTTTTAAGCATGTAAATAGAAATGTCTCATGAAACTACTTTTGCAGCTTTTGACATTTATTCACATGATACCTGCATACATCTGCAGGATAGCTCCTAAGACATAGGATAGCTTGTCTCTGCACTGCAGAGATTTATTTATTACCTCTTTATTGAGATTATCAGCTCAATGGTAGCAGGGACCATTTCTTCCCTTTTTTCTTTTTTTTTTTTAACTCCTTTTTAACTTCTGGATGTGTGGTCCTTGATTTAGCAGCTTCCGCATCAATCAGGAACTTGTTGGAAATACAGAATCTTGAGTCCTATCTCACAACTCCTGACTCAGGGAGCATTTACCAAGATACCGAGATTCCAGGGGACTACTAGGCAAGGAAGAGAAGCACCATGCCAACTTTCTGCCCTGATGCTACCATATGAAAAGTGTTCAGAAAATGTTTATTGTGTGACCGTTTCTATGTTAATAAACCTAAAGTCTAGTGCCCACTAGTGTAAGCTCATTGTGAAAACTCTCCCTTTCCGTTCTCTGCATTTTAGAGAGCTTGTCTAGTCTTTGTGCCATTTGACATGATTGAGAAATGAAAAGGAATGGGGAGAACTCAGAGGTCACTGAGGATGAACCAATGTCCCCTGGGTCTCTTAAAACCCCCTCTTCCTCCACCACGTAGGGCTAACTCTCAAGGCTGCTAGCCCAGCCCTGACACTCTCCACCTATACTCTGACACTGTCAGATCACTTCTTTCTTCCCATGGGCTGGTGGAGACTGGTCACTAGAATCACCACTCATGACCCAGAAGACATTGAAATGTTTCCAATTTCCCTGGCACATAAAAAAGGATAATACTTCTCTTTCAAATCCTTTAGTGTGTGTCAGTTACTTCCAGAGCTGAGCATTAAAAGCCTTTCACAATCTGGACTGTCCTGGTCTTTGGATTCTTATTTCTCTCTATGTCTCTATCCACCATCTCTGCTTCATTTACTTCATGCTGCTGATAGGAAACTCCAGAATGCCAAGCCCCTCTAGACAACTCCACCTATCTGCAACCAGATTTGACATTTTCTAAGAGACGTTTGGGCTCCAAAATCACTGCAGATGGTGATTGCAGCCATGAAATCAAAAGACGATTACTCCTTGGAAGAAAAGTTATGACCAAGCTCGATAGCATATTGAATAGCAGAGACATTACTTTGCCAACAAAGTCCGTCTAGTCAAGGCTATGGTTTTTCCAATGGTCAATTATGGATGTGAGAGTTGGACTGTGAAGAAAGCTGAGCACCAAAGAATTGATGCTTTTGAACTGTGGTGTTGGAGAAGACTCATCTTGAGAGTCCCTTGGACTGCAAGGAGATCCAACCAGTCTATTCTGAAGGAGATCAGCCCTGGGATTTCTTTGGAAGTAATGATGCTGAAGCTGAAACTCCAGTACTTTGGCCACTTCATGTGAAGAGTTGACTCATTGGAAAAGACTCTGATGCTGGGAGGGCTTGGAGGGAGGAGGAGAAGGGGACGACCGAGGATGAGATGGCTGGATGGCATCACTGACTTGATGGACATGAGTCTGAGTGAACTCCGGGAGTTGGTGAGGGACAGGCCTGGCGTGCTGCAATTCATGGGGTCGCAAAGAGTCGGACACGACTGAGTGACTGAACTGAACTGAAGAGGAGTACTGTGTTAATATCACCCCGTGGGCAAGATTTATGTGTTATTCTTCTGTGATCCGTAGTATACTGTACCTCTTCAGCCATTATTTATGGATAATGTACCTGCTGGTCTTTCCTATTAAACTCTTGAAGGGCAGCTGTTACATCATCTTCATTTCTTGGTTATCTGGGAGCCATTCAAAATCAGCATCTGTCGATGAACAAGTAAACATTTTTCTCTCTATCTTTACTGAAATCAGTATCGTCTTCTACTTCTTTTATTGTGACTGTTGCCACTACTACTACATTTGCAACTCTAGTAATAAGAACAGGTGAGTAGTCCCTTAATGGCAGGGGATGTATCATTTTTATATCTGTATCCTTCTACTAGGCAGAGAATCCAGGGCGTGGGAGGTGCTCAATAAAAGCTCACTGCATGATTGAGTGAAGGGTAGTCTTTCATGTTCACAATCTACACAACAAGCCAATAAAAATGTAACTATTATCATGCCTTTTAGAGACTTACTTTACTAGGTGGTTTTATAAACTTTACTGTTTGGTAAAATAAATCAAGCTCAGGCTATTTGACTCCAAGGCAATGGCACCCCACTCCAGTACTCTTGCCTGGAAGATCCCATGGACGGAGGAGCCTGGTGGGCTGCAGTCCATGGGGTCGCTAAGAGTCGGACACGACTGAGCGACTTCACTTTCACTTTTCATTTTCATGCATTGGAGAAGGTAATGGCACCCCACTCCAGTACTCTTGCCTGGAGAATCCCACGGATGGAGGAGCCTGGGAGGCTGCCGTCTAAAGGGTCATACATAGAAGCGACTTAGCAGCAGCAGCAGCAGCAGCAGCAGCAGTGCATACATTGTATCAAATTACTGTGCATAGGTTCCTTTACTTCAGGTGGTCGCCAGTGACTCTAAATATAAATGTGGATACATATGGTGCATGTTTCAGAGTATGTTTCATATTAAATAGATCCTCCTCTACTGCCTTGATGGCAATATGTAAACCAATGTTATGATCATGTGAGGATACACATTGACTTACACAAAAGCTTTTAAAACTCAGTCCATTCATTAATAGAGTCGAAACTGTGTGTGAATTCCTCAAATGTATAATTGTATTTACAATTAAGAAAGTTAAAAAAAATGCAGCTATGAAGGGAAATCCTATTTATTTCATGCCGAATAAAAGAAAGCTTGCCAAAAGTGGTGATGCTGGGTTGTTATGCTTTAATTTGGAAAGAAATGTGGGGCAGTCAAATGAGATTTTTTTTCCTACCAATTAGAAAAAAAAAATTAACCTTATGTTGATGGAGAACAGATTTGTTCTGTTTCACTTTTGTTACACATGCTGGGAACTCCAATGGAGAAGAAATTGCACTGCCTTCAAAGTCTATCACAGGAAGAATTTAACCACTACCCATATTTTGACTTGCCAATAAATTTTAGCTAGTATTTGACCACATTTCTGAGCTTTTTTCTATTATAATAATTTTGGTACAATTGACAAATTCATTGAGGATTGCAACCTTTAATTTCTGATACTTGGGAAAATTCTTAAGAAATGGAAGAGAGAAGATGGAATTATTCATCTTACAACAGTTTTAATCATGGTGGCCTTCAATGACTGAGAAAATGAACAGAATTACCCAGCTAAAATTAGTTTGAGAATCTACATTGCTTTATTCATTATTTAAATTTTTATCTATGCCAAAGATGACATGGACATGGTACACATTTTCATTTCATTTTGATTTTATGAACATTTTGAAAATACTATCCATAAGGTAAAAAAGTCAATTGTTTAGAATAAAACATGCTAGTTCTTTATGAAATAGTTTTCTATTAGTTTTTGGAAAGTAACAAAAAGAAGAGATATGTTTTGAAGAAAAAAAACTTGAAGTATTTGCAAAATCAGTGTCCTTATTTATGTTCTGGCTTTTAGCCTATATTTCAGTTTAATTCAGTCACTCAGCTGTGTCCAGCTCTTTGCAACCCCATGAATCGCAGCACGCCAGGCCTCCCTGTCCATCACCAACTCTCGGAGTTCACTCAGACTCACGTCCATCAAGTTGGTGATGCCATCCAGCCATCTCATCCTCTGTCGTCCCCTTCTCCTCCTGCCCCCAATCCCTCCCAGCATCAGAGTCATTTCCAATGAGTCAACACTTCACATGACGTGGCCAAAGTACTGGAGTTTCAGCTTTAGCATCATTCCTTCCAAAGCAATCCTAGGGCTGATCTCCTTCAGAATGGACTGGTTGGATCTCCTTGCAGTCCAAGGGACTCTCAAGAGTCTTCTCCAACACCACAGTTCAAAAGCATCAAATTTTCAGCACTCAGCTTTCTTCACAGTCCAACTCTCACATCCATACATGACTACAGGAAAAACCATATCCTTGACTAGATGGACCTTTAATACCTGTCAAAACGCAGAAAAAATGAGAGCAACATACATACATTCTAAGAATTAAGAAGATCATGTTTAGCTAATTCCTGGTGTATCCTATTTTTAAATTCTTCACATTCTAAGTTTTTGCTCTTCATCATTTTAATTTTTTATTTAGTTTTAGTTCTTCACTTTCCTATTATCTTTAATTCTTCACATTCCTGCATTCTTCTAGGAAATCTGACTCTATTTATTTGCCTATGCTCAGGTATTGTTTACAATTAGTTAGGACAGAAAAAGTAGACTCTGCTATATAAGCTGACTGTGAAGCTTCATTAAATCAGTGTTCTTCAAAGAGAGATGCAAGATCTATTACAGTGCTGAAAACCATCAAAATGGGTGATTACTTTTATTCAATAAAATAAGAAGATTAAACAATATTAATGGTTTTTTCAGTTCTTCACTTTCCTATTATCTTTAATTCTTCACATTCCTGCATTCTTCTAGGAAATCTGACTCTGTTTATTTGCCTATGCTCAGGTATTGTTTACAATAAGTTAGGACAGAAAAAGCAGACTCTGCTATATAAGCTGACTGTGAAGCTTCATTAAATCAGTGTTCTTCAAAGAGAGATGCAAGGTCTATTACAGTGCTGAAAACCATCAAAATGGGTGATTACTTTTATTCAATAAAATAAGAAGATTAAACAATATTAATGGTTAATGTGTGGACTCACACTAAGGTCCTCACCATGACTCAATGTGTTGGATACTCACGCAACAGCTGAGATAGGCTTCCAAAGGAACTCTGATTTAGTGTTCAGTTCCAGCCTGCTGTGAGATGCTGCAATTCACATGCTCCTAGTTACATGCATGTATAATACACATAAATCTGGCTTTAATCAACTTACTTTCATAAAATGGACAAGTGATTAGAAAACAATTCTTGAAAAAAAATCTGCTACCAAAAAATTAGTAAATAGCAAGGCAAACATATGTACACAAAAAGAAAAGGACAGAACTCAAGAGTCACACTTTGAAGTAAGGAGGAGATGGAATTTTATAAAGAGTATTTGGAAATGTTTTTTATAATTACGTATTGTTGCTTTCAAAAGGCATGTGTCACATGCCCCCATATCAACCTGCATGGACACAAACACACATGCCCATGTGCACACACTTACACAAGACAGACACAAAACCTCAGAAACATCATTCTTCTAACTGCTTTAAAATACCTTTCAAATTACAATTTCAATGGGATTTGAACCAATTTGTTGAGTATCTAGAAATGAAACACATTTTGATTAGTTTGCACAATGAACTGATTGACAAAAACAGGGTAAAAAATTGCTGAATTTCCAAAATTACTTTTGTATATCAATGCATGATATTCACAGAAAGTGGCACATTTTTTTTTGAGTTATTTTTCAGCTCTGACAACCTTTGTGACTAGAGAACTGGAGCAAGCTGAATGTAAAAAATAAACATAGCTTTAAATTTCTGTGGTCTTTGAAAGAAAACAATATTTCTGCTTTAGGTATGCTCTTAATAATTTTAGTGAATGTAAAATGTTGGAAGTGTTAATAAGCAGAAAAAATCCTGTCTCATGTTATTTTGATTTTCTATTTCTCTACTGATTCTATGTGTGCGTGCTCAGTTGCTTAAGTCATGTCCAACTCTTTGTGACCTCATGGACTGTAGCCCACCAGGCTCCTCTGTCCATGAGATTCTCCAGGCAAAAGTACTGGAGTGGGTTGTCATGCCCTTCTCCAGGGGATATTCCCCACCCAGGGACTGAACCCACAGCTCCTGTGTCTATTGCATTGCAAGCAGATTCTTTACCCAATGAGCCACCTGGGAAGCAAACCCATTGATTCTACAGTATATGTAATGGTCATATAGCACAAAAGTTGTGCAATCTATTAAAAAAACATTTTATGCATATATTGAGGTGGAGTGAGTCTGTAGGCCACTGGGAAGTTTCAAGGGTATCAATATTTGACGCTGTGTTGGTCTCATCTCTCTGTATCTGATAGCAATAATTATGTCTTCTGTGTAGTTCCTTCCAAGAGATTCTCCAGGCAAAAGTATTGGAGTGGGTTGTCATGCCCTTCTCCAGGGGATATTCCCCACCCAGGGACTGAACCCACAACTCCTGTGTCTATTGCATTGCAAGCAGATTCTTTACCCAATGAGCCACCTGGGAAGCAAACCCATTGATTCTACAGTATATGTAATGGTCATATAGCACAAAAGTTGTGCAATCTATTAAAAAAAAACATTTTATGCATATATTGAAGTGGAGTGAGTCTGTAGGCCACTGGGAAGTTTCAAGGGTATCAATATTTGACACTGTGTTGGTCTCATCTCTCTATATCTGATAGCAATAATTATGTCTTCTGTGTAGTTCTGGCACTGTATTGAAAAGGATGATTTATTGATGGCATCAACAAAAAGAGTTACAGTAGAAGCATTTGATCCTAGAAACACAATGTGATGTTTTCCTTGTGTAGAGATTTATGCTATTAATTTCATTATGCAATATTACATAATCAATGCAAAATATTGTACAACTACGCTCATTCAGATTAATTAGGAAGAAAAGCTTATTTACTTTAATAATTACAACAAAGTTATAAATTTCTTTTAAAAATAAAGCTGTGTCTGCTTCTCTCTGATACATGTAGTGACTTGTGGCTCTGAAAAGAAAGATAGTTTTTGTGATTTTTAGGGTGCATATACAAATAATTCTATCATTATATAGAAATGCATGCCTCTCAAATGTTTGAAATTTTCCTGTTAAGTAGATATTCTTGCCTACCATTTTGCATACATTGATAACTTGCCCAGCATATTATTTTAAGCAAAGATTTGTTTCACTCTAACCACAGTCTTATTTATTATAAATTATAGATTAGAAAGGTTAAAAAAAAATCCTTAGACTTTGTTGATTTTCTCTCTTTAGTTCAATGATCATAAGATTCAAATTTAAAATGTTTGTTTCAAAGTCTCCCTGTCGCCTTAATGAATGTGGCCTTTCTAGTCATATCCATTACTCTTATCATTATAAAGGTGAAGAAATCTAGCTCTATTTTTCAAATAAACAGTCTCTTTCTCATCTTAGAAGATTGGTAGCCTTGAAGTGAGGAAGTGTGGATCTTAAAGGTCTCTGAAAGCAATAGGAGTTGAATAAGCTGTTAAACAAGAGAATGGAGAGTCCTTTGTCATCATCTGGGAACAGCACTGATTGATGTGAACAGAGCTCAGTACTGGTCTTAGATAAACAAGATGAAGACAAAGATTGAGAGTAATTGTTGAGGCTAAGTTGTAAGAAAAAAATGTCAACAAAATAATGAAGAACTTTTTTATTTCTCTGTTGTCTTCCCTTATGATCAAGTTCATGTCAAACAACCTGTGCACTGAGCTACCTGTGCCATGCAGGTCAAGTCCTGCATGAAAATGCTAGTTGCTCAGTAGTATCTGACTCTTTGCAACCCCATGGACTGTAGCACCCCAGACTTCTTGTCCATGGGACTCTCCAACAAGAATAGTGGGGTGGATAGCCATTCTCTTCTCCAGGGGATCTTCAGTTCAGTTCAGTTCAGTTCATTTCAGTCGTTCAGTCATGTCTGACTCTTTGATCCCAGGGGATGTAGGTGTTGTGTTTATTTATGTTCCCCCTTCCCATGTCACTGGGAACAGAATGCAGAGAAAACCAAACAAGCTGTACACACTTTAAAAAGCACCCCAAAATGTACAAATGAATTTATTTATGAAATAGATTCATAGACTTTGAAGAAAGTTTATGGTTATCAAACGAGAATCTTGGGAGCGGTAAGTTAGGAGTATGTGATTAATGCATATACACTACTATATATAAAACTGGAAAAGGAAATGGCAGCCCATCCCAGTATTCTTGCCTAGAGAACCTGTGGACAGAGAAGCCTGGTGGGCTGCTGTCCATAGAGTCACACAGAGTTGGACACAAGTGAAGCGACTTAGCAGCAGCAGCAGCAGCACAGAGGACAAAACATATGATCAGCAAGGGCCTACTGTATGACACAAGCAACTCGACTCGATATTCTGTAACGACCTATACGGCAAACAACCTCAGAAAGAAGGAATATATGTATATGTATCACGGAATCACTTTGCTCTGCACCTGGAATGATACAACATTGTAAATCAGCTCTGCTGTGTTGTGCTTAGTCCCCCAGTCGTGTCCAACTCTTTGCAACCCCGTGGACTGTAGCCTGCCAGGCTTCTCTGTCCATGGGGATTCTCCAGGCAAAAACACTGGAGTGGGTTGCCATGCCCTCCTTAGGGGAACTTCCCAACCCAGGGATCAAACACAGGTCTCCCACATTGCAAGCAGACTCTACTATCTGCAAATGCCAGGGAAGCCCGTGAATACTGGAGTGGGTAACCCATCTCTTCTCCAGGTGATCTTTTAGACCCAGGAATAGAACCAGGGCTTCCTGCCTTGCAGGCAGATTCTTTACCAGCTGAGCTACCAGAGAAGCCCATAAAACAACTATATTCCAGTATAAAATTAAAAAAGTAAATTTTAAAAAGTAACCTTGCTAATACCAGAGATCAAATTGTCAACATACATTGGATCATAGAAAAGGCAAGGGAATTCCAGAAAAATATCTAATTCTGCTTCATTGACTACAGTAAAGCCTTTGACTGTGTGAATCACAATAAACTGTGGAAAATTCTTAAAGAGATGGAAATTCTAGACCACCTTACTCGTCTTCTGAGAAACCTGTATGTAGAACTACCTGTATGTAGTTCCATGTCAAACCAGACATGGAACAACAGACTGGTTCAAATGGGGAAAGGAGTGTGTCAAGGCTATATATTGTTATTCAACATACATTGGATCATAGAAAAGGCAAGGGAATTCCAGAAAAATATCTAATTCTGCTTCATTGACTACAGTAAAGCCTTTGACTGTGTGAATCACAATAAACTGTGGAAAATTCTTAAAGAGATGGAAATTCTAGACCACCTTACTCGTCTTCTGAGAAACCTGTATGTAGAACTACCTGTATGTAGTTCTATGTCAAACCAGACATGGAACAACAGACTGGTTCAAATGGGGAAAGGAGTGTGTCAAGGCTATATATTGTTATCCTGCTTATTTAATTTCTATGCAGAATACATCATGCAAAATGCTGGGTTGGATGAATCACAAGCTGGAACCAAGTTTACCAGGAGAATTATCAACAACTACAGATATGCAGAGGGTACCACTCTAATGGCAAAAGTGAAGAGGAACTGAAGAGCCTCTTGATGAATGTGAAAGAGGAGAGTGAAAAAGCTGGCTTAAACCTCATCATTCAAAAAACTCAAAGGCATCTGGTCCCATCACTTCATGGCAAATATATGGGGAAAAATTGGAAACAGTGACAGATTTTATTTTCTTGGGCTCCAAAATCACTGTAGACAGTGACTATAGCCATGAAAATAAAAGACCCTTGCTCCTTCAATAAAAGCTGTGATCAACTTAGACAGCATATTAAAAAAACAGAGACATCACCTTGCTGACAAACGTCTGTACAGTCAAGAAAAGAAGGAAGGAAATGAAGTGACTCAGTCATGTCTGACTCTTTGCATCTCCATGAACTGTAGCCTGCCGGGTTCCTCCATCCAAGGGATTTTCCAAGCAAGAATACAGGATTGGGTTGCCATTTCCTTCTCCAATGGCTTTTCCAGAAGTCACGTATGGATGTGAGAGTTGGACCACAAAGAAGACTGAGCACTGGTGAAATGATAGTTTTAAACTGTGGTGCTGGAGAAGACTCTTGAGAGGCCCTTAAACAGCAAAGAGATCAAACCAGTCAATCCTAAAGGAAATCAACCCTGAATATTCATTAGAAGGACTGATTCTGAAGTTCCAGTACTTTGGCTACCTGATGCCAAGAGCCAACTCAATGAAAAAAAACCTGAGGCTGGGAAAGATTGAGGGCAGAAGAAGGAGGGGATGACAGGGGATGAGATGGCTGGATGGCATCACTGACTCAATGGACATGAGTTTGTGCAAACTCAAGAAGATAGTGAAGGACAGGGAAGCCTGGGGTACTGCAATCCATTGGGTCACAAAGAGTTGGACATGACTTAGGGACTGAACAACAACGAATAAAGCTTGCAATTGCTAGGTATAAACCTGGCAGCTCCCTCAATGAAGGCAATTCACTCTCATGAAGTCTCATAGAAAATCATATGCAAGTCATTGCTAATATTCATAAAGAAACTGTTGCTTGACATAGCAAACATTGGTAATATAAAAATTTTAGTTTTCATTTCATATAATTTGGCCTGTTCCAATGCAACTTATAGTTCTCCAAGCCTGTCTGGAGGAGAGACATGCGATAACTCTATTGTAAAAATGGCTAAGAATGCCTAAGTTTGCAGTCAATCCAGTACCAGAAAAATAACGTTTCACTTTCAGATGCCCATCTTCTTTGTCTGGATGTTTCATGCAATGATTTCTTTACCTGGGGAAGCTTGCTGGAAGATGGATGATAGAAAATCCTAAATCCAGACATTACTGCTGTTGAAATGAATTTCTTAGGAAGCATTGCTAGGAACCACTCCTCAGATTTTTACCTGCCAGGAATTATCTTCCCACCAGACATCTTGTATATCTAAGTGTATCTCACTTGCTAGTGAAGGACAGTTGATTTTCCATCACCTCCTACGACAACACTCTTGGTGCTAGTTATCACACTTCACTCTTACCTGGAGGATAGACCTCCTTAATGAAATCATTGGCCTTCTTAATGAAATCCTTAGTTAAAAAATTAAAACTGTAAGACAAAAAGTAACCATAACTAATTTTAAGCACCATATCAGTTCAGCCAATTTAGTTGCTCAGTCTTATCCGAGTTTTTGCAACTTCGTGGAATGCAGCATGCCAGGCTTCCCTGTCCATCACCAACTCCTGGGGCTTGCTCAATTTCATGTCAATCCAGTTGGTGATGCCATCCAACCATCTCATCCTCTGTCATCCCCTTCTCCTCCAGCCTTCAGTGTTTCCCAGCATCAGGATCTTTTCCAAGGAGTAAGTTCTTTGCATCAGGTAGCCAAAGTAAGGGAGCTTCAGCTTCAGCATCAGTCCTTCCAATGAATATGCAGGACTGATTTCCTTTAGGATTGACAAGTTTGATCTCCATGCAGTCCAAGGGGCTCTCAAGAGTCTTCTCCAACACCACAGTTCAAAAGCATCAATCTTTGGCTCTCATAAAAAGTAACCATAACTAATTTTAAGCACCATATCAGTTCAGCCAATTTAGTTGCTCAGTCTTATCCGAGTTTTTGCAACTTCGTGGAATGCAGCATGCCAGGCTTCCCTGTCCATCACCAACTCCTGGGGCTTGCTCAATTTCATGTCAATCCAGTTGGTGATGCCATCCAACCATCTCATCCTCTGTCATCCCCTTCTCCTCCAGCCTTCAGTGTTTCCCAGCATCAGGATCTTTTCCAAGGAGTAAGTTCTTTGCATCAGGTAGCCAAAGTAAGGGAGCTTCAGCTTCAGCATCAGTCCTTCCAATGAATATGCAGGACTGATTTCCTTTAGGATTGACAAGTTTGATCTCCATGCAGTCCAAGGGGCTCTCAAGAGTCTTCTCCAACACCACAGTTCAAAAGCATCAATTCTTTGGCTCTCAGCTTTCTATATTGTCCAACTCTCACATCCATACCTGACTACTGGAAAAACCATAGCTTTGACTAGACGGACCTCTGTCAGCAAAGTAATGTCTCTGCTTTTTAATATGCTGTCTAGGTTGGTCATAGCTTTTCTTCTAAGGATCAAGCATCTTTTAATTTCATGGCTGCAGTCATCATCTGCAGGGATTTTGGAGACCAAGAAAATAAAAGTTTGTCACTGTTTCCATTGTTTCCCCATCTATTTGCCGTGAAGTGATGGGACTAGATGCCATGATCTTAGTTTTTTGAATGTTGAGTTTTACCATATAGTAAAACACCATTTAGTAGCCAGAAAACAAATACTAAACAAACAGCCATTTACCAAACATCATATAGTAGCCACAAAAAGCATTGCTGATTGACTAGAATATGGTTAAAGTCCAGATTAATATTTGTTTACAAGTTTTGTCTCTAAAAACATTAAGTTGAGTAAAGTTAATCAGCAAGATATGTTATTTTTTAGGGGTTAGGGAATAAAGTCCAAGTCAGTGCTTATGTTTCCAGCTCTGAACGCTTTTAAAAAATTCTGAAGAGGAAGCAGTCAATATCCTAGCCAAACCCTTAGGTATTTCCCCAGGGTCTTTATCTTATGACCTAACTTTCTGCCCTTCTTCCTTCATGCTCCCAGGATTCCACTGAGGCTTCTCCAGAACCAAGCACCATCCACTGGAGCTTAAAACAATGCTGTGTTAGAATTTAACATTTGGCTTCTCAACCAAACTAAATAAATGTCAGTTTAAAATTATTGAACATGCTATATATTTTTGTGAAAGGAATCAATTTTGGAATTTTCTTAATAATGTTAGAGTGACCTTTACTCCGTATTCATGATTTAGTTTATGTGATGCAAAGTTATGGGTTGTAGCTCTCACAGGAGTTGACATAGGACAACAACATATACTAATAGACACAGGGACTTTGTATTCAATTAGATTTGGTGTTCATGATTCAATTAAATCATGGTGTTCTACACTAAATAGCTCTATGATCCTCAGCAAGTCACATAACCTCTTAAGCCTTAGTTCTCTCACCTATAAAATAAGAGTAGCATGCTTTCCTGGTAGAGTTGACATGAGGATTAATTAAGACACAGTGTAAAACAGTTAGCACATTTCCTGGCACAGAGTCCTATTATTTTGCTGTGCTGTGCTCAGTTTTGTCCAACTCTTTGTGACCCCATGGACTGATCCCATCAGGCTACTCAGTCCATGGAATTTTCCAGGCAAGAATACTGGAGTGCGTTGCTATTTCCTGTCCAGGGAATCTTCTGGATTCAGGGAGTATACACATGTCTCTTGCATCTTCTGCATTGGCAGGCAGATTCTTTGCCACTGTGTCACCTGGGAAGCCAGAAAATAACAAATCAAAGCCACAGTAAATTAGTACTTTACATCTAATAATATAACTGTGTAAAAAAGAGATAAAATAGCAAATATTGGCATAAAATAGCAAAATTGTATATCAATAAGTTACTAATATTCTGCTCCCAATTTAGTAACAAGGCAAGGATGACTGTTATCACTACTATTCAACACACTGGTGGAAATTTTAGCCATTGCAATAAAGAAAAGGAAACAAAATGCAAACAGATCAAAAAGAAGAAAATTAAACTGCTTAATGACTGTCTACACAGAAAATCCTAAACAATCTGCCAGACCTTGAATGGTAGCCTTAGAATTAATAAGTTCAGCAATTTTGCAAAATATAAGATACAAACACAGAAAATCAATTATATTTCTATACACTATCAATGAATATGTGGACATAGAATTTAAAATACAATACTATTTACAACTGCAAAGTTTAGTTATTAAATATGATTTACTTTGGTGTGAATCTAACAAAAAATGTATAGTATTTATATGCTGAAATCTAGAGTTATGATGAAAAATATCAAAGATCAAAATGAAGAGAGGCTTATTATGTTCATTGATTAGAAAACTCAGTACATGTCAGATGTCAATTTTCCTCAAAATGAAACAAAATTACATTTTTCATAAAGTTTTTAACAAAATCCCAGCAAGATTTTTTTTACAGATGTAAACAAGACTATTTAACAATTTTATGGTAAGGCAAAGGAACTAGAATAGCTGAAACAATTAGAAAAAAGAAGAAGAAAGTATAAGAAGTCAATTTACTTGGTATTAAGACTTATTATAGGGGCTTCCCTGGTGGTTCAGTGGTAAAGAACCTGCCTGCCAATGCAACAGACACGGGTTTGACCCCTGATCAAGAGGATTCCACATGCTGTAGAGCAACAAATCCAATGTGCCACGTGACTGAGATTGTGCTCTAGAGCCTGGGCTTTGCAACCATAGAAGCCACTTCAATGAGCAGCCCTCACGCTGCAGCTAGAGCGTACCCCCTGCTCTGTGCAACCAGAGAAACCCTCTCAGCAATGAGGACCCAGCACACCCAAAATAAATGAATAAATAAAGACATCATATAGCTATAATAACCAACACTATAATGGAAATATAGACATGGATCAATAAATCAAATGAAGTAGAGAGTTAAGAAACAGACCCACAAAAATAAGGCCAACTAATTTTGACAAACGTGTGAAAGAAATTCAAGGGAGACAAGATAACTATGTAAACAAATGGCACCAGATTAACCATATATCCATAAGTTACAAAGAAGAGCTTCAACCCAAAGTTTATATTTTACACAAAATCAACTCAAAAAGATCAACTCAAAATGGATCACGGACTTATATGTGAAATGTTAAACTATAGAAATATCAGGAAATAATAGAAAAATAAATCTTTGGGTTCTCAGACCAAGTGAACACTTGGTCTTAGACTTTACACCAAAAATGAATCTATTTTTTAAAAAAGTTAACAATTGGAATGCATCAAAATTAAAATCTTCTGCTTTGTGAAAATGACCATTAATAGGGCATAAAGAGAATCTACAGTCTAGAATATATTTGACAAGGAACTAGTATCTATACTATATAAATGTCAAACCTCAACAGTAAAACAGACCAAAACAAACTTAAAAACAAAATTAAAAAAATTAATTTGAAAATGAGCTAAAGAAATAAGATATTTCACTGGAAAGTATATACTGATAGTAAAATAACACATGGAAAGATATTCAACACCATTAGTCATTAGGGAAATGCAAATTAAAATCATAATGATATATTCCTACAGCTTGTCATAATGGTTAGAATAAAAAGTAGTGACAACACCAAATGCTAGCAAGGATATGGTGAAAGTAGATCACTCATAACATTGTTGGTGGAAATGTAAAAATCTAGAGCTACTCTGGAAAACAGTTTGGCAATTTCTATAAAACCAAGGATGAAATTACCATACAATCTACCAATTACACTCTTGGGAATTTATATCAGAGTAATGAAAATTCACATTCAGTCACGAATCTGAACATCTATTTGCATAAGAGTCCTATACATCCCCAGAACTAGGATAAAACCCAGATTCATTTAATGGGTCAAAGATGGAAAAAAATATGGTATACTTATTAGCTGAGCCACCAGAGAAGTCCAAGAATACTGGAGTGGGTAGCCTGTCCCTTCTCCAGGGGATCTTCCTGACCCAGGAATTGAACCAGGGTCACCTGCATTGAAGGTGGATTCTTTACTAGCTGAGCTACCAGGGAAGCCCAGACCAGGGAATACTACTTGGAAATAAAGGAAATGAAATATTTACTTTCATGATAACTAGATAAATCTCCAGAGGGTTATGCTGAATTAAAAAAAAAAATCAGTCCCTGAAGTTTAGACACTATGATTCCATTTATATAACATTTTTTAAATGACAGTATTATACAAAAAGAGAGAAAATTAGTAGTTACTGAGGGTTATGAAGATGTTGTGGGCAGGAGATGAGTGAGTGTGGCTATAAATGAGAATCATAGAGATCTTGGTGGTGATAGAATATCTTGTACCTTCACTGCATAAATCTTAATATCCTTGTTGTGATACTATTCTATGATTTTTCTATATGTTAACCTGTTGGTGGAAACTGGTAAGACAGTACACACAATCCCTTTGCTTTTTACAGCTATTAATATATATCAAACTAGAATTAACTCAAAACAAAACGTTTAGTTAAAAAAGTGAATAATGTTAAAAACTCCTTTTGTGTTTGAAAAAGAAACAATGAATTGTGGACTGTATTTGAGTAGTCACTAAGTGTACCCTTTACTACTGAGCTGATGTTTTAAATATCCCATTACTGTAAAGACATTAGACATAGATAATTAATAAAATCCATCATAATTAATTCCTTCACTGTTCATACACTCATAGTATATATTTCCTGAGAAGTTTCCATCTAATTTGACATTATGGAGATGGAAAACAGATGATTTTGACTTTATAGAATGATGTACACGAGTCCTACATAATAAGGTTTTCTGTCATTGAAAAGTACTTTTGCCTTTATTAAGCAAGACTGGGCAGTTATAATAGTTTGTCAGGATCAGCTCATCATTGTGATCGATTTTATATCAATTGTGTAGGCACATAAAATAACAGTGTTCTATTATCTTGGCTTTTCTAAGCCTAGGTTGTAGCTAATGTTTTATGTGATTTTACAAATGATAAGAATGGTACAAATGTGTCCTTTTCTTAGGTTGAAGTACAAGTTGCACAGAGTAGAATGAATAAATGTACAGTATATAGTTGGATCAGCTCTAGCAAAAGCATACTCACTTACAATCCACATCCCTGTAGAGATACAGAACGATCACATCACCCCAGAAAGCTTCCTCCCGGCTTTCCCCTCAACAACCACTTACCTCTGTCACCATGTAACTACTTTCTCTGCGTCATGTCCTTTCAAGTTTCTAAACTGCTGTTTTATAAAATCAGGCGAGATGTGTTTTACTTATCAAGTTGACAAGTTCTATTTTTTGTGGGGGAGGGATACAAATTCTTTCTGTGAGGTACAAGTAGTGTGTAGCCTCATTAAAATTTAAGCATTTTTGATAAAGTATCATTTATTATTTTAACTGACTACCAATGGCTTAATGATTATGGAGGATTTTTTGAGGTTTCTCAAAGGTTTCTAGGAAATCTTTGCTTATCCCCAAATTATGAAATATTCCCCCATACTTTCTTCTATAGTTGTATTGTTTTAACTTCTGTTGAAGTCTGTGGGTTATCAAATATTAATGTTTTGAATGGTGTGAGGAAATAGTGGATTGTTTTCCTTTCTTCACTGTGAACATTCAGTTGTTACAGAATTACTTTTTAAAAACAATCTTTTGTCCTAAGTTTGTTGCTTTGTGCCAATTGAATTGCTTATCACCTAACTATGGCTCTGTTTCTGGACTCTATTACATTTAAAATAGTTTATTCAAGCATAGTCACATACAATAAAACATTAATTTAAACTACAATTTGACAGACTTGTCATATACATACATATATACACATATGTATGTGCGTATATATATACATAGCTGCCGTTGCTCAGTCGTGTTCAACTCTTTGTGACCCCACGAACTTCAGCATGCCAGGCTTCCCTGTCCTTCATCTCCCGGAGCTTGTTCCTCGTGTCCATTGATTCAGCGATGCCATCCAACCATCTCATCCTCTGTCATCCCTTTCTCCTGCCTTCAATCTTTCCCAGCATCAGGGTCTTTTCCAAGGAGTGAGTTCTTCGCATCAGGTGGACAAAGTATTGGAGTTTCAGATTCAGCATCAGTCCTTCCAGTGAATATTCAGGACTGATTTCCTTTAGGGTTGACTGGTTTGATCTCTTTGCATTCTAAGGGACTCTCAAGAGTCTTCTCCAACACCACGGTTTGAAATCTTCATATATATATACATATATATATATATATATATATTATACCATGTATATAAGCATATATACACTGTAGCCCACTAGGCTCCTCTGTCCATGGAATTTCCCACTGGAGTGGGTATCCATTCCCTATACCAGAGGATCTTCCTGACCCATCTGAGCCACCAGAGAAGCCCCTATGAAACCATTATCACATGAAGATCTTTATGTACCCATTAACTCAAGAATTCCCTCCTGCAATGTAAAAATTCCTCTACCTTCCTCTCATGAACTCACCCCACCTTCGACTGTCTAGCAACAACTGCTTTCCTCCCCTAAGGGTTAGTTTGCACTTTCTAGAATTTTATATAAATGGGACCATACTGCAATTCCCTTTTATCTGTCATTTTGCTCAGCATAATCATTCTAATATTAATCTATTGTATATCATATATCAATAATTAATTTATTCATTTTCATTGTTAAGTAATACATCATTTTATAGCTACATCACGGTTTGTTTAGTCCATCAAATGTTGAAAGAAAGGGTTGTTTTGCAGTTTTGGCTTTTACAAATTAAATTACTATGAACAGCTCTCCTCTATATATATATTTCCATGGTCCTAAACTTTCATTTGCCATTGGTAAACAGTGGAAATTGAATGACTTAGATAATATGGTAAGTGTGATAAGTCCATGCTCACCTTTTTAAGGAATGCCAAACTCTACAAACCTAGTTATTTCTTTGAAACAAGGTAGCATTGTAAGAAGTGAAAGTTTCCTGCCCATTATTGATGTTTGGATATCTTTATACCAGTACCAAAGTACTGTTAATACTGTTAATACAGTATTTTCATATTAGAAAAAATTTACTTCTATTTTTCATGACTCTTTTTCCTGTGCCAATCCCTTTGCATTTCCATATAAATCATAGTATCAGCTTTAGTATTTTCACACACATAACACAATCTGTTTGTATTTTTACTGAGTTTGCATTGACACTGTAGATAAATTTGGAAATAACTGGTATGTTAATAGTATTCAATTTTCCAGTAAAAATATGCTCATGTAGCCACTTAGGCAAACTAATTTATCTCAACAAGGTTTGTATTTTTTAATGTCAAAATTTTGAATATTTTAAAATTAAATTTGTTTCCAAATGTTTTAAGTATTTGGATGCCACTGGAAATTATATTGTGTCTCTTAATTTTCTAATTGATTTTTTCTAGCATATAGATGTAGGCATACAAATCTATAGATATATAAGTATACTCTGTAATTTGCTCAAATTACTAATTTAGTTGAACTTGTTTTTTGCGTGTATCATTTAGACTTTTATACGGAAATAGAATTTTATTTTCTGATAAACAAAATTGCACTGACTTAAACCCTCCAGTAAAGTGACAAAAAGTTATGGGCACCCAATCGGAAAATGAAGAAGTAAAACAATCCTATCCTTATTCACAGGAAATAGATAACACAATCCAGTAGATAGAAAATCCTAATGAATCTACATAATAACAACTAGAACTAGTAAATGAGCTTAGCAGAAAACAAATCAATATACTGAAAGACTGAATATGCCAATAAACAATGGGCAAACCATATATGATGGCATACCTTTTAATTCACTGAATCTTGCAAAAGCAGAATGAATAAATGGAATATTCACTAGGATTGACCACAACTTAGGCTATGAAATAAACATCAAGGAACATGAAAATACTGAAATCATAGCAAGTATATTTTTCCAGAAAAATGGAATAATTTTAGAAATTAAGTAGAGAGGAAGTTTTAGAAATTTACAAATATATGAAAATTAAATTAGATTTCTAAGAATTCCAATTTCTGCTGCTCAGTGCTGGAGTGGCAGCTGCATGGTGCTGGAGAGACTGTGAGGAGATACCCCATGTCCAAGGGCAAAGGAGAAGCTCCAGCAAGATGGTAGGAGGGGCAAGGTCACATTTAGAATCAGACCCCATACCCTCCAGAGATGCTCAGAGGACTCAAACAAACCCTGTGTACACCAGGACCCAGAGACCCCACAGAGACTGAGACAGGACTGTGTTTAAGCATCTCTTGAGGAGGGATGGGTCAGGTATGGACTATCACAGGGGCAGGGTGCTGGGTGCAGCAGACCTGGATATGGCATAAGCCTTCTTGGAGGAGGTCACCATTAACCCACCATAGAGCCTTCAGAACTTACACAGGACTGGGGAAACAGACTCTTGGAGGGCAAAAAAAGAACTTTGTGCACACCAGGACCAAGGAGAAAGGAGCAATGACCCACAAGAGACTGACCCAGGCTTGCATGTGAGTATCCAGGAGTCTCTGGTGGAGGCGTGGGTCAGCAGTGGCCTGCTGCAGGGCTGGGGGCACTGAGTGTAGCACTGTCTGCAGGGGACCTTTTGAAGGAGGTCATCATTATCTTCATCACCTCCACCATATTTTGGCCTGAGGTCAGACCCCCTCCTCAACAGATATTTGGATTAAAGATTTACTGAGCATGGTACTGCCCGTCAGAACAAGACCCACTTCCCCCAACAGTCAGTCTCTCCCATCAGGAAGCTTCCATAAGCCTCTTATCCTTCTCCATCAGAGGGCAGACAGACTGAAAACCACAATCAGAGAAAACTAACCAATTGATCACGTGGACCACAGCCTTGTCTAACTCAGTGAAATTATGAGCCATGCCTTATAGGGCCACCCAAGACAGATGGGTCATGGTGGAGAATTCTGACAGAATGTGGTCCACTGGAGAAGGGAATGGCAAACCACTTCAGTATTCTTGCCTTGAGAACCCCATGAACAGTATGAAAAGGCAAAATGATAGGATACTGAAAGATGAACTCCCCAGGTTGGTAGGTGCCCAATATGCTACTGGAGATCAGTAGAGAAATAACTCAAGAAAGAAAGAAGAGACAGAGCCAAAGCAAAAACAATACCCAGCTGTGGATGTGACTGGTAATGGAAGTCAAGTCCGATGCTGTAAAGAGCAATATTGCATAGGAACCTAGAATGTTAGGTCCATGAATCAAAGCAAATTGCAAGTGGTCAAACAGGAGATGGCAAGAGTGAACGTCGACATTCTAGGAATCAGCAAACTAAAATGGACTGGAAAGAGTGAATTTAACTCAGATGACCATTAAATCTACTACTTTCACTAATAATCCCTTAGAAGCAATAGAGTAGCCATCATTGTCAATAAGAGTCCAAAATGCATTACTTGGATGCAATCTCAAAAACGGCAGAATGATCTCTATTCATTTCCAAGGCAAACCATTCACAATCACGGTAATCCAAGCCTATGCCCCAACCAGTAATGCTGAAGAAACTGCTCTTCATAGAGTTGAACAGCTCTATGAAGTCCTACAAGACCTTCTAGAGCTAACACCCAAAAAAGATGTCCTTTTCATTATAGGGGACTGGAATGCAAAAGTAGGAAGTCAAGAGATACATGAAGTAACAGGCAAATTTGGCCTTGGAGTACAGAATGAAGCAGGGCAAAGGCTAATAAAGTTTTGCCAAGAGAACACACTGGTCATACCAAACACCCTCTTCCAACAACACAAGAGAAGACTACACATGGATATCACCAGATGGTCAATACCAAAATCAGATTGAGTATTTTTTTTTTGCAGCCAAAGTTGGAGAGCCTCTATACATCAGGAAAAACACCAGGAGCTGACTATGGCTCAAATCATGAACTCCTTATTGTCAAACTCATATTTTAATTGAAGAAAGTAGGGAAAACCACTAGACTATTCAGGTATGACCTAAATCAAATCCCTTGTGATTATAAAGTAGAAGTGACAAATAGATTAAAGGGATTAGATCTGACAAACAAAGTGCCTGAAGAACTATGGATGGAGGTTCATGACATTGTATAGAAGGCAGTGATCAAGATCATCCCAAGAAAAACAAATGTAAAAAGGAAAAATGGTTGTCTGAGGAGGCCTTACAAATAACTATGAAAAGAACAGAAGTAAAACGCAAAGGAGAAAAGGAAAGATATACCCATTTGAATGCAGAGTTCCAAAGAATAGCAAGGAGAGATAAGAAAGCCTTCCTCAGTGATCAGTGCAAAGAAATAGAAGAATACAATAGAAGGGGAAAGACTAGAGATCTCTTCAAGAAAATTAGAGATACCAAGGGAACATTTCATGGAAAGATGGGCTCAATAAAGGACGGAAATGGTATGGACCTAACAGAAGCAGAAGATATTAAGAAGAGGTGGCAAGAATACACGGAAGAACTATACAAAAAGATCTTTATGACCCAAATAATCATGATGGTGTGATCACTCATCTAGAGTCAGACATCCTGGAATGTGAAGTCAAATGGGTCTTAGGTAGCATCACTATGAACAAAGCTAGTGGAGGTGATGGAATTCCAGTTGAGCTAAAAGATGAAGCTGTGAAAGTGCTGCACTCAATATGCCAGCAAATTTGGAAAATTCAGCAGTGGCCATGGAACTGGAAAAGGTCAGTTTCATTCCAATCCCAAAGAAAGGCAATGCCAAAGAATGCTGAAACTACCGCACAATTGCACTCATCTCACATGCTAGCGAAGTAATGCTCAAAATTCTCCAAGACAGGCTTCAACAGTATGTGAACTGTGATCTTCCAGATGTTCAAGCTGGATTTAGAAAAGGCAGAAGAACCAGAGATCAAATTGTCAACATCCATGGATCATGGAAAAAGCAAGAGAGTTCCAGAAAAACATCTATTTCTGCTTTATTGACTATGCCAAAGCCGTTGACTATGTGGATCACAACAAACTGAGGAAAATTCTGAAAGAGATGGGAATACCAAACCACCTGACCTGCCTCCTGAGAAATCTGTATGCAGATCAAGAAGCAACAGTTAGAACTGGACATAGTACAACAGACTGGTTCCAAATAGGAAAACGAATATGTCAAGGCTGTATATTGTCACCCTGCTTATTTAACTTCTATGAAGAGTACATCATGAGAAATGCCAGGCTGGATGAAGCACAAGCTGAAATCATGACTGCCAGGAGAAATATCAATAACCTCAAATACACAGATAACACCACCCTTATGGCAGAAAGTGAAGAAGAATTAAAGAGCCTCTTGATGAAAGTGAAAGAGGAGAGTGAAAAAGTTGGCTTAAAGCTCAACATTCAGAAAAGTAAGATCATGTCATCTGGTCCCATCACTTCATTGCAAATAGATGGGGAAACAGTGACAGACTTTATTTTCTTGGGCTTCAAAATCACTGCAGATGGTGACTGCAGCCATGAAATTAAAAGATGTTTGCTCCTTGGAAGAAAAGTTATGACTAACCTAGACAGCATATTAAAAAGTAGAGACAGTTCTTTGCCAACAAAGGTCTGTCTAGTCAAAGCTATGGTTTTTCCAGTAGTCATGTATGGATGTGAGAGTTGGATCATAAAGGAAGTTGAGCGCCAAAGAATTGATGCTTTTGAACTGTGGTGTTGGAGAAGACTCTTGAGAGTCCCTTGGACTGCAAGGAGATCCAATCAGTCCTTCCTAAAGGAAATCAGTCCTGAATATTCATTGGAAGGACTAATGCTAAATCTGAAACTGCAATACTTTGGCCACCTGATGCAAAAAGTTGACTCCTTGGAAAAGACCTTGATGCTGGGAAAGATTGAATGCAGGAGGAAAAGGGGATCACAGTGGATGAGATGGTTGGATGGCATCATCGACTCAATGGACATGAGTTGAGTAAACTCTGGGAGTTGGTGATGAACAGGGAAGCCTGGCATGCTGCAGTCTATTGGGTCACAAATTGTCAGTCAGCCTGAGTGAGTAGACCAAATCAAACTTAAAAATTCCAAAGGGTTTAAAAAGATAAGTTAGAAAATATTTGCAGAGAGAAAAGGTAAACACGATATACCAAAACTGATGGAATGCACCTGAAGAAGTGTTTATAGGAAAACATATGGATATGAAACATCTTTTTTTTAAAAGAAGAAATATTTCAGATTGTTAGGCATTGTTAGAATAATGACCCTCTTCCATAATGCCCACATGTTAATTCCTGGAATCTGTATGTATGTTATTAATATTTCTTATACTTCCTGGCCAAAGGGAATTAAATGTAAAGAGAGGTTTACTAATTAGGTTTACTAATCAGCTGACCTTACAGTACAGAGATTATTCTGAATTATATGGGTATGTAAGTACACAGATCTCCAAAAGCAGAATTGATAAACACAAGAGGGAAGTGTTGAATCAGAGTGAGTCTTGAAGATGCTTTGCTGCTGCTGCTAAGTCGCTTCAGTCGTGTCCGATTCTGTGTGACCTCTGGTGCTGGTTTAAAGGTAACCATGAGCCAAGGAATGCAGGAAGCTTCTAGAAACCAGATATGGCAAGGAAATATATTCCGCTGCCCCCCGCCCCACCGCCCCACCAAGAGCCTCTAGAAAGAACTCAGCCCTGCTAAGATCTTGATTTGACTTCAGTTGGACAAATACTAACCTAAAACTACAGAGTTGTGGGTGAATAAATTTGTGTTATGTAAGCTGCTAAAGGGAAATAGCCTTTGGATTCAAGGTTGCTGATTTGTGTATTAGATTAATTCTGTTTAAGCTGCTTTAAACTGCTGAATGAGTGCTAATTTATTATAGCCACAACTGGAATCTAATACACCAATCAGCAACCCTATATCCAAAGACTAGCAAGTTACATGCAAAGCAAGCAGAAGGAAAGAAAGAACAAGAGAGTAAATTAATAAAATGGAAATAGAAAAAACGGTGCTTTTTTGGGAAACATTTTTAAAATTCACTAACTTTTATCTAGACTAATCAAGAAAAGAAGATGAGAATATTCGAAGTACTAAAATCAGTAATAAAATATGAACATCCCTACTGACTTTATAGAAATAAAATGAATAAGAGAATAGTATAATAAAATTGTGTGCATAATACATAAACTGTATTAAATGAATAAGCCTGTAATAAGACCCAAATTACCCAATTACTCAGGAAAAAATACATGACATAAGTAGACCCTTAAAAAGAAAAGAGAAGAAAGACATTATTTAAGAATTTCCTACAAACAAACCCAGCGGCAGATAGATTCACTGGTGAATTCTACCAAATATTTAGGAAGTAATACTAATTTTTTACAGATTCTTTCAAAAATGGAAGAGGAGGAATTATTTTCTAACTCATTCAATGAGAACAGTACTACCTTAATACCAAAACCAGATAAAGATAACACATACAGAAAATAAAATTACAAACCAGTATCCCCTACACAAAATCTTTAACAACAACAACAAAAAACTAGTGAACAGAATACAGCAATATTTAAAAAAAAAAGATCATAGCAATAGCAAGTAGATTTTACCCCAGATGCAAGATTAGTTTAATATTAAAAGTTAATCAATATTATTAAGACAAAACTGTATGATTATCTTAATGTCAGTGGATGCAGGAAAAACTAAGAACTGAAGGGATTCCTTGAGGAAAAAAGACTTTTCAACTCATTGTTCTGAGAAAATTGACCAAAGAGAAAAACAGAAAGGGAAAAATCCACTGGAGGGTGTTTCTATGTCCTTCTCCAGATCTTCCCAGTCCGGGGGTCGAACCTGCATTTCTTGTATCTGCGGCAATGGCAGGCAGATTCTTTACCACTGTGGAACATGGGGAATCCAGAGTTATCTTGCTGCTGCTGCTGCTGCTGCTAAGTCGCTTCAGTTGTGTCTGACTCTGTGCGACCCCATAGGCGGGAGCCCATTAGGCTCCTCCGTCCCTGGGATCTCCAGGCAAGAACACTGGAGTGGGTTGCCAAGTTATCTTATACACACTTAAAAAAAATGGTCCCCATTGAGTTATGGTACAACTTCAGTTGTAGGCTGCATTATAATGTGAAAAATTGTCCTCTTCATCCATCCTTCAATCAATGTAATACTATAAGGATAGGATTTTCAATGTTACAAAAGTGATTCATTCAGTTGAATATATTCAATTGTTATTGGTGATAAAATTATTATTTAATTACTGTCAACTCTGCTCCAGATATTACTAGTAGGAATAGAACATTGACAGTAGAATGTAATTTGTTAATCAATTTCATAGTACTGCTCAGCTAAGCATAAATTTAGTAATTAAAGTAAATTAAATAACTAAACCTGGAAGGGTATATTTGTACCATTAGTATTTTCACCTTATATAATCACAATATTCATAGCCAGCTAAAAAAACTTTTTCTAGAAGAATGAACAAAGCTTGTTCAGTGCAGAATAACTGGATTTGTATCAGTAACATCTCTGAACAGTTATCGATTTCCTCCCTCTCACCCTGCAACCATCCTATATTCTCTTTATTTCTCGCTTTTTCCCATTCTTTCCTCATCCTGCTATCTCTTGCTTTCCCTTCATTCTTTCCTTTTTGTCCTTTTTTCTTTTGTCTGAAGAAATCATTTGCTAATCTTCCTTGATAGTTTTTCTTTTGATATTCCTTAATATAATTATGACTTTCCCAGGTGAGGCAGTGATAAAGAATCCGCCTGCCAATGCAGGAGACATGGGTTCAGTCTCTGGGTTGGGAAGATCCCCTGGAGAAAGAAATGGCAACCCACTCCAGTATTCTCATCTGGGAAATTCTACGGAAAGAGGATCCTGGTGGGTAACAGTCCATGGGGTTCCAGAGAGTAGCACACAACTGAGCACAAGCAGAATATAATTGCAATTTAAAAGCTTCACTTTTCCTCACAATTTAAAGGGGAAAATAACAAGTACTGATTAATTTTTGATCCTATATTTGAAATAGTTTGCTCTTTTGTGATAGTGAGGAAACAAATTTATTAATATATTTGCGTTGGGGGCACTCACTATGAAGATAAGACAGAGAAATTTACATATTGCATATTTTGTCATCACTAAGTCATGTCCAACTCTTTGGGACCCCATGGACTGCAACACTCCATGCTCCTCTGTCTTTGACTGTTTCCCAGAGTTTGCTCAAATTCACGTCCCTTGAGTCAATGATATTCCTTGAAGTTTTATCCTCTGCCACCCTCTTCTCCTTTTGTCTTCAATCTTTCCCAGCATTGGTTTCTTTTCCAATGAGTTGGTTCTTCACATCAGCTGGCCAAAGTGTTGGAGCTTCACCTTCAGAATCAGTCTTTTAAATATTGTGTTGATTTTCTTTAGGATTGCATGGTTTGATTTCTTTGTAGTCCAAGGAGACTTGTTTAAATATTCACTTTTAAGTATGGTAGTATGGATTTAAGACTGTAAATCAATGCTATGCTGTGCTTAGTCGCTCAGTCATATCTGACTCTTTGTGACCCCAGGGACTCTAGCTCACCAGCCTCCTCTGTCCATGGATATTATCCAGGCAAGAATTGGTTGCCGTGCCCTCCTCCAGGGGATCTTCCCATCCCAGGGACTGAATCCAGGTCTCCAGAATTTCAGGCTGATTCTTTACCATCTGAGCCACCAGGGAAGCCCAACTCATTGCAAATTAATAACATTCAGTATAACAGTTGATAAAGAATTGAACAAGCCCACGTGGAAGAAAAGGATGCAACAAGGGCCTATGACGGTCCCAGGAACTCCTTTCCTCCAGGTGTGGGGTCTCCTTGGGGCAGAATCTACAGGTGATAAGAGAGGTCTGATGAGGATCAGTAGGAGTTCCTTCTACCAGTACATGGAATAAACATGGGCCGATGGTTTGAGTGCATCAGTTGAGATAGAATGTCTTTACACTACATCTTAGATTTCCTAGCGGAAAGAAATAATCTGAAACATGATCAACCCACATGCCAAAGTGCATGTTCAAAACCCAATTTAAACCTTGCAGCAGGTTAACACTATTTTTCCAAATATATAAATTGTAGAGTCTTCTAAAGCATCTCCTGCTCTGATTATAAGAGACAAAAGAAGACAACGTAAACATGCTCATATCATTAAATTAAGTCTCATGCCTCTCTTGGACTCAAAGTTCTCCCTATGCTAGCTATTTTCTCCGAGAGAATTAAAAGGAAGACTGAGCAATATCTTAGGCGAGTAACAAACGGTTAGGTCTGTGAGTGAAATGCCACTCCAGACAGAACAGCAATGTGCAGCTGGAGTGCAAAGGACTTGACTCACGTGACTCCCTTCTTCACACAGGATTTCAGAATGAGTCAACACTTGGGGTGCCTAATATGTTATCATGGGTTGCAGCTGTAAGTTTGGGGAGATAATTTGTGGTCTCATATTTTATAAACTGAAATATTTCCCTTTCACTGGAAACTGCTTCTTGTGGCTCAGCTGGAATAGAAACTTTCCAGAGAAGGGGAGAGAGAGAGAGAGGGAGAACAAGCAAGCACAATATATTAGCAGAGCAAAGGGAGGAAAGAGAAGTGGGAAGGATTAGAGAATGACTTCTTTTTTCTCTGGTGGAAGTATCAGTTTTCTCTGACCCAAAGGAGAGTGCTTTGTCATTGTTTTCTTTATAACATTGATGAATTTCTTTTTGAGTGGGTATTGGGCTTTATTTAAACACGACAGGAACAGAGATTTATAGGCAGTCCGCTCAGAGGCTGTCTAAAAGGCCCCACAATGCTTCAGGGCACAGCTGTGATTTCAGCGTTCACTTCTGGTAAATAACCAACAGTTTCATACACTCCACCCCTTCATCCTGATTAGAGAGCTCTCCTTGAAAAATGAAGTATACTTGATGAAATTCAAAGCAAAGGCAGGAGAGAGGATGGGAGGTAGGTTTTTGTGGAGTTTTTTATTGTTGTTGTTTTGTTTTCATACAACTTACACAGTCTTAGAAAAAACTGTGGTATTCAGCTTGTCCTTGTGTTTTTTATAGAGAAAGGCAATATTGTGATGACAAATTGTATTCTAAATACCACTATACTTCTCTGTACAATCTGATAGTTCTAAAATTATCTCTCCCTCTCTCTCTGTATATACACATAAAATAAATATTTATTAGTGAAAACAAAAAAGTGAAGGTAAGGACCTGGACACAAACTAATTACTATAAACATAAACCATAAACATATCACTGGATACCACCCCTTCTCTTATTCTATCTTGCGTGGTATGTACAATCAGTTATAGATTGCTTTAACTCAAAACTCATTGAAAGTTTTTATAATATTTTTATAAATCCTTGTTTAATAACTGTAACATCATTTACAAAACCGTTTGATTTCAGATTGCCTATGTTTTCAATTTTTTACAATTTGGCATAGCACAGAAGTTACATTTTGCACACAATATTTTTTCTTCTATTCCCTTAGTCAGTATTCCAAAAGGTATCCTAACTTGGTACGAACATTTTTAAGAACTTTTGGTTCATATTGACAATGGCTTTTCAAAAAGATTGGATCCATTTACATTTCTACAATAGCCTCTTTGTCCTATCCTCACTAATAGGCATTATTTTCAGATTTTAATAAAGTATTTAATGTTTTTAAACATTAACTTTTTTTAATGTTTAAAATTTACTAGGAAGGTTGAACAAACCCATTTTATTACCATTTACCAAATAGTTCACCTGAAAATGTCTTCAGTTCAGTTCCGTTCAGTCGCTCAGTCGTGTCCGACTCTTTGCGATCCCATGAATCGCAGCACACCAGGCCTCCCTGTCCATCACCAACTCCCAGAGTTCACTCAGACTCATGTCCATCGAGTCAGTGATGTCATCCAGCCATTTCATCCTCTGTCGTCCCCTTCTCCTCCTGCCCCCATCCCTCCCAGCATCAATCAGAGTCTTTTCCAATGAGTCAACTCTTTGCATGAGGTGGCCAAAGGACTGGAGTTTCAGCTTTAGCATCATTCCTTCCAAAGAAATCCCAGGGTTGATCTCCTTCAGAATGGACTGGTTGGATCTCCTTGCAGTCAAAGGACTCTCAAGAGTCTTCTCCAACACCACAGTTCAAAATGTCTTAGTGAAATCTGAATGTTTCTGTCTATAAATTTTATGTATTAGAGATGCCATCACAGTACATTCAAATATTTACTTCCCAGGTTTCCTTTGCTTTTAAGTTTTGACTATTTTAAAGATTTTGTTTATTTTCATCTATACAAAGTGTCAGATAAGGCTCAGTAGCATATTTTTAAAATGTCATGAGTGCTTGCCTACAACAAAGGGGCGGCAAAAAAGAGTTAAAATTCTGAAAAAATGAAAGAAGAAAACAACTGGATGACTTCTCTATGTGGGTGAAAGAATAAACTTCAGCAAAGCAGTAACTTCAAACCCAAACTGTAATCTTCAGGCCCTACAATATGTCTTTGGGTTCCATGGGTCCAGCTTATCAACAGGAGAAGTTCAAATAACAGCTAACATTTCTACGGTATTGTGGAGTTAGACAATTTTCCCTTGGTCTCTTTGGTGGGAAACAGGGAAAAATGTTGCAGCTGTCCCATCTGGGGCTGAACAGACGTGAGAGAAAAGAGTGGGCAGGATAGCGTCTCCAGAGGGGAAGAACCCATACCACGGCCTCCAAAGGCACATTCCTTCCCTTTACCTGCGCTTGTCATGAGCCATCTCATCACTAGCAGCAGCCCAGCTCAGCTGGTGAGGACAGGCAGACACTGGTGAACCATGCTAAGTGGGGGCCCGTTTCCACTGTGCTCACTCAGATGCTGGCACATTTACCTTGTCTAGGAACCTGCGTGTAGCAGAAACAATGCCCAGAGTTCAGAACAATCTCCCACAAACATCAGAGCTGTCTGAAAAGGAATTATTTTTTAATTCATTTCTATAAAAGTATAACTACAATGTAGATCATAAAAATGAAAAGAGCTGCAACATGCCTTAAGTGGGTCAGCTACATGCATATAGGTGTTTGGAATTAAAGGAAAGAATTCTAACCCTCTGAACCTTCCAGAGTCTTTTGCTCATTTGGCAAATATGGGTCATGCTTACTCTGTGCCATGCACTGTACTTGGCTGTAAGGCTGTAAGAATAAAGACACCCCTAGTCCTGACTTCTCTCTGTTCCTCAGTGGTAATGACAGATGCAAGGCTCATCATAAATTTCCACAAACTAGTTTTTTGAATATTCACTCTTCCAAATGTCCAAGATTCTTCTCTTTATATTAGATGTGATTATTTAGTAGAAAAATAATTTGAAATTCATGAAACTCTTTTGGGAGCATCTTATGAAATTTATTTTAAGCATGCATATCTGAAAAAGAAATGTCTGCTATTTTGTTAACATTGGCATTAATGCCTTCAATGTCCACCAAACCAACTTTATTTTCTCAGTAGATCACTTTCTATATCCTGGTCTCTATATCTGTAGACACAAACCACTGAGCTATGCACTTATGACAAAGATGGTCTGATTTAGTCTGAACAGAAAGGACCCTAGCCAACAGTTAAACATGCATTTAATGTGTTCTGGACTTCTAGCCTGATTGATATTTGGCTTTCAGAGTGCTTTCCAATAGCAGGATTTTGTTGATAGGATTTCCATCAGGCTCTATTTATTTTCTCTTTCATAACAATATACTAGGTAGATTTAACTCCTGGTTAAGAGTTTGAAGTTAAGGGAATTCTAGATTTGTCATAGAAAAAAAAGACAACTGATTGTTTAAATACTAAGTTTAGCATGATGTTTATTTCAAATCTATTAATTTCTAAATACTAATATAATTTAGCTCATTAGTTAAGAGCAAGAGTTTTGGAATATGGCAGAAATTGGTTCACATCTTGACATCTACTGGGGACTAGTTTGGGTTTCAAACTCCTTCATTTGGATGCTATCTCCTTTCTGGCATGAGTCCTCTTAGGGATTCTTTCTGTACTCTCATCTTGCCAACTTTCTGAATCCAAATCTTTGATTTACCCCTGACCTCAAACCCACTGGAGCCCAATGCCCAGTGAACTGCTTCTTACTGCTGGATGCAAGCCTGGTCAAAATCCATTGGAGGTCTGTTCCACTGAACTGTTTCCTACCACTGAATGCAAGCCTGGTTAACTTTGCCCTTCTCCTGCTTGGGTATGATCTAAATTTTGAGCATAAAATCAGTCGGTATTTTATCAGTTTTGACTGACTCTCTTCTTTGTAGGCTACAGCCTTCTTCTTGAGTATGTTATTCCATGGGAAGGTGTCTAGGTGGATAAATCACTGGATTTTTGCTTCCAAAGTTTAAGAATAAATATATGTGATTTGCTCAATGGATGCAATGCTTTGGAACTACTGATTTTTCAGAGGACTCTTAAAGTGAAAGCAATGGATTGTGGCTAAGGAAACTAATTTAGGAGCAAAAAAATACCTAGGTCTAACAGCTACCTCAGATTCCTTGTAATGCAGGAAATTCAGGTTCGATTCCTGTGTCATGAAGATCTCTTGGTGAAGGGAATGGCTACCCACTCCAGTATCTCCAGAATATTGCCTGGAGAATTCCATGGACAGAGGAGCCTGGCAGGCTCCATGGGGTCACATAGAATCAGACACAACTGAGCGACTAGTACTTTAAATTTCATAACAGCTGCCTCCACTGCAAATTTAGCACAGGGCAGTGAAAGTTACTAATGTCCATTATATCTAAAGTTTCCTACTGACAGAAAATAAAAATGCTAAATAAAGTGCAGGTGGCAAGAAAAAACTAAATATTCACTGAAAGAATGAATAAATGACAGAAACAGGAGGGGAGATTTACTATTTACTAATTTTACTATTAAATGTTACTAATTTACTAATTTTACTATTTACTAATAGTACAATTTACTATTCTTCTTACTCTGAATTCTTTCTTGGATCATATTCATCTTTCTATTCATGAGTAGCTTCATGGCTTCTCCTCTTTAACTTCAAAAATATATCATCCACCCACGTCCAGAGAATCCCCTATCAGAAAAACTATAAAGTTCTTAAAAGAAAAGATTCAAATTAATTTTTCCCTTCTATCTTTACTACTGAATTTTCTTCAAAAATGTGAAAGAATTTTTTCAAGTAATAAAATATTTTCCTTCATTCTTTCTTTTGAGTTGTCTAAGAGGACCCTAAATGTTCTTACTCAACGTCATATAACTTGGGGATGAGTAGGAGAGAGTGATAAAGCAACTCAGCTTTTGATTGCTTGACAGCTAGTGTTAAACGCTCTCTCTGGTGATGGCGGAGACTTTACCATAAGTCTGCTGCAGTGGAAAGGGTCAGATAAAATGGGGTTCATGCTTGAAGGACATAGTGAATGGCCAGACTGAGAACTGAGAAGAGCTGGGTCTTTCCAAACAATTTGAGAGTGTCTCAGGAGCTTTTGAGGGCTTTTTCAACCACGGAGCTCTTGGGCAGAGCACTTTATCCAATTGGCAGGTCAGTTTCCACACAGTGCTGTCACTTTTCAGCTCACAGAATTGCATCCTGTTAGTGAAGCCAGTTTTTCATCTTAACTTTGCTATCACAATATTGTGAGTCTGCTAATGTCTAGATGGAAGTATACAGACTGAAATATCAGAGTCTTTTTCCTTCTGGATTTGTATCACAAAGGTTGATTTCGATATCATTATATCAGTTATGTTTTGCTGTATAATGAACCACCCCAAAATTTAGTGGATTAAAAATATTTTTTTCTCACAAATATCCAAGGGAGGAGGAAGGCTTGGCATGAAAGGGGCATGCCTTATCCCTGCTCCACTCAATATTAGTGGGGTTGGCTCACTAGGGCTGAGAGGATCCATGTTCAGGATGGGTCCCCCATATGACTGGCAGGTTGATTCTGGCTATCAGATAAGAACTCGGCCAGGACTGTGGTTCTTCTCTAAGTGGACTTCCAAGAACAAGGGTTCTAAAAGAGCAAGGCAGAAGTGAAAGACATGTATGACCCTGCCTGAGTAGCGAAAAGAAAGTCCAAGAAATTGTCGCTCAGTCATGTCTGACTCTGCGATCCCATGGACTGTAGCCACCAGGCTCCTCTGTCCATGGGATTCTCCAGGTAAGAATACTGGAGTGGGTTGCCATTCCCTTCTCCAGGGGATCTTCCTGACCCAGAGATCAAACCTAGGTCTCCTGTATTGCAGGCAGACTCTTTACTGTCTGAGCCACTATTACAACTTAGCAGAAGTCATATCAGTTCAGTTCAGTTCATTTCAGTTGCTCAGTCGTGTCCGACTCTTTGCGACCCCATGAATCGCAGCACGCCAGGCCTCCCTGTCCATCACCTTCTCCCAGAGTTCACCCAAACTCACATCCATCGAGTCAGTGATGCCATCCAGCCATCTCATCCTCTGTCGTCCCCTTCTCCTCCTGCCTCCAATCCCTCCCAGCATCAGAGTCTTTTCCAATGAGTCAACTCTTCACATAAGGTGGTCAAAACACTGGACTTCAGCTTTAGCTGAAATTCCTTCCTAAGAAATCCCAGGGTTGATCTCCTTCAGAATGGACTGGTTGGATCTCCTTGCAGTCCAAGGGACTCTCAAGAATCTTCTCCAACACCACAGTTCAAAAGCATCAATTCTTTAGTGCTCAGCTTCCTTCACAGTCCAACTCTCACATCCACACATGACTACTGGAAAAACCATAGCCTTGACTAGATGGACCTTTGTTGGCAAAGTAATGTCTCTGCTTTTCAATATGCTATCTAGGTTGGTCATAACTTTCCTTCCAAGGAGTAAGCATCTTAATTTCATGGCTGCAGTCACCATCTGCAGTCATACAGTGTCACTCAATTGGTCAAGGCAGTCACAAGTATAAGAGAAAAGGATGTAGACTCTACTTCTCAACTGGGAAGTGGCAAACTTCCAAAGGACTTAAGTTACAAGAGATATTCTTACAACCATCTTTGGAAAGTACTGTGGTGATGGCGGTTTACTCTTTCAGTCATGCCCGACTCTTTGTGACCCTGTGGACTATAGCCTGCCAGGCTCCTCTGTCTGAGGGATTTTCCAGGCAAGAATATTGGAGTGGGTTGCTATTTCCTTCTCCAGGAGAACTTCTGGACCCAGGGATTAAACCCGGGTCTCCTGTATTAGGTAGTCTCTTGCAGTATAGGCAGATTCCGTACCAACTAAGCCACCTGGGAATCCTGGAAAGTATTGTGGGCCGCAGTGATCATTGTGACTTTTACTGAGAAAAGCTTATGACATAGATATTCCTATAATTTTTATTATTTGTATCAGCAACTAAAGCATACACCTTGGATTAAAACATATAAAAAGTGATTCCAATGTTCCAAAAAATGTTCAAGTGTTTTCCTCTCAGAAATAGTGGGAACATGGTCTTCTCCAAGTGTTTGTTTGTTTGTTTTTGCCTTTCAGCTTGGCTCTAGGGTATGTATTCAACACTGTTTAAGTCTACCTAAACCACCTGAAAATTTATCCCTAACTGATTTCTCTAGTTTCAAAACTAGTTTTGAGCATTTGTGATATTTGGCTATTCTTTGTTCTTTTGAGATGATTTTTATTCAGCTCTTGTCAAACAATCATATTGAAGTAGTTTAGTTTTGAATGAATTATGCAGAATTTAAAGAGGGCTTTCCATCATTCATATTGTCTCAGTGTTATTAACATGAGAAACCTTAGTCTGCATCAGTCTGTATCCATCAGAGATCCTAATTGCCACCAACGGTTACCAACACTGTTGTAAGCATCAGAGAGATTCCTTGAAGGGAAACTGGGTAATTCACAGAATTTCTCGGAAGGCTGTACAATCAGGCTTAGGAAAATAGGGCCTGGGTAAGAGGAAGACCCATGGTTTGTATCCCACCAGGCCAGAGAGAGCACCAATGTGCTCTCTGCTGACCAGGGGATGTCACTGGGCACTGGAGTCTGTTGCTAGCCTGATTAGGAGGGCTGGGCCCAGATAAGTGAATGCTGCTGCCACCACAACCGCTATCATCACAGTAGACTCTCTTGTTGGTGTTCAGTTGCCAAGTCGTGTCTGACTCCTGGCGACCTCGTGGACTGCAGCATGCCAGGCCTCCCTGTCCCTCACCATCTCCCAGAGACTGCTCAAACTCATGTCTACTGCATCGGCAGTGCCACTCAACTATGTCATCCTGTTGCCCTCTTCTCATCTGCCTTCAATCTTTCCCAGCATCAGGGTCTTTCTAATGAGTCAGCTGTTCACATCAAGTGGCCAAAGGAGCTTCAGTATCAGTTCCTCCAATGAGTATTCAGGGTTAGCCTCTTTTAAGATTGACTGGTTTGATCTCTTTGCTGTCCAAGGGACTTTGACTGGTTTGATCTCTTTGCTGTCCAAGGGACTTTGAACTGTCTTCTCCAGCACCACAGTTTGAAAGCATCAATTCTTTGGCACTCTGCCTTCTTTACAGAGAAGGTGATGGCATCCTACTCCAGTACTCTTGCCTGGAAAATCCTATGGACGAAGGAGCCTGGTAGGCTGCAGTCCATGGGGTCGCTAAGAGTCGGACACGACTGAGCAACTTCACTTTCACTTTTCACTTTCATGCATTGGAGAAGGAAATGGCAACCCACGCCCGTGTTCTTACCTGGAGAATCCCAGGAACGAGGGAGTCTGGTGGGCTGCCGTCTATGGGGTTGCACAGAGTCGGACACGACTGAAGAGACTTAGCAGCAGCAGCAGCTGCCTTCTTTATGGTCCAGCTTTCACAACTGTATGTGACTACTGGACTCTCCACAACTCCTGTATAAGTAGCTCCAGATTCATAGTACAAGGTACATTTATTTCATTTGTCAAGTCTAAGCTGTAAGAGAAAATAGTCAGGCATATATCTAGCATCTTCAGATTACTTTGAAGAGAAGCATGGTCTGGCTTTTATCCAGGTTTAGAAAAGACATTTTTACTCTGGGCAGAAAAACAAAAAACAATCTTTTTCTTCTGAGCCACTCAATACAATTCAAGACAGCTGCATGGGTCAGGATGGACTAGGTAGTGCTCGACTAACAAGCACTCCAAGCTCTTAGTGTTTTAAGCCAACAGAGGTTAATTTCTCATATTCATCGTACAAATTCATTGCTGGTTGGCAGGGAATATGTGCTCTATTGTCCTTAGGAATGGAGGCTGGTGTAGCCTATAGCATTTGGAATGTTGTGGGTTATAATTGCAAAACAAAAGGAAATTTGGTGAGTTGGACACTGACTTTTAAGACTTCCATGGGTATCACTTTCCTCATATTTCATTAGCTAAAATAAGTCAGATGGCTGCACCCTATTTCACAGAGGCAGACAAATGCTGCTCTACCATAAACCTGAAAGGATGAGACCTGGAATGATGGAACTAGACTTTATGACCACACTGTTTACCCATCTAGTCACCAAAATCAAGCTAACTATTCTTACAGGATGCAATGTACCCCTTCCATATTCAAGAGAGGCGGTTCAAAGTTCCTATTCAGTACTCCGGGATCTCTCAGTGGCTTCTACTCTTCTCTTCATTGTGGGGTGACACATGGTAGTCTCACAGGTGAAAAGTGACTATTTTTGATTCAGACAGGATCAACATATCTTTCACCCAATATAGAGTGAGATAAAAGGACAGTACAACCACAATAAATCCTGTGTTTGGAGAAAGGGAAGGATGGAGACACAGCAAACAATGAAATCCTCTGGGAAGACATTTTTAAGTGCCTTGATCAGGTGCTAAGGCTCCTTCTCAAGGAAACTTCCTTTTTCCATGGTAACCTATGGACCTGGGCTCCACTCTCTGAGATGTCATTTTTGGTTTTTCTTTATTTTCCTTGGCTATATTTGAAGTGGATATCAGGTTGCATATATTCTTTGGAGACTGAACAGACTTCTTAGCCCTATTCTCACCCTGAAACGATGGAGATACAGTTTCTTTTTAGGTTTTCAAGTATTTACAGTATCTTTTCTTTATTTTTTAGGACTTCCCTGGTGGCTCAGATGGTAAAGCGTCTGCCTGCAATGCGTGAGACCTGGGTTCGATCCCTGAGTCAGGAAGACCCCTGGAGAAGGAAATGGCAATCCACTCCAGCACTCTTGCCTGGAAAATCCCATGGACAGAACTGAGCCTGATAGGATATACAGTCCATGGGGTCGCAAAGAGTTGGACACGACTGAGCGACTTCACTTTCTTTATTTTTAAAAAACTTATATTTTGGGATAATTGTAGATTCACATGCCACAGTGAGGAACAATACAGAGGGATATGTATGTACTTCACCCAGTTTTCCCCAAAGGTAACATCTTCCATAATTATAGTACAAAACAATACCATAACCAGGAAATTGACATCAATAATCTACTGATCTTATTTAGATTTCATCAGTTTTATATGTACTCATTTGTTTGTATGTGTATTTATTTTATGTGATTTCATCATGTGAGTATTTGTGTATTTCATTACTATCATAAAAATTAGAACAGTTCATCATTATCAGGATCCCTTGTGTTGCTATTTTGTATCTATAGGTCCCATTTCTAACCCCTGAGAACCACTAATCTGTTCATTTTCATTTCAAGAATATTATATAAATTAAATTTTATAGCATACAACCTTATGGGATTGGCATTTTCACTCAACATAATTACCTTGAGGCCAAATCCAAGTTGTTGTATGTATCAATTTTTGTTCTTCTTTTATAGTTAGGTGGTATTCCATAATATGGATGAACTATAATTTTTTAACCATTTGCCTATTGAACAATTTGGAGAAGGAAATGGCAACCCACTCCAGTGTTCTTGCCTGGAGAATCCCATGGACGGAGGAGCCTGGTGGGCTGTAGTCCATGGGGCTGCTAAGAATCAGGCACGACTGAGCGACTTCACTTTCACTTTCACTATTGAACAATATTTGGATTGTTTCAAGTTCAAGGCTATTGTGATAAAGTGACTATGAACATTTCTTTTTTTTGTTATGAAAGTAAGTCTTTATTTCTTCAGGATAAAAACTGAAGTGTATAGTTTCTAGATTATATGGAGATTACATGTTTACTTTTATAAGACATTGTGAAGCTGTTTTCTACGGTTGTACCTCTTTACATTTCCACCAGTGATGTTTGGTTCATCTAGTTTCTCTGCTTCCTTGTCACCACTTGGAATTCCACTATTTTCATTTTAGCCATTCTGTTAGTTGTGTAGTGACACCTCATGGTTTTAATTTGTAATTCCCTAATAGGTAAAGATGTCAAGTATCCTTTCATATGCTTGTTTGCTATCTGCATATTCTCATGGAATGTCTCTTTGTCTTTGTTTTCTAAGTTACTTACTTGGTTTTCTATTTTTTTCAGACCTGAGATTTCTTTATATATTCTAAATACTACTGTATTATTGAATATTTGATTTGAAAATAAATTCTCCCTGTCAAGAGTTTGACTATCCTTTTAACCAAACCTTGCAAGCAGATCCAAGCAGTCCATTCTGAAGGAGATCAGTCCTGGGATTTCTTTGGAAGGAATGATGCTAAAGCTAAAGCTCCAGTACTTTGGCCACCTCATGCGAAGAGTTGACTCATTGGAAAAGACTCTGACGCTGGGAGGGATTGGGGGCAGGAGGAGAAGAGGATGACCAAGGATGAGATGGCTGGATGGCATCACGGACTCAATGGGCCTGAGTCTCAGTGAACTCTGGGAGTTGGTGATGGACAGGGAGGCCTGGCGTGCTGCGATTCATGGGGTCACAAAGAGTTGGACGCAACTGAGCAACTCAGCAACTGAACTGAACTTTGCAGAATCAGAGTTTTTATTTTAATGAGGTCTAACCTATCAGTTTTTCATGTTATTACCTCTACTTTTGATATTAAGTCTCAGTAACTCATTCTGAAGATTTTGTTCTATTTTTCTTTTCTAAAAAATTTATCATTTTACATTTTAACATAATGTCTTTTAAGTCCAGGGTAGTAGATTCTTAGTTTGTTTTTCAGTCTAACTCTGAAAATGTTAGTATTTTTATCTATTTCGTTTCATTTAACATCATACATCACTAGTTATATTAATAGTATTTCTGATATGTAATTTTTATATTTGCAAATTTATTTGACTCTCACTTTTATGGCCCTGTATCCATCTCTATCTCTTTCTGCCTCTCTTTCTCTGCTGCTTGCTGTACTACATGTATGCTATGTTGACTACTTATGTAATATTCACAATCATCTTATGGAGAAGGATCTTTATTTAAAACAAAAAAAGAAATGGAGACCTAGAGAGTTTAAAGAACAAGCCTTTGACAAAAAATAAGCAAATGGTGAAGGCAGAATTCATACAGCCTGACTTCAAAGCCCACTTACCCTGTACTGAATTGGGATGTATCAGTGCAGTTTAGTTGCTCAGTCGTGTCCGACTCTTTGCGACCCCATGAATCGCAGCACGCCAGGCCTCCCTGTCCATCACCAACTCCCAGAGTTCACTCAAACTCACGTCCATCGAGTCCGTGATGCCATCCAGCCATCTCATCCTGTTGTCCCCTTTTCGTCCTGCCCCCATTCCCTCCCAGCATCAGAGTCTTCCAATGAGTCAACTCTTCGCATGACGTGGCCGAAGTGTTGGGATGTATAACTATCTATAATAAGATAAATTATACACATCACTGGTATGTGTATATAAAGCGTTACTAAACCAAATGTGAACAGAGATGGCTGATTATAACGTATTATCACCCTAGTGGCTTCTCCTATCACTTTTTCTTCCTGTTTACTAAGGTTAATTACAGCCCTTTCCTGTGAGGTGCTGTAGCAGGGTTTTTAAGGTAAGCATGCCTATAATACCCCCACCTTTCCTGGATGAACACAGTGTTAATATGATATATCCTCAGAGCCCTGCAACATAAATTGGAACTGAAGTGCCAGGAAGCATGAAAAATGGCAGAGTGACAATATACTGTGTCAGTGCTTACAATTATAGGCTTTTAATATCCGGATCATTGAACTACCATATACATGATGTATAGTATCAGTCTGGGAACAATGTGTCTCTGTTGGCTGGAAGGCCATCCTGCTTCCTTAGACTTCTTAGTCTAAAGCATCAAAGGGAACACTCTCAGGTTGTCCCAGGGCCTTGGATCTGTGTGTGGGATCAATTCCCATTATGATGCTGCAAAACCACAAGGATCTCAGCAGTATTTTGTTTAGTCATCCCAAGTGTTGCTTTGCAGAAATGCTCTAAAACCAACATTTAAGAAAATTCTTCAGTTACATTAGCTAAGCTATCTCAACTGACTGTTCTTGTTCAGAAAATACCCACAAGTGTGAAACCAGATGTTTTACAATATAATTTTTGTTCTGAAGTCAGAGAATCATATCTTAAAATTTTTCCCTTCACCTTTTTATCTTAAAACCAAGCTTACAACTACGATCCTAAATTTTCCTAAAAATGAAAAATATATTGAAAACAAAAGAGCAGAAAAGGCTGAAGAAAAATTGTAAATTAAAACACTGACCAAACAACCCAACCCCAAATGCAAGCAAACAGACAAACACATATACAAGGCTGGTTTGGCTAACTGGATTTAATTTGTGTATTCTCCACATTTCATGGGTTTCCCAGATGTGCTAGTGGTAAAGAACCTGCCTGCCAGTGCACGAGCTGTAAAAGAAACGGGTTTGATCCCTGAGTCGGGAAGATCCCCTGGAGAAGGGCATGGCAACCCACTCTGGTATTCTTGCCTGGAAAATCCCATGGACAGAGGAGCCTGGCGGGCTACTGTCCCTAGGGTCATACAGAGTTGGACAGGATTGAAATGATGTACCATGCATGCATGCACGTTTCATGAGTACAGTAGGGTTTGGAGTGCGTTACACTTCAGCTTGGGATCAAATTTGCATTCGGTTGTGAGGTGGTCCTCTTGTTTAGATCCGTACATTCCTTAGCATTTGACCCTTAACTCTCCACCATTGTAAGGGTATGTTGCGTCATTTAGCTATCATCATAGACAAGAAGACACAAATGCGAGTTAATAACCATCAAAGGTGTCTATTTCCTTTTCCTATAAATCAGAGCATGCTTTCCTACTGAATTTTGCAAGAAGGAAAACAGACTCCCTCCTGCCGATGTGAGGAAGTAAAGCTAAATCTCCCTCAAGATTCACTTTGGCTTCTTGCAGCTGTATGTTAGTACCTTTTTATATGCAATTTTACTTCATTTAGTCTTTAAGGTTGTGCCTGAGGTTAGTTTAAAAGGTTAGTTAAATGTTAATGGATGTTAATGCTGCAATTAAATTGTTAAATCAATTGAAAACTGTGGCTCCATTTCTATCTGCGTTAGTGCCAGCCTGAGCTGCATTGGCGTATAAATTAAAAGCTGAAATCTAGCGAAGTCTAATTAGAGACCAAATTTCTCATTTATCTTATTTTCACAGGACTGTAAGCACTGATAGATAATCAACGAAGGGCTAAAACTTTTTAACATTAAAAAACTATTTTATCTATTTCAGGATTCAGGTGACTGATTATAATTCAGATCCAATTACTGTAAAAGGTCATATGTGAAATGAAGTTCTTTCAGACACTCCAAGTTTTCTTTTACAAGTTTGCATACAACCCACTACCATTCCCATCCCCCAAAGCAAATAAAAATACATTATTCAAGACCACCTTTAATGGCATCTTAGAGTAACCTTGGTGCTAAACAGTATGTTTAATAGACTACTTCATTAACCCAAAGGAGGAAAGATGGATTTGGAAGCCGTGTAAGAGATTCATCAGGGAACGAAATTAAGCCTTCATGGATGTCTCAGGTGAAGATTTTTCACTGTTGCTTCATATTGGCCTTGCTTTACCCAGTGTCTGAGAATACTTGCATATAATCAGTTCAAATGAAAGGATTTGTCAAACTAAATCCTCCTCAGTTCAGTATTGTAGAACTCCTCTGTTAAAATAATTCTGTGTATAACTCAACTTTGGTTCCACTTTAGTTGATCATACTTTAAAAAAAAAATTCTCTTCATTATTCACTAACTTATGGCACTTAATGATGAGGTCTAACCATAGCTTTTGATATACGAATGTTGACATGAAGATATGTTAATTTCTACCTAAGTCAGAAGATCAAAAATCATCTTCCCAAAGACTAGGAACACACACATAGGTTTTGGTTTGGAAAGCTGCTTTATTATTTAAAAATTTTCATGAAAATTATATTTTCCATGAATGTTAATTTCTTTAATAAAATCTTCTGCCCAGAAAAAGTACTATTTTAAGAGAAGTTATAAATGACTATTCAACTCACTCACTCAACTATAAGAAGGCCTCATTCCTCTAATGAAGACATAAGCCATGTCCTTCTTCATTCATATTCTGTAGTTTCAGCCACTGATTAAACCACAAAGAACATCAGAAAGTGAATTGCTGAGCAGATTGAAAGTTCTGAACTTTTAACTTTCTTAATTTTGTCATGAATTCAGATCACTAAAACTCTTGATTACAGACTCTTGTAGAAAAGATAGGTTGCTTGTCCCCTGAAGCAAAGGAAAAAGACGTTCTATTTTTTCACCCTCAAAGAAACACTGATTTCCTAACAGCTTGTTTGTTTCTTACTTACAAGCATTTCAAACTCAGGAACTAACACACTAACATCAGTCGAACCAAAATCGGTCTATATGCGTGAATTGCTGAGACTTTCAAAAGGAGGGGTTTACAACATCTTAACCAGAGACTGTGCACTTATGATGAAAAGGTACAGATGTATCAAGTACATACATGCCAAGTGCTTGGCATGGGACACATAGCCCATCTCTTTCTCTCTTTCTTTAATTAGAGAGGTAAAACAATAGCAAAAGATTCAATGCCGGCCTTTTTAGCAGGGCAGAAGTTATTACTCTACCAGGTAGAAAGAAGCTGGGAAAGTCTTTGAGAAGAAAAACTAAGATGGGATATTAGATTTTTTTTCTTTTTTTTTTTTCTGATCACCAATCTTCTGGAAACAGGAATTTTTTTTTTTTTTATATTCAAGTGTTGACAGGAAACTATCCACGGAGACTAGATAGACACCTAAGGGCTGTTACTTAACGGTCTCTGAGAATGATTTGCAGCGGAAGCCAAAAATTCTGCTGTTAAAAATAAATTCTTTTGAATTAGATATTTTTACTCAATGCACATGCAAATATCTTTTAAGTTCTACAAGCCACTGTCAGTCACTGATGTGACTGTTTCACAATGTGAAGCTGCTTCGGATCTAGTTCTAGGGCTGGTGGAGGGCATAAGTGAGGCGAATTTTACTGGAGGCTGGCGGTTGGGGGCGGGTCTGAGCAAGAATTCCTCCCCCAGTGGGGAGACGTAGAGACAGTGCTTGGAGGCAAGCTTTGGAGGCAACAAGGGACTAAGTTCAAGCCTGGCTAGTTTGCGTATGTCTAGGGCATCAGGCAAGCTTCCTAACCTCTCTTTGCTGACATTTCCTCACCTTTTTCTTGGTTCTCCACCCATATTCCCATGGCTTTGAATGCTATCTGATTGCAGGTGACTAGGGAATATATATTTTAGCACTGATCCCTGATTCCTAAATACTTTTATTAAACAGTTTTACTGATATGGCTTCTTAGATTCGTTTATTCACATATTCATTTATTAACTCATTTGTTCATTCACTGTTGAGTGCTGGCAACATGTCAGGTCTTATTGTACCGTTAACGGTTCTAGAGTGAGCAGCATAAATTACTTGCCCTTTTAGCATTTATATTCTAGGGAAGGAGTAGATAGTGAACAAAGAAACGAGAAATCTAACATTTTCAAAAAATATACACTATGTAAAAATTCAAGGCAGAGTAGAAGCAGAAAGTGACTGAGCCTTCTCTTTTGGGTTGATGGGACAGGGGACAGATTTAGAAGAGGTACAGGAATAGGCCAGTATCTAATAGATATCTACAAGTGGGACTCAGCAAAAGCAGTTTTTGTGATTGTCTAACTCCCTAGCTTTTTCTTCCTTCTGAATCTCCTTCTCTTCCTGTTTTCCCACCTCAGTTAATGGCATCATCATTTACATAAAAACCTAGAAGTTTTGGGTTTTTTTTTTTTTTGAGTCTTCTTTTATCATTACTCACTGCCCTGCAAATCCTATCCACCAGTAGAGCGTGCTCATTCTGTTCAGTTTTGTCCAACTCTTTGAGACCCTATAGACCATAGTCTGCCAGGCTCCCCTGTCCGAGCAGCAGTAGGTTGATATTAAAGCATCACCTTATAGAAAGTTGACTAATGGTCAGTGGACTTAGGTGACTAGGCCAGGGTTATACAACCAGTCAATGGTGGAGCCCAGGCTTGTTTGGAATCAGACTTTCTAGCACCATTTTTGCATTTTTCCCTTCTGACTCTGAAGGAGGGGCTGCAAAAGGGACAAGAAGAGCTGCAAGTGCCCCATATTTGCTCAAAAGTTTACCCGCTCCTCAATTTTACCATACCTTACCTGACAATTTCTACTCAAAGCCAGGTTTTACTTGTTTCCTACAATTACTAAGCCAGTCTGAACTCTCTCACATATTTTCTTCTACGTTATTTTGCAAGTACTCCCTCATCATTTCATGCTTTGTCTTATGTTATAGCTACATTTTAAGTCCCTAAAAGATAGAGGCCAAGTCTTCTCCCTCCATGTATACACTTGGTGTTCAATAAATGCTTGTTACACTTAAACATAGATTTTATCTTCTATTCTCAGAAAATTTACAATCTAGCAGGTGCCATAAACAAAGGCTCATGACAAAACTTAAGTGATGGCAATCAAAGTGAGCAATGAAATGCCGTAACATCAAGTATTTTAAAAACTGATGAGCAAAAGAAATCATTGGAAAACTGAAGAATGAGTATTAGCTTTAGTCAAGGAGGAGGAGAATGGGATGAATAGATTTCAAGTATGACAATGATTATGTCATTTACAGATCAGGCTGACAGGATGAGAGCTAAGGGTTCTTCAAAAGATGAGTTCATGCACAAACATTTATCAAAATCTTATCAGATGTCACATACTCTATAGCATACACAGTAGCAACTGAAATAAATATTGTTTGGGTCTCATGTAGTTGATAGGTTAGCAACAAAAGACCAAGAATTTAACAAGCTATGCTGTGATGGGAGTTCATATCTGGAGCATCTAACTTCTGGAGGAGGAACATCAAGAGGGGCTTTCTGAAAGAAATGCTGTTTGCTGCTTGGGGAGTTATTAATAGAAGGCAAAAGTTGAAAAAATTAGATTAGACTAGATTGGATGGCACTTTATATAGCCTTAAACAGTGGGGCTACCAAATTTGATGGCTAGAGGGAGGGAAAAGGGAAGGAAAAGGGAGGAGGAAGAAAAGTCCGGAGGGAGACATTACTGGGGGTGAAATGAGAACTTTTGTTAAGAAAGCCCCACAGGGACCCAAAGAGGGAATGTCTCGAGAGGACATTTGTAAAAACAGAAAGGGATGACGTGAAGAGGGAGCCAACATTCGCCTACAGAAGTGAGATCTTTGTCTTCATACTTCTGCTCCATATCCCCCAACAACTATCTCTTCTTTTCTTGCCACTTTGATCTGTACCAATGTATTCATCTCATTCTCTACCTAATTTTCTTTATTATCACTATCACTTGCTCCATCTTCTCCTATACTTCAAACACAGAGACATCTCTTTAAGAGACACCACTGGCCTTACACTTCCTTAGCATAGTCATCATCTTTGTGAGAATTATGTTTTTCAAAATTGTATTCTGGTAGAGGAAAACAGAGCTGACCTAAATGACTTTGGAAATTAGTAAGTCATAAAACTAAAGATGTGAGAGTTGGACTGTGAAGAAAGCTGAGTGCAGAAGAATTGATGCTTTTGAACTGTGGTGTTAGAGAAGACTTTGGAGAGTCCCTTGGACTGCAAGGAGATCAAATCAGTTCATCATAAAGAAAATCAGTTCTGAACATTCATTGGAAGGACTGATGCTGAAGCTGAAACTCCAATATTTGGCCACCTGATGCAAAGAACTGACTCATTTGAAAAGACCCTGATGATGGGAAAGATTGAAGGCAGGAGGAGAAGGGGACCACAGAGGATGAGATTGTTGGATGGCATCACCAACTCAATTTACATGAGTTTGAGCAAGTTCCGGAAGTTGGTGATGGATAGGGAAGCCTGGTGTGCTGCAGTCCATGATGTTGCAAAGAGTCGGACACAACTGAGTGACTGAACTGAACTGAACTGAAAACTAAAGTGAAATGAAACTCTAAATGAGCACTGTACTCTAGCTAAGGAAACTGTTTCCCATTGTGCTGTATGGGTCAACAGTTCTGATTCCACACAAGAATGTCTCACACAAAATATGAACTCTGTCAAAAGGATACAGGCACTGACAGAAAGAGTGCCCAAAGGCCTAACTGGAATAAATTGAGCAAGAAATGAAAGTAGTAGTATGCTATAATTCAAAGTATGAAATAAATATCCATGTGTCAACACTGATCTAATCAATGACTGAAAATAATCATTTTAAAAATACATAATTATAGAATAGAGACATATTTTGTGCAGAAGGATTCCAAATAATTTCTGTAGATATTTCACTCTCAAGAGGGTAACAGAATTCCCAGTCCTTGCTGTGGCTTCCTTACAGAAGTACAGGATGGAACAGGGCAGGAGGGAGAATATCTTGATAATGGAGAAAGCTGACAAACACTATCTTAGAGAGGTCATCAGTGCCAACACCCACAGTCATAAGTCACATCCACGATATGTACTCTCGATATGACGGGATAAGAGTAGAGCTGTGATCTTCCTACCAAAGACATATAACCCCAATCTAATCATGAGAAAAATATCAGACACATCCTAGTAGAATAACATTCTACAAACTACCTGGCCAGCACTCCTCAAACTGTCAGGGTCACTGAAAGCAAGGGAAGTCTGAGCATCTATAATAGTCAGGAAGAGCCCAAGGAGATATGATGACTAAATGGAATGTGGTGTCCTGACTATGACCCTGGGGCAGAAAAAAAATTAAGTTTTATATTAAGTAAAAATTAAGGAAATCTGAATAAACTATGGATTTTAGTTAATAATGAAATACTAATGTGTTAGCTTATTTAACTTATAAGCAGTGTACATCATGAGAAATGCTGGGCTGAAGGAAGCACAAGCTGGAATCAAGATTGCCAGAAGAAATATCAATAGCCTCAGATATGGAGATGACATCACCCTTATGGCAGAAAGTGAGGAAGAACTAAAGAGCTTCTTGTTGCAAGTGAAAGAGGTGAGTGAAAAAGTTAGCTCAAAACATACATTCAGAAAACTAAGATCATGGCATCTGGTCCCATCACTTCATGGCAAATAGAAGTGGAAACAATAGAAACAGTGACAGACTTTATTTTTGGGGGGCTCCAAAATCACTGCACATAGTGATTGCAGCCATGAAATTAAAAGATGCTTGCTCCTTGGAAAAAAAAGCTATCACCAACTTAAACAGCATATTAAAAAGCAGAGACATTACTTTTCAACCAAGGTCTATCTAGTCAAGGCTGTGGTTTTTCCAGTAGTCATGTATGGATGTGAGAGTTGGACTGTGAAGAAGGCTGAGTGCTGAAGAATTGATGCTTTTGAACTATGGTGTTGGAGAAGACTCTTGAGAGTCCCTTGGACTGCAGGGAGATCCAGTCAGTCCACCCCAAAGGAGATCAGTCCTGGGTGTTCATTGGAAGGACTGATGCTGAGGCTGAGGCTTCAGTACTTTGACCACCTGATGCGAAGACCTGACTCGTTTGAAAAGTCCCTGATGCTGGGAAAGACTGAGGGCAGGAGGAGAAGGGGACGACAGAGGATGAGATGGTTGGATGGCATCACCGACTCAATGGATATGAGTTTGAGTGAACTCTTGGAGTTGGTGATGGACAGGGAGGCCTGGTGTGCTGCAGTCCATGGTGTCCCAAAGAGTTGGACATGACTGAGTGACTGAACTGAACTGAACGGAACTGAATGTGTTAGTCACTCAGTTGTGTCTGACTGTTTGCGACCCTATGGACCTGCCAGGCTCTTCTGTTCGTGGAATTCTGCATGCAAGAATACTGGATGGGCTTGCCCTAGCCCATTCCCTCCTCCAGGGGATCTTCCCAACTCAGGGCTCAAACACAGGTCTCCTACACTGCAGGCAGACTCTTTACCATCTGAGCCACTTATAAAGCCCTATAAAGCATATGTACTTGCTTAGGACTTCTGATTTATATTAACAAACTGTCCTCTAGAAATGTTCTACTATACCAATTTTCCCACTCATCAGCAGTGTTGGGGAGAATATTTTGGCCCACAGAGGGTTTTGTTGTTTGTTCTTTTAGTCTGTATGTTTAGCAAGAAATCTATGAAATCTTCACCAATGCGTTCTCAGCAGGATAGACGGTAAGCTCTGCTTCAGCAGTTGCCGTTCGCTGCATGCTCATCCTTTGGTAGCCTTTGTCTTGTCCGTTCACGTCACATCCCTCATCCAATGTGATGCTTACAAGACTCCTGAGATGTAGGCCAGGTCTCGTCCTCCTGTGTTCAGATGTGAGAAGGGGACCAGCCTGCTAGTCACAGGCCTATGGTTGTTCTTTCGTCATTAAGTTGTGTCTGACTCTTTTGTGACCCCATGACTGTAGCCTGATAGGCTCCTCTGACCATGGGATTTCCCAGACAAGAATACTGGAGGGGATTACCGTTGCCTTCTCAAGAGTATCTTTCCAGCCCAGAGATCAAACCCACATCTCCCGCATTGCAGGTGGATTCTTTACCACTGAGACACCATTGGCTCATTAATTTTAGTAAATGTAAGCGAAGAGTTGACTCATTGGAAAAGACTCTGATGCTGGGAGGGATTGGGGGCAGGAGGAGAAGGGGATGACATAGGATGAGATGGCTGGATGGCATCACCTACTCGTGGACATGAGTTTGAGTGAACTCTGGGAGTTGGTGATGGACAGGGAGGCCTGGCGTGATGCAATTCACGGGATTGCAAAGAGTTGGACACAATTGAGCTACTGAACTGAACTGAACCATATTTATACAAAATGTTATTCAGAGGAGAAATTAGATATAAGGTCTATGTATACCCTTTACAATATCCACGCAATTTTTCTATAAATCTAAACTGATTTTAAAAGTAAATTTTATTAAAAATCATAGTTTCAAGCTCAGCTCATTTTCTGAGCACAGACTCACATTTTAAGTACCCACTGGACTATTCCAACGAAATGTTCTGTGGGAACCTCAAATTAAATTGTCCAAATCAAAACTCATTATCTTAAGCATCACATCAACTAAGCTTCTTAATTTCTTTATCTCTCATAAATATACAGCAGTAAATAAAATAAAATAAAAATAAAATCATACGATTATTTTAAAGATTTGTCATGCTGGACACTTGACAATCATCAGCCCCTCCTCCCTTCCTGTAATCCATCGACATCAGTTGCCAAATGCGCATTCTATGCCCACAGTGACTTTTTGCTTGTTATTTTCTACATTATTGTTTAGACACTCATGGATTTTTTGAGTTATTTTCAAGGGTCTTAAAATGACCTTTTAATCACTCTTCCAAATACATCTTGTTGTTGAGCTAATGTCATAAAGCTTAATTCCACACGTGTATTCTTTCAGAAAGTTAGAGGTAGCTACCTACTGCATGACATCCATAGTCAACACCTTGTCTTGGCCCTTTGAGGTGCAGCTTCAACCTTACTTTCCAATATCTGTTCCCATATTTCTGTACGAAATCATGGCAGCCTCACTCTCCATTTCACACCACTCTCACAACCTCTCTTATGCCCTCCCCACAGAGCCTGTAAAATTTAGATGCATGCCTGCTGTGTGTCAAGTATATGAATGTCATGCATTCCTGCTGGAGAGGAAAGAACAAAGGAAAGACATCCCTTACTCAGATTCCATATCTGCCTCTTTACTCATACTTATCCTCCTCTGCACTGGCCTACCCTCCCAGTTCTGGCTTTCCCGACCTCACTCACCCTTCACCATCTACCACAAAAATAAAGGCAGTTTAGTAAAGTGGCTAAAAGCATGGGTGCTGAGTCAAAGCAGACTTGAGTTTAATATCTGGCCTTGTATTTTATTCTTTTGCAAAACTAGACAATCTGTGTCCTCTCTAAGTGTCTATCTGTGAAACTGGGATTTGGTGCAGATTATATGAAATAAGGTATTTGCTAATAAGTTCCCAAAATACAACAAATCTTTAAAGTTTACTTGAAAGTTCTCCTTTCAAAGGTCACCTTTTAAGGGAATTCAGCCTATTTGTATATGTTTTTTGTTCATTTGTCCTTTTAATACCCCCTGGTTGAGATTCTGTAGGATTTTGGTTGCATCTCCTGTCTGCTACTTTCTCAGGCTTCCTTTGCTCCACAGTGTTTTATCTTCTTGTTCCACAACATTGCCGTTTTACAACAATCCCTCTGTGTCTCAACTGGCTTCTCTGTATAAAAGAAATACTGATAGTACCTCCCTCAAAGGATTTTTGAAGGTGAAGAGATTGATGTGTACAGAGCACTTTGAACAGTGCTTAATATATAAGAAGTACTAGTGCGTGATTTTACTTTTCGTTAATAGGGTTATCATCTCATCTGCCAAGGCAACAGACAACGAGGTTTACCTTTATATCCCCTGTAATGACTAGAAAAAATTCAAGTATATAGTTGATGTTGAGTGAAGGCAAACTAGAGTGGAATCTGATGTGATGGGATACCATCTTCCTTTCTCTAAGGAGGAAAATATGGATCAATTAGAACCAAGGGCCAAAGCCATGGACAATCAATGTGCAGGGCAGGTGAGGAAGAGGACACACTGGGGAAGGGTCAGGCAGAAAGTGAAGATTCAGGGGGATGAACCAGTAAAGAGCAAAAGTGCGGAGAACGAGTTGTATTAAATAATGCAGTCTTTATTGGTGCCTGATGAATAAATGAACAACACTAATGCTCCTTTGTGCTTACTCAGAGGTATGTTCACCTCCAGGATAAGTTGCTAGATAATAGTCTGCCATCAACTAACGTTCAGTAGTAGACGTGAGACAAAATTCCCCCAAATGTAAGTCTAAGTAAAATTTTTGCACAACATATGACTTGATTTTTATTTAATGACATAGTAGTCTCTTGTCAACCCGGATTATTTCTAAAACCCATATGTGAAAGATTAGTACAGGAAATACTGCTATGTTTTTAGAAACATTGAGTGGTAGCCACATCTTTCCAATAGTAAACATAAGATAAAGTAGCTACCTAACTCTTAGTGACCATCTTTCTGTTATATAACAAGAGCTGTGGTGAGCAATCCAGACAAGGACTACTGGACCACTAATGGCTAATGTTCTGTCCTCCCATCGGTCTTTCTTTATCTTCTATCTATGATCTCTGAACAGATATTAAAACCTAAAACATAATTGCAAGAGAACTAGAGAATTTCTTATTAATTAGAAATATTACACACATATTTCCATTTTGGAAAGACGTTAAGAGTCTGTTTGAATTTTTTTGCTTGGTTCTTCATCAAGCTTGAATTTGAAGGTCAATATACATGGCCTGTGTTTATTATCTCTCATAAGGCACTAGCTGTTCCAAGTTCAGAGGAAGAAATCACACTTTTTCAAACCATTTAAGAAGAGGCAGCAATGTGGTCTGAAAAACCCCAACCAGATAGGGAACCTGTTCAGACTGCCCTGGAAAAGGTGACCTGAAGAACCTCATTACTTTTATGGGCTTGACCTAATCCCTCATAAAACTTTCCTCTGTGATTTCTCAATACAACCCTTGAAACACCAAAAAAGGGAAATGAAACCCTTCCGGCTTGTATTTAAACTCGACCCCAAAGCATATATGTTTATTAGCCTCATAAACCCAATGCAACAGAAGCATTCATGAATCAGGTTCAGGGGCTGTGAGGAAGGGTAATTTGTCACTGGCAATGACATCATTGTTATCACCTACATCACTGTGGGACTTGTCTGAGCATCCTTTGCACAGCAGTCCTCACCAGGCACTTCAGGCAACAGTAGATTAGCCGTTCTTGGTAGCAGTTCATGGAGGCTCCATCAGAGGCAAAAAAAAAGAAATTTATTCAGCATTTCTAGGGCCTATTTTGGGAGAAGGAGTAACTGAACCGTCAAATAACAGAGCTGTTAGAAATCAAGCCGTTCTCCCGAGGCACCCTGTTTTCATTTCGGCAGTTCAACCTCAGGATGTTAGAGATCCTTATGGCTCTGGTGTCGGAATTTGAATTTACCTATTATGTCTAATGGCATCACCGACTCGATGGACGTGAGTGTGAGTGAACTCTGGGAGTTGGTGATGGACAGGGAGGCTTGGTGCGCTGCGATTCACGGGGTTGCAAAGAGTTGGACACGACTGAGTGAACTGAACTGAACTGATTATGTCTAAGTTCTTATTTTCTTTCTTTCCTTCCGCTCAGGCTCTATAAAAAGTATGTATAGAGTGAAGTGGGGATGGGTGGGTGAGTCTTAGAGAAATGCAACAGCTGAAGGGTCATTCACTACCTCCAGTCTTATCAATAAGATAATGACTGGACCCCATGATCAGGATACCAGGTAGCCCAGTGGGTAGCCGACAGGAGACAGGGCCCCAAGAGGCATCACTTCATTTCAAAGTTAGTCAGTCTGCCCACCTGCCAACAAGGCCGCCTGCCGCGGGCTCCCTGGGAGAGGGTCGTGAACTGGGGTGGTGAGCAATTTCCCTTTTCCCTTTCCTGCCGGTGCGTCCCTGCCCCGCCCCCCTCCCACTCAGCCCCTCCTGGCAAGTCTTGTTTGCAGCAGAAAGACTCAAACGCTTTCGTGATCTGACTGTTTTCAAACAGGCTTGGCTCCTGTGAGCCTTACCAGCTGTGACTAATAGCAAAGAGAAGCGGGGGTTGCGGCGGGGAGGAGGGAAGAAGCTTCTCGAGCCTGCAGGCTTCAGACAGGCAGGCTCTGGGGGAAACAAGAGAAAGCCATTAACTAACCACAGTGTTATCTTGATTCTCTGGGAGAAACGGGCTGGGGACGCCTAATGAACTAGCCTTAACGTTTCAAACTGAACGTGCCTCTGGGAGCTCTACTAGAACAAACAGCGTGACAGATCAATGCTTGGTTCCTATATCAAGAGAAAAGGTTATTCACCCCTCTAAGGAATTCGAGGGCTAGTATATCTCTATGATATACGTCCTCTCCTTTTAAAATTTTAACTTTTCTCAGCATGTTCAGGAATAAGCAGTGGGTAAGAGGACGCGCCTACATGCGGACGGTGTGTTTAAACATCTGGTTTCAAAGTTCATTAAGAGGAGATACCCTGTAAGATAGAAGAGCATTTCTTTTTACACCTTCTTGACCATAGCTCATTTTTGGGGGGTTGCTGTTGCTCCGCACAAGGTAGATATTTCAAAAGAAATTATACAGCCTTCAATTTCCACACCTCAGACTGAGGTGGGGTCAAGGTGCAAGCCAGTAAAGCTCACTTTCTCGGTTCAAAAAGCCCCATGTGGCTACTAGACATAGATTTTCAAAAGGTGACTGGGTTTCTTCACCAATCCTCCTAACTGTTCATTTTCTAGAAGGCTTAACTGCCTCTCGGTTATCATTTGGAAGAATTTCTGGATATGAAGTGACTAAAATGCAACTTTCTTATCTTGTCGGTCAGTAATAACTGAGATGGAATGTGTTTTGTGTTGCCCTCCAGGGTAGCCAAGGGGCTGCCAATTGTACTCTGTCAAAAATGATCTTGGACTCCCAAATTAAAAAAAAAAGAAGAGAAAAAGGCTAAATTTCAGGAAACTGTTGTTAGCTTCAGACTCATACTTGAATCCTGCTAGGCTTTATTCTTACAGGAGATTTTCATTTAAGATAGGTCACATAAATTCTTTCTTTCTTTGCCTTTTTTTTTTTTTTTTGGTGCTAATTTTTAGCCAGCTGTGTGTCCTAGTGAGTTTATGGATTATTTTCTCTCTCTATCCTCTATGTCAGTGTCAGTCTTTATTTTTGGGGGCTCCAAAATCACTGCAGATGGTGACTGCAGCCATGAAATTAAAATTAAATTACTCCTTGGAAGAAAAGTTATGACCAACCTAGATAGCATATTGAAAAGCAGAGACATTACTTTGCCAACAAAGGTCCGTCTAGTCAAGGCTATGGTTTTTCCAGTGGTCATGTATGGATGTGAGACTTGGACGGTGAAGAAAGCTGAGCACTGAAGAATTGATGCTTTTGAACTGTGGTGTTGGAGAAGACTCTTGAGAGTCCCTTGGACCTCAAGGAGATCCAGCCAGTCCATTCTAAAGGAGATCAGCCCTGGGTGTTCTTTGGAAGGAATGATGCTAAAGCTGAAATTCGAGTACTTTGGCCACCTGATGCGAAGAGTTGACTCATTGGAAAAGACTCTGATGCTGGGAGGGATTGGGGGCAGGAGGAAAAGGAGACCACCGAGGATGAGATGGCTGGATGGCATCACTGACTCGATGGCCATGAGTTTGAGTGAACTCTGGGAGATGGTGATGTGTCCATCTCCATCCATGCAGGCCTGGCGTGCTGCGATTCATGGGATTGCGAAGAGTCGGACACAACTGAGTGACTGAACTGATCCTCTATGTGAGTGAAAGTGAAAGTATTAGAAGCTCAGTTGTGTCCAACTCTTTTGACACCATAGACTGTAGCCCACCAGGCTCCTCTGTCCATGAGACTCTCCAGGCAAGAGAACTGAAGTGGGTTGTCACTTCCTTTTCCAGAGTATCTTCCTGACTGAAGGATCAAACCCAGGTCTCTTGCATTTGCAGGCAGATTCTTAACCATCTGAGCCACCAGGGAAGCCCTTAAATCCTGGTAATTTGATAATCTGTCTTTAATAAACAAAAGTGAAAGCAAGTTCTCTCTCCTCCTGAAATCTCACTCTCCTAGATTCCCAAGTGTTCTTTGGAACCGCTGTCTAAGCAGAGTTCCTTACATCAGAAAGGCAGCTCTCTGAATAGCATTTATACAGAACAGACCTCTTCACTACCTCTTATCCATCAACATGCTGTCCTATTCTGCAAAGTGAATTATTGGAGAGTAGTATACAATGCAGTTACCATATCTGTGAAAATCTTAAAAGGCTTACTACATGCATACTTTGACCCAGCAATTCCAATTTCAATAATTTTTCTAAGAAAACTACCAAAGATCTGTTGAATTTTACCTATATAGTTATCACAGCAGCAATAATGTTAAACATGCTTTTCCAACCTAATTATTACGTTTTATTATGTTGTCTAACAGAAACATTCACTGTCTTGCCACCTTTCATTTTTCTTTTTAATAACTGCTAAGTAAACCAACTTTCTCTATTAAGTACAAAATGGAAAATTAGGTAAATCTCACTTGAATTATTATAGTGCATTAGCCTGTTTGAGGTGCCATAACAAATATGACAGAATGAGTGCCTTAAGCAACAGAATTTCTTTCTCACGGGTCTGGAGACTGAAAACCCAAGATGAAGGTGGTGGCAAGGTGGTTTTCATTCTGAGGCCTCTTTGCTGGGCTAGTCAGTAGCCACCGTCTCTCTGTGTGCTCATATCATTCCTTCTTTGTGTGTGGAGTAAGAGGAGGAGAAATGAGAGAGAGGGAGAAGAAGAGGGAAAGAGTTTTCTTCCACATCTCCTAATAAAGACACTAATCCTGTTAGTCAGGGCCTCATCCTCATGACCTCATTTAACCTTAATGACTTCCTTTGAGCCCCCTTCTCCAAATACAGCCACCTTGGGGGTTAGGGGCTCAGGATAGGAATCTGATGGTGATGAGGGGTATGACGGGGAGCAAACATCCAGTCTACAACATGCAGTTTCCTAGTTAGTAAAAGTTGCTCTTAATGAGACATTCTTTAGAGAAGCATCTCACTGAGTCTCAAATAAGATTCTATAATTAGACCAAAGAAGCTTTGCACCACTGCTTGAAGCAAGTCTTCCTTGTAGCTGTTCGCACATTCAGTCAGAAGGATTGGGCTCTACCCTTAACCAGCTATGCAACCGGATACAAGGCTCATGACCTTTCTGGATCTTGATTTCTACATGTTTAAACAGAAGGAATTAAACCAGATGTCTTAGCTCCAAATTTCATGCATCTGTGACTCGTTTCTTGTAGCTCAGTGTTCTCACACCTGTGATACAACTGTCAGAAATGATAATGTGGTACCTAACATTCGTAGTTGTAAGAATTGCATATACAAATGATTTATGTGTGTGTACTAATTTTTTCACTAAGATCATTTATACATAGCATTCTGGATTATTGTTATATTCAACAGAATAAAGTATGTAGAATTCCCTTTAATTCAATCCTTGAAGTTGGAAGCAAGTGGAATGAAATACAACTCAAATATAAAGGAGAAATTGGATCCATATTTGGAATTTCATCAAAAACAGGAACAGGGAGGAACATTCCAGGAAAATTATGTAATTCCTTTTATGAGTAGAATATTGGTGAACATATTTCAAAATCTGAGCCATATTAATACATTTTATATTAATATTTATTGCCTAGCAATTTCCTCCATATATGCCATAAAACAAAGACAGCTTTGTCTGATGAACTCCTAGTACCAATTATATAAACAAGTTGGTAAGGACATAAAAGGAAAAAGGAAAAAAGTTTAAATATTGGATTTTACATCAACAAGTCTGTAAAAAACTCAAAGGTTGGAGGTTATCACTTTGGTTTGACTCTTGGGTTAGTCTTCAGTCAGCTGGTCTTATAAAAGAACAATCTGCTGATGGGTATATTGAGGAAGTTGAAATAATCAGCCTCAGAAGGGGCTGCATTTCAGTAGTGAGTAAAACCATTCCTGGATTTGAGAGTCTAGAAAATTTCCATGATTATTAGAGACAAAAGCCTCCACTTAACTGTGTAGTATTTTAACAGATAGTTACTTTAAAAGACACTCATTAAGCAATCTCCATTAATAGACCCCACTGGGCATAGATGGCTCAACTTTCGAGGCTTTCTGGGTGTGTCTTTTTATGTAGTATTTATAAATATTTTATAAATCTTTTTTATATCTGCTTCTTGCTGGACCCCCTCATTGCCTTAAATACAAAGTTCTGGTCCCAAAAAACTCCATGCCACAGCCAATGGAATTTTAAGCTACACTAGGTTAAATGAGGGATCTTCCCTGGTGGCTCAGAGGTTAAAGTGTCTGCCTCCAATGCGGGAGACCCGGGTTCGATCCCTGGGCCGGGAAGATCCCCTGGAGAAGGAAATGGCAATCCACTCCATTATTCTTGCCTGGAGAATCCCATGGGCGGAGAAGCCTAGTAGGTTACAGTCCATGGGGTCGCAAAGAGTCGGACACGACTGAGCAACTTCACCTTCACCTAGGTTAAATGAGATATTAAAAGGGTAAGAATCAGACATCAATAAGGCACAGCAATTCTGTAATGAGGAAATAGGTTCACTCTAAGGATGAGGACATGTTCAGAAACAATGCTTTCAAGGTAAAGCTATCTCCAAAAGAGTTTAGCCTGGACAATTATCCAGATAAATGCAGCTGGAGAGATAATCAATTTGGAGAGGGTCAAGCAGAAACAGAAGATGTATAATTTAATTATCTGATTACATTATTTTCATAACTTCCATTTTGCACATAATTGCCAGCTATCTTTATGATTTTATAGTTTACAAAAGTAGTCAAATATTTCACAGTGACCCATTAAAATGGAGAAAACTTGGGGGTTGCACATGAATGTTTGAAAATTCCACGTCTTGTGGCAGCTGTTTTAGTCTTGGGGGAAGGACTTACCCAGCTGCTCAAAGAGGAGCTCCTGTTTAGCTGGCTTCAAGTTCAATACCCTCCCCCATCATCATTCTCCTGACATCATCCTGACATTAAATAACTTCCAGTCTCTCTTTATGATAGCATCCTGCTTTATTTTTGTCCACAAAATCATTACAAACTGATATTTCTTGCTTGTTTTCTGTCCTTACTCATTAAAATGCAAGCTTTGTGAGCACAAGGCTCTTTTCTCCCTGTTTATTTCCTAATTGAAATATACTTGAGTTGTAATGTTGCATTTGTTGTTCGTGTACAGAAAAGTGATTCAGCTCTTTATTATTATTATTATTATTGTAAATTTTTACTGGAATATAGTTGATTTACAATGTTGTGTTAGTTTTTGCCATACAGCAAAGTGAATCAGGTATACATATACATATATCCACTCTTTTTTGATTCTTCTCCCATGTAGGTCATTGCAGACTATTGAGAAGAATTCCCTGTGCTATACAGTAGGTCCTTATTCGTTATCTATTTCATATATAATAGTGTGTCAATCTCAGTCTCCTGATTTATCCCTGCCTCCCTCAGTTCTACAGGTATGTACATATATATCCTTTCTCATATCCTTTTCCATTATGGTTTATTACAGAATATTGAATATAGTTCCCTGTACTATACTCTTTTTTAATACCTTATTTACCTGGATTTCCAAGGCTTAGAACAGTACATTGTACACAGTAGTGTCTTAATCCATATTTGTTACAGGAATATCAGAAGAATGAATCAATAAATGATCTTCAGTTGCCTCACTGCACTTGAGGGTGGCTTTGCCTACCTCAGAGCTGACCCAACCACACAATAGAAAATCCAATTTAAAATGTTTTGCCTAGGAAGTACCCAGGAAATATTCATTTTTTCCCCCTTTATCCTTTCCTTTTATTTATTGCTCGATTGCAATTAATGAGAGAAAAGAAAGTTTCCTGCATTGAATTTTTTACTTCTTTTCTTGAATATGAAAAGACTAAATACATCTCCAGGAAATAGGGCTTGATTCCCAACTAATGCCCACCATCCTCCTTTCTGTAAAACAGTTGTTTGGATTCTGAGATTCTTATTTTCTGCAGTGTGTGTCTATTTCTCTCGATGGTTCTGTTTACAGGAGAGAGATACCTCTTTAATTTGTGTTTATGTGTGTTGTTTTTCTTAGTCTTTACTCCTGTCTTTTTTTCCTTCCCTAAGAGAAGATAATCAGGTTCTCATGTTACTACTAAGTGTTCTAGCAGATGGAAAAAGGTTGCCACATGAGGTCATTGCTATGTGGATGAACTTGTAGACGCTGACATATCAGAGAGCATCTAAGGGAAATGTTATAAGGGCCATCAAGGCCGCTTCAAATTTCCTGATTGCATATATTAAAACAGGATAAGCTCCAATTACTGGAGTCCTCGCTTCAATATAATGGAGAATTGGAGCTGTGTGTGGATTCTGATCTCTTGAAGCAGCCAAGTGTATCCAAAAATATGAAAATTAAGTTATCTATCTATAGTTGGAAGAGCCAGAGTGCTAAGCAACCAGCCCCTATCATTTTGGGCAAGAGAAAAGGGGTCATGAGAGTTCAATTTGGGTTTGTGGCTTTTCACCAAACACGGGGTAGACTTGAAATGCACAGCTTCGTATTACTTTTTCCTGGTGATAAGTCAGATAAGATACGGATACTTAGTCTTAATGGTTTTAAACCTTTCTATCTGTGATCATAAAGTGACCATTTACAAATTGGAATGCTTTACTGACCTGAGACCTGCTTGCTTCTGGACCTGTCACTACACTACAAGGGGACTTCCAGCTAAAACAACAGCAGACTGATGCAAAAAGTTTCCCATCGTCTGTAAAGAGGAGTATACCAGAAGACAGCTGCTCAGAACAGCTGTCTACTCACATAGCCATCTTAGGGGAGAGTGATTAATGAACTCACTTGGGCAGCGAGGAGCCCAGTTCACTGATCCTAGTTGCAGCACAGGTATTGATGTGAAACTAATGAGAAATTTGATGCTCAAATTTGAATGTTTATTCCAATTACCAACCAACAGATCCAAATTTTTTTAAAGCTCAAAGCATTAACCTTTTGTTAAGAATGGGCAACATGAAACTGTGGTTTTACACTGTGTGCTGGGACTTGCAAATTGATGTGACTAGAGTCTGTTTTGACAAACGGTACACCTCCTATGCACATCACTTTCTTTAAATGTTAGGCTTTTAAACAAGGAAGGAAGGAAAAAGGACCAGTCCTGTGCCTGTCAAACTGGCATCACTTAGCACTAAACACACAGATGTAATGAGAAGTCCCTCTAAAACCAAACAACAAGAACTTAGGCTGCACATATCTGAGTGTGGAGTCCAGAGTGAGGATACTGAGATTCTAGACTTTTTCCCTGCTCACCAGATCACACGCTCATTACTCTGCACAGCCCTGACTTTTACCTTTAAGAAACATATTAACCCTTGCTCGAGATAAAGGGCAAGCATTGCAAAGATGAGGAAAAAAAGAATAAAATAAGAGATTTACTTAAGAGAATGAAGTTATAAAAGCTAGAGAAGGCTTTAAAGAGTTGCAGCAAGTATATCAGGTCTACAACATGCATACAGTGAATATTTGCTGCCCATCCATGCCCAGCATCCGTGGCAGATACTGTTAAATAATGCTCCCTTTTACATTAGCCAGGATCCGCTTTCAGTGTGGAGATGTGGACAGCACCGCCAGTCAGTCAAAACCAATAGGGGAGGTGACATCCATTTGCTAGGCCAGAGTGGGAAGGCTTGGGACCCCTGCGTGTCTCCTCTTGGCCCACTCCCTCAGGTCTCCTCCACCCACACTCACCTGTCACCTTGTGAGAAGTTCTCCCCTGACCACTGATACAGACTGGCAGCTCCCTTCCTTACCCCGCATGCCCTGGGTCTCACCTCTACCTGATACTTTCCATTTTCCCTTATTTGTTTGCTTCTCTGCTCCCTCTACACCCAATCCAGATGTTAGTCCCATGAGGGAAATGAATGCATCACTTTTGTTTGCTGCAGAGTCCTCAGCAACTCGCTGGGTGTCTGACTGAGACCGGGTGCCCAGTAAATGGGTGAATGCATACAGAAGTGGATTTTGAGTAAAATACAAGCAGGGATGTCCTATGGGAAAATAATGGCTCTGCTCTTGGAAATCCATTCATACAGAAGTAGCTCAAGCAGTAAAAGTTTCTGAAAGTTAATTGCTATAAAGATCAAGTTCAATTGGATCCATCAAGCAAGGTAATAGGTGGCTTTCTGAGATGGGAGACCTTTGAGAAAAAAGAACTCAGAATCTTTGTGTCCACCTGACAGAAGAATGATAGAGGAAATCCATGAATCATACAGAAAATGGACAACCACCTCCAAGGTCCCTTTCAAATGTTTTGTGACTTATCTATTCCTTCAGAGGTGGGATGTCATGGTTAAAGATTTATGCGGTTTCATTAAAGCCATCACACAATGCCCACAGGCTTAAAGGAGGTTGTCATAAGCTTCCAGCCACTGTTTCTTCTTGGGATAATGCTAAGAATATTCTTATTCCCATTCTTGTTAGGCCTTACTAATGGAGGCATAAGAGTGATTTTGGTATATTCTTGCTAGGGAATGACTGAGGTTATCGCAGTATGTAAGCTATATCCTCGAAGCAAGGGTCCTTTCAAAGCGGAGGGAAATATTTCAGACTATTAGAATCTCATTTAGGAAATGGCAACCTTATTGCATGAAATGAGGCCATGATGTGCAGAAAGAGTTAAATGTTCTTCCAGAAGAGCCGGACTCTAAGCCAGGATATGGCATTAAGCACAGAGAAAATTGGGCTGAATAATCCCTTTAGACTCTTTAAGGTGCTGAGCTGACATTTTGATACGTTGCAAGTTGGCAAGTCAACGTTTCATAGTTTATCTTCAAATTCCACATTTTAAAAGTCTTATTTCCTTCTTCCGAAAAGCCTATACCTGCAACCACCTTTAGTCCTACCTACACAAAATTAGATATTTTTTTGTTCATTCAGAACAGGAATAATTTAATATTCCAAATTTTGTGAGAAAAGAAACCCCATTTCTCCTTAAAACCTGTGGCTTAAGTTTCGTAATAGTCACAGAATCTTGTAAAGACAATAAATTATGAAATGACAGCAAGATGTAAGACACTGCAGAGGCAGTGTTTTTGAAAATAAAAATGTAAGGTATGCTTGAAATATGAGTTTTAAAATCAGTTAGGGCTATTTTATGGGGTTTGATTACAGATGCCAAAATATAATCACTTTTCTACTCATCAGACAGGCTATTGAGACTGTTTCCCTGCTAAAATGTCCAAATTTAACTGAAAGAGAGTTTTCAAACCTGACTAGTGTGTTGTGAAAGCTAAAGGAATATAAATCAGGGTGGGATTGGAAAGGAGAGTCTGTGTTTGAAAATTATTATATGTGATAGTCACAACAGACAATCTGTAAAATCAGGTCTTGTAAGTCACATGTACATTAATTTCCTTCCCTTATCATGCAAACATCCTGTTCTCCAGAAAGCCTGCCCCATTCCTCAGCCTGTTTGCTTATCTTATGGCCCCCATTAGAATCCATCACTTCTTCATGCAACTTAACACAAGGAGAATTACCTGCCCCTTGTTGCCATCCTTCCTAGTGGGTGGGCTTCATGAGAATTGGCTGTGTCCATCAGTATTTAAGTATCTCCAGCTCTGAAATAAAGTAGGGTCTGCATAAAATTTGCTGAATATAGGAATTATGTTTGCGCCTCCTCTACTGCAGGTTCTGCGGTATGCTTGAGGTTCAGTTATGCTTGAGTCTCGTCTACTGTAGAATCCACCACAAGGATTCTCCGGCCTGGGTACAATCACCTCAACTCCTGTGACTCCTGTTCTAGCCCATGACTTACTGGGACACACAGTCTCTAGGTTTCTGACCCAGAGACCTTCAGCAGAAGGAAGATTGAAAAGTAACAAAAGTGACCAGTACTACACTTAGCATCTCGGATATCTTACTTACTTCCTCACTTACAGGAGTTTCAAGAGCTGCTGGATAGAGTACGAATAATCACCAGTCATTGGCTCACGAGTAAGTCTGCTTGTGTGGAAACCGGACTGCCTCCAATTTGCAAATGGGAAAGATTTAGGCCAAAGGCTCTCTAGCTGCTTCCAGAACTTGCTAGTGCCACCCATGAGTGTGGTTATGTTGTTTTTTAATTACTATGCACATCTACCAGGGAAGTCTGGTGGATGTGCATAGTAATTAAAAAACAGACTTCCCTGGTGGCTCAGACAGTAAAGAGTCTGCCTGCAATGCGGAAGACCCGGGTTCACTTCCTGGGTCGGGAAGATCTCCTGGAGAAGGAAATGGCAATCCACTCCAGCACTCTTGCCTGGAAAATCCCATGGACGGAGGAGCCTGATAGGCTACAGTCCATGGGGTCACAAAGAGTCGGACACGACTGAGCGACTTCACTTCACTTCACTTCACTTCACTTCTTCATGCACATCCAAGAATGTACCATGTAATCAAAAGACCACAGCGCTGTATATCTGTAGCAGAGAAAATCCTTTACCAGATAACAAGAATGGGATTTTCTAGCAACTTGTATGGTCAAGTTTTCATTTATCAACTAATGATAGAAGGAAACCTACCTAGACAGAAGAGCTTAGCTGCAGAATAGACTTTTTTTTTTTTTGCAAAAGTATATAAATACCACTATATTTCCTCTCTTCCTTAAAAAGTGGGATAAAGTTAAAATATAAATTTCTAACTGTGCAGTGCCATTCATAGCCTCTGTGTCTAAGTTGTTGACATCTGAAAGACAGTCTCTCCTGTTTCCCATTTTTTCATCTGCCTAGTGTGTGTATGTGTGTAGGTACGTAGTGGAGTCCAGATTTGAAAGGCTTCCTTCACCTTTGAAATGTGTGCTCTCTCACACATGCATGCACACACACACACACACACACACACACACCTGAGATAAAGTGCCTGATCCTTTCTTTGGTTTTCCCCCTCTGGTGGGTCAAGGGTCTCTCTCTGCGGAGTCGTCTGCGCCCAGCAGTCATGCGGAACCTGTTTCTGACCGTCAGCCGGTGTGCTTGGAAGGCAGGGCAGTAGCGAGGGGCTGACCTTCCGGCCCAGCAGCCGGAAGGGAACCCCGTGGGGATCTCCTAAAGGGGATGTTTCTGCCTTGGTCACATCAAGGTTGTTCAGTTCAGTGACTCTGTTTTAAGTGTTCCTTGTATTCTCCACTGACCACTGGAAAAAGCAGTTTGGTTTCCTTGCCCCAGCTTCAGAGGCATTAACTCTTCACCTTGACTTTTCTTGGAACTGCAAAACTAGAAAAGGACGAAAAAAGAAGAGCTGAAAGAGGTAACAAAGACCTTTGGCGCCCTTATCATACGGGTAACCATCGTGCTCACAGACCCGGCCTATCAGGGAGGCAGTGGGCTGGCTACACAAGGGTGGCCCGTTTTACACCCATTTGGCCCTTTTTATATGCAGAGAATTTTAAAACTGCTATGCGTTTCTGCCTTTTTTCATCAGGGATCTCTCCAAATATTTTTGAAAGTGGTGGTGGGAAAATAAGACTTTGCAATTATGGACACATTTCAGAAAATCAATGATCTTAATACTCTGCATGGTGAGGTATTAGGGTGCAGGAATGACCAAAAGTGTGCTGAAAGTGCAGATAAATACTGTTTTTCGTAAAGAATACACATATTTAGCATTATTTTATTTAGCTTGACAAAATCAGCACTTCAAAGACACATCTTAGGAGCTTTAAAAGATTAAATATTAGCCTTTGGACAAAGGATCCACGAGCCTGCATTTCATGTTGAACAATTACGGGCCACATTTCCTTTAAATGTTTCAGAGAGACGGTTAAATTTTGAAGGGGAAGCTTTTCTTTTTGAGCTGTGTGAACAAAGGCAAGTTTGTATACGGGAGGGCGGCCCAGGGGATTTCTGCTAAGACAGATGAAATGATTGTGGTGAAATCAAACCACCTCGGCAGCCTCTTTGTCCAGGCTGCGCACCCCTCCCGGGTGTTCTCCTTTTGCCTGGGAAAAAGTCGGCAGTGGTCAAGCGGAGGTGGGTCAGATGAAGCCAGGCTGAATGTGCGCATTGACCTCCAGGGGCCTTGAGGACGATGAAAAACAGACAATGCACAGAGAAGCGCTTTGAAAATGGTGAGATGTTATTGTTATTACAATTATGATCTTTAAATCCGCAAGACATGTTCCTGGAGAGTTTGCCGTAGTTCCCTTTGCTGCTGGAGAAAGTAACCTGAAAGGTGGGGCTTTCTCATCTCTATCTTTTTGAGGTGAGCTCAAAGATGACAAAATTATAAAATTCATTTTTTGGTTAAATTGTCTGAGAGAAGTGACTGTTCATTCAACACGTTCAGTTCAGAAATTGATGAAACAGTTTCATGATAGCTATGAGGAACTGATACCGATTTGGAAAGAGAAATCACACCAAACACTGAGTCGTTTTACAGTGACTCGTAGAATCCTCGGTACCTAAGAAGTAAAGATGTACCCCGTTTGACACACAGCATAAACCAGGGAGATAATGTTGACCCCCACGGGCTGAGGAGGTGATGTAGGATTAATAACTACCGCAGAAGTATTACTGGACTGGCTTGCCCCAAGGAGTGACAAACTTGGATTCATCTTCCTTAACAAAAGGAAAAACTAAAGTTGCTGTACCCTAAAATTCCAGTCCAAATGCATTTGTATTTGGATCTGGTGATACACCAGGATAAGTCCCCAGCTAACAGTCCAGTTCCCCACCTTCTCAGTAACATCTGTCCAATTTTAACTTGTGGCTGTAGACTGAAACCATGCAAAATCCTGTGGTTACAGAAATTTCCACCAGAAAACCATGAAACAAGGAGTGGTATGCAAATGAAGAATTTTCAGTCCGCTTTTTTAAAAAATTTCCAAGTTGGAAATTGAGGTTTCGTAGTACACAGGGACTCAAGTGATGAACTAACTCCAAACACAGCTCTGGAAGTGGAACATTTGGAAGGTTCCTTTGCCCTGACAAGTGTTTTTAGTTTGTTTTTGATTTATAGGATTTAGTGTCTGGGAAAAGTCTTTCTGAGAGAAAGCAAGAAGGAGATGGTAGTGGATTCCTCACTCCGCTGCCCCCCACCCCCCGACATGACTCTGACTATTAAGAGCTATCATTTCCTCAGTAGGTCCTTTCATTGCATTGAATCCAGACCACAATCTGCAAAACAGGCATTATTATTAGTCCCATTTAAAAGTTGCACTACATGAAGGTTGACTAAGATTGGAGCAAACACTCAGACTTTAAAAACTGACACAAAGCTTCAGAAACGCAAATCCTTCTTCCTTCGCAAATGGGACTTCAGCTCTGTCCTCCCCTCCTCTCCACTCCTAATACTGTTCTGACAGTTTCGGCCTTTGGAGGCCCCTGGGGAGAGCCAGGTGGGGAAGAAAGCACGTGGCGACTCCTCTCAGACTGGGTTTAAGTGTGCTCTCATCCTCATCCCCACAGCATTAGCGCGGATGTTGGACTCATGGCAAAGGGGGGCGTTTTGCAAGTTTGTTCTCAAGGTTGGTGGCCTCCAGTCAGGGCTTATCTCTCAGTTACTTCTCAGGAGCGGGGCCAGATCAATACTGTATTCTTTCAGACCTCTCTAAACCCAGCGGGGAAGGCAATCACGGCCGGGCGGCTCCCTGCACCTTCTGGAGCGGATCAATACTCCGACAGCGTGGAGCTTTGTTCCTCCCCCAGCTCTAAGATGTTCTGCATGCTCTACATGATTGCTTAAAGGCTCGCGTTCCCTTTCCCCTGGATGACAACACCCCTCCCGCCCTCATCGTCCCTAATACTATCACTATAATTGCCTTGACATGAAATAGCAGCACAAACCCAGCGCCTGGGCTTTGAGGTGTTTTATCTTTTTTGAACATCTCTATTAGTAAGGGCTGTTGATTTGCCTTTAATATGCAGTCGGAGCTTTAATGCAAACCTGCACTTATTTACAGTGCTTTGCGAAACCCACTGAGATGATTTTACCTGTGGGAATCATATAGGGACTGTTGCAGGGGAGAGGGAGGTATAAACTCGTAAGCCCAAGAATTTAGCTTAAACTTTATGCGGCTTGAAGCCCATTATAGCTACCCCATACCGCCATAGAAATTGTCTTAGAAGAGCTCTGTGTCTTATTTACTTTTTAAATGATGCTGGGTAAAATGAAATATTTATTTTACTGTTTTTCAGCCAACATTCCAATAAGTGGTGAATAACACGAAGGCTCAACAGATCCTGTTTCTCCAATTCCTGTTTGTTGCTGTTGCCTGCTAAGTAAAGTTATTGATATGCTCTGAGTCTTTACCACACACGTCTCCTCAGTGCTCATCTCCCTCCAAATACACCAAGACAATAAAAAATAAAATATAACAAATATATTATGTGATAGCATTGAAATGGAGAAGTTTAAATGAAAACTCATTACTTTAGCTTAAGGAATAAAAGTCCAGCACTTTGGTCTCTTTCTGATGGCTTCAACCACATCCCTTGAGCTTCTTCCCTGTTGTCATGCCCCTGTCCTGGGTCCCAACCTCCATGATTGCTCTTTTGTTGTTTCAAGACTTCTCCATACTGTTCAGCTTGTCCCTACCCCTTAGACACGTGTAACTCTCGGCCTTTCTTTGCTCCTTTAAGTCCATCACACCCTTCAGGATCTGGTGCCGGTCTCAGCCCCTCTGGGAACCACTGGAAACAGTCCGACCCAGTGGGTCACAGCGGAACACTGCCGTTCTTTGGTTGTGAGTCAGACTGCAAGACAGTTGGACATTTACAGTCAAAAGCAGTTGAACTTCCAAAGTTTGCCAATGGCTTTTTAATGATAATTTGGGGTGATGGATATTGATAATTATCAACTGGTCAATTAAGACATGAAAGTTCAAGGTTATCCTTAATCTTTTTATTCTTTCACTGGTACGCTGGTATATTTCTAAGAATAATAGAAAGGGCCACACAGTCTTACTTGCACCTTCCTTGAAACTTGCCTTAGAGAACTTGTAGGCCACTGAAGGTCACCCACTGGGAGTATGGGATATCTAATCTAAGATGTGCTGTGACACTCCCCAATGGATCATTTTATTTGCTGGGTCATCCACACACTCAGTGGGATTCCCAGATGGTGTAGTGGTAAAGAACCCACCTATCAGTGCAAGAGATGCAGGCTTGATCCCTGTGTCGGGAAGATCCCCTGGAGTAAAAAATGACAACTGCTTCAGTATTCTTTTCTTTTTCTTTTCTTTCAGTATTCTTGCCTAGAAAATTCTATGGACAGAGGAGCCTGGTGGGCTACAGTCCATGGGGTCGCAAAGAGTTGGATACACTGAGCTAGTGAACATGCACACACCACAGACTCAACACTATACCTTGTATAAATCATTAGGCACTGAACATATACTAATTAACGTGTTGGCTGGTGGGAGTCATCTTTTAATAGAAACCAAGTATGTCTGTGGGCTGTACATGCACTGTGCCCAAAAAAAAAAAAAAAGGGAAATACTTTAGAATGTATCCAGTATTGCAAACTAATTAGATGAATTGTCACTTCTGATGGCAGATACACCAAGCAAAGTTGCTTTAGTTAGTAGTTTGCTTAATTTATTACAGAGTCCATTTCAGGTTGAATATTTAAGTACAGCTCCTGAGTACACTGGACTACTAAGATATATAATTAAAAAGTCTAGCTGAAGCATTCTGATGCTTTAAGCTGTTTCATATAGCTGAGAAAAGAAAGCAGGTGTCAGAAACTTGACTATTTTACCCGGGAAAAAAGAGTTGATTTTATCTGGTGGAGGAACTCAGAATGACAGCCATGTAACAATGCAGTGTTGCAAAATACAACATGTAACATATATAATGTGCAGAGGAGAGAAAGAAAGAGAATGATACAGAGTAAATTATTTCTCCTGCATTCATGTAAGTTGATTACAACTGAATTAATATGCATTTTCAAGGGCATATTGTACTATGGCTAAAGAAGTTACAAGCAATGTGTGCAAGATTTTATGAAATTTATTTTGAAAGCATCTGTCTGAGATAGTGATGTAGACAATGAAAGCATTCCGATCTGTTCAGTCGCTCAGTCGTGTCCGACTCTTTGCAACCCCATGAATCGCAGCACGCCAGGCCTCCCTGTCCATCACCAACTCCTGGAGTTCACTCAGACTCACATCCGTTGAGTCTGTGATACCATCCAGCCATCTCATCCTCGGTCGTCCCCTTCTCCTCCTGCCCCCAATCCCTCCCAGAGGACAAAAGTCATTATACAGAGGACAGGTAGTTGCTGAACAGTGAAACCACAGGAATTTAGAAAGTGAAAAGAAATTAAAATTCAAGTTCTGTATTTAATTGTTAATATAATACATTTTCAACAAGGTAAAGACTTCCTTCCCTCCTTTTTTTTTTTTTTCATCCTTCTATGGATGTATCTTCCCTGTATGTCTCTCTCTCTCTCTCTCTCTTGAATTCTATAAAGAAGAGTTATCAAAGTCATCAATTTGGGCACGTTTATGACATGGCAGGAAGAGACTGGCTAATACTTTGCAATCTATGACCTTGAGAAGCTACTTGTTTTCATGATAATTTTCTTTTGGTATCATAATGCTAATTTAAGCTGTCTACCCAGTATCCCGTGCCAGCTTGGTAGTAATATGCTGCATAAAGTTATTTTAGCTCATAGAATAAAAAGTGCTATACCAAATGAGAGGATCATTGATATCACCATTTCCTTAAATCCCTCATATTTCTTGTCTATTATTCATTAGTATTGCTACTCAGTGAACATCCACTATGCGCCAGGCACAGATTTTTAAAATGGCTTTGGATGGCGAAAGATCTCTGTCAGTTAAATGTTCACATGTGCGTGCTCAGTCGCTCAGCCACGTCTGGCTCTTTGTGACCCCGTGGACCGTAGCCTGCCAGGCTCCTCTGTCCATGGACTTTCCTGGGCAAGAATACTGGAGTCGGTTGCCTTCCCTCCTCCAGTGGTTCCTCTTGACCCAGGGATCAAACTGGTGTCTCCTGTGTCTCCTGCACTGGCAGGTAGATTCTTTAGCACTGAACTACCGGGGAAGCCCATCAACTGAACGTACTTCATTGTTTATAAGAATACCATGTTTAGCATAAAGACTTTCATTTGAATCTTCCTCCATGTCTACCTGGAAAGTGTTTACATTTTCATGCTAGTGATGGCATGAGTTTAGCATTTAATATTTAGTTTGGGGCATTTTAAAGCATAAAAAATCAAGCTGGCTTAGATTAGCCATTTTCAATCCAAAAAAGTTAACTTCTGGAGAAAAATTCATCTAACAATCTAATTGTTTGCCTAACCAGACAAAGTTCAGCGTTTTCTGTGACAGGCCCATAGAGGCACACAGACGGTGTATTGAACATTGTCTTCAGATTATTTCCCTCACTTTCTAAAGTTATATCCGAGCCATACACTTTTTAAAATAAAATATTGCTTTTAAAAAACATTAGACTTATAGTGAGTGAGGTTGCTCAGTCGTGTCCGACTCTTTGCGACCCCATGGACTGACTGTAGCCTACCAGGCTCCTCCCTCCATGGGATTCTCCAGGCAGGAGTACTGGAGTGGGTTGCCATTTCCTTCTCCAGGGGATCTTCCTGACCCAGGGATTGAACCCAGGTCTCCGGCATTCCAGGCAGACACTTTAACCTCTGAGCCACCACGGAAGCTTGTAAAAAATTGTACAATCAATCTACAATGAATGAATGAATGAATGAACGTGCAATTTGTCATCTTCGTAGAATTAGGTCAGACTTCCCAGTCCTTCTCCTGTCTGGCACCAGCTAGATCCTCACTTCTGCTCAACTTTCTTTAGGGGTTCCCCTGAGTTCCTGAATCACAGAACTCAGGAGAGCTCTTTACTTATAATTACAGTTTTATCCTAACAAAAGGATGCAAATTAGAAACAGCCAAGGGCAGGTCTGGGAGAGCCCACATGTGAAGTTGCCCTTGTTAGAGAAGCTTGCTCAGGCTTTAGTCTCCAGAGTGTCTACTGGGGCTTCATTAAATAGACATCATCACTGAAATCATTGGTCAAATGACAATATCCAGGCCCTCTCCTCTTCCCAGAGAATGGGTGGGTGCTGAGTAGCTCAGCACCCTCTAATTACCTGATTGATCTTTTTGGCTTGAGTCTCTTCTGTCTTGAGTAATTTTATTAGCATAAACTATGTAGGGATTCACCATGAGTCACTCAGTTAGCATAAACAATCAGATGTGGTCCAAGGGGACCACCAAAAGGAAAAAAGACAGATAATCCCAAGGCTGTAAAGAGACACTCCTAAAGACAGGAAGTTCCAAGTGTTTAGAGTAGACCTCCCAGGGCCCAGGGACAAGAGCCACCTACTGTCTTTATTATACAGAAATATTATTTTGCTGAAACATATGAGATACAAACACCTAAGTGTTTCCACATGTTTCTCTTGTAAGAGCAAGGATATTTTCACAGTAGAGTACAACATTTAAAATAATTAAAATGTAACTATTGAAACTAAGGAAATGAAATACATATAAAATAGTGTTATTTAATACACAGTCCAAATTCAATATTTTGCAGTTGTCTCAACTTTTTTTTTTCCCTTTCAATTCTGGTTCCAGTCTAAAATCACACATGTCAGTTAGTTGTTCATCTTATTACTTTTTTAAAAACAGAAACCATTCCTTAGTTTTAGTCTTTTCTTTCATGACATTTGATAGTTGGGAAGAGCATAGACTAGCCATCTATACCCATTATTTAAAAAGGTGTTTTTAAATAAAGGTGTTTATTTTAAAAAGCCTCCCAATTTGGAATTGTCTGATTGTTCCTGCCTGATTTGATTCAGGTTATTCATTTTCTGCCAGGATTACTGTATAAGTTTTACCCTGTCCTTCTCTGTGAAGCTTATCAGGAAGCACATGATGTTGATTTAGGTTGCTTATACACTATTTTTCTACTGTAAAGACCTCTAATTTTTTGTTTTTGTTTTTTTTTGTTTTTCTCTACAATTAATAAGAAATCCAAATGGAGATATTTCTAGACTATGTGGACACACTATTCTTTAACAAAATCTCACAATAGTTTTATGATCCATTGATAATTCTTATCTATATTAATTATTACCACGGTCATTCCAAAGTGATGAATTTCTAACCCTGTTTGTCCTCTGATATTTGTTACTTAGTAGAAAAGAGCTTTCCCTTCACTCTTTTGTATTTGCTTGTTTGTTTAACTTTTAGCATCAAAGTCTGAATTCTTTTTTTATTTACTATGTTATTATGATTCTGCTAAATTTTCACCTGTGAATGTATGTGTTCAGCAATAATTCACAAGCCACTATATGTGAAATGGTGAGATTTAGGAAATACTAGTTTGTATCCCTTACAAATAAGAAAGTTGTCATTTGGAAACAGTCAGAATAGGAATCCTTCATTTAATTCCTAACTTTTTAGACCTTCTCAATGAAATATGAATGTTGCAATAAACATTGTCCATTTCAAACAAGGAAATAAATAAGTGTACAAAATCTTTCTAGCTGTAACTGTAATTTTGCAGAGAATGAGCTTTTGTTCAAACGATCACAAAAACTGATTCAATCTGTACTCCAAAACATATCCCCTATTGAGAGAGGAACTGAACACATCCTTAAAGGTCAACTGGTTTTAAAATTATACCAATCTGTTTCATTTAATCATTATACAGTGATTTCAATGGGAGGATGAACACGGACCTCCTGAAATTTGCCACGTGCAATGAGGTAAACCATGGAGTATAGAGAGCTCTACTGGATGTGAGCTTGTCATTACCTTCTGACACAACAGTTCCCTTTTACCCACTGCCTGACTGTCAACACTGGCAACTCCAGAATCATGTTTTCTTCCTTGGCATCTCAACTAGACTCTATCTTCCTTAGTAACATGTGTATAAGATAGTTCCCTCTTCTGAAGACCTGGTAGAGCACGTTGATTAAGGTATACATCCTTCCCTGCAAGAAGACTTGCAGAGCAGGCTATCAGGAAAGAGGATGGAGGGAACATAAAGATGCTGGGTGTCTCCTGGGAAGGCAATTATCTATTATGAGGAGTGAGGAGGCAGAAGCCCCAAGACAATATAGCCTGCCTTCCAGCCTGGTCACTGGCTAATCTGACCACACTTTAATAGATGCTTTCTCGAGACACTGCCCTACACCAGTGCTCTACTCCAAGGGATGCTTGGAGAGAGTGAGTCACATGGCAGTCATTCAGAATGACATTTATTCAGACATGTCTAAAAACTGGCCATCTAGCTGACCATATGGCATTTCTGCTTTCCATACCCAGCTCTATTTCTCTTTTTGTCCATGAAACTCCTCTCCTTCTAACATGTCATACAATTTCCTTATTTACAGGGATAATTTTTTTCCTTATCCTGGAAGAAAACTCTTACCACTCCCATCCCTCCCTCAACTAGAATGTAAGCACCAAGAAGGCAAGTATTCCTGTTTTATTCCCAGACATGTGTTGGGCTCTTAGGATTTAGTAGGAGCTCAATAATATTTGTGGAATGAATGAATGTCTACATTATGGATAAAGTGCTCTCTCATTTTCCCTTAAGATGAAAGTCTGTAACTTAAATTCTTTGTTTCTATCCTTTTAAAAAGGGACAATTGGACACACACCAGGTTTTCTCATTAACATCAAGTTAATTCTCTCCCTAGATGTTTCCTGGTGTTCTTGGATATTTTGCAAACAGTTCAGTTGTTTTATTCCCAGACATGTGTTGGGCTCTTAGGATTTAGTAGGAGCTCAATAATATTTGTGGAATGAATGAATGTCTACATTATGGATAAAGTGCTCTCTCATTTTCCCTTAAGATGAAAGTCTGTAACTTAAATTCTTTGTTTCTATCCTTTTAAAAAGGGACAATTGGACACACACCAGGTTTTCTCATTAACATCAAGTTAATTCTCTCCCTAGATGTTTCCTGGTGTTCTTGGATATTTTGCAAACAGTTCAGTTCAGTTCAGTGCTCAGTTGTGTCCAACTCTTCGCGACCCCATGAATCGCAGCACACCAGGCCTCCCTGTCCACCACCTACTCCCAGAGTTCACCGAAACTCATGTCCATTGAGTCGGTGATGCCATCCAGCCATCTCATCCTCTGTCATCCCCTTCTCCTCCTGCCCCCAATCCCTCCCAGCATCAGGGTCTTTTCCAATGAGTCAACTCTTCGCATGAGGTGGCCAAAGTATTGGAGTTTCAGCTTTAGCATCATTCCTTCCAATGAACACCTAGGACTGATCTCCTTTAGGATGGACAGGTCCGACCTAACACCACAGTTCAAAAGCATCAATTAGTGCTCAGCTTCCTTCACAGTTCAAATCTCACATCCATACATGACCACTGGAAAAACCATATGGACTTCCCTGGTGGCTCAGATGGTAAAGCGTCTGCCTACAATGAGGGAGAGCCGGGTTTGATCCCTGGGTTGGGAAGATCCCCTGGAGAAGGAAATGGCAACCCACTCCAGGACTCTTGGATGGGGGGGTCTGGTTGGCTACTGTCCATGGAGTCGCCAAGAGTCGGACATGACTGAGTGAGTTCACTATCTATCTATAAAACCAAGCCTTGACTGGACGGACCTTTGTTGGCAAAGTAATGTCTCTGTTTTTTAATATGCTATCTAGTCATAACTTTCCTTCCAAGGAATAAGCGTCTTTTAATTTCATGGCTGCAGCCACCGTCTGCAGTGATTTTGGAGCCCCCAAAAGTAAAGTCAGCCATGGTTTCTACTGTTTCCCCATCTATTTCCCATGAAGTGATGGGGCCTGATTACATGATCTTCATTTTCTGAATGTTGAGCTTTAAGCCAACTTTTTCAGTCTCCTCTTGCTTCCCTGGTGGCTCAGATGGTAAAGTGTCTGCCTGCAGTGCGGGAGGCCCAGGTTTGATCCCTGGGTTGGGAAGATCCTCTGGAGAAGGAAACGGCAACCCACTCCAGTACTCTTGCCTGGAAAATTCCATGGACTGAGGAGCCTGGTGGGCTACAGTCCATGGGGTTGCAAAGAGTTGGACATGACTGAGTGACTTCACCTTCACCTTCACTTTCATCAAGAGGCTTTTTAGTTCTTCTTCACTTTCTGCCATAAGGGTGGTGTCATCTGCATATCTGAGGTTATTGATGGTTATATGGAGGAAGGTCAGCCTGGGAAGATGGGCTAAGTCCATACATTTGGAACTTTATTTGAAAAGCTTTTATTCAGAAGATTGTCATGAGGAGATTTTACATTTTGGAAGATCTCTCCATGAGCATCAAAGGGCATGGCTGAAGTCAGAGTGCTGAGGATCCAAGGCACCTCCCTGAGGGAGGTGACAGTGGTCTGGGCGGGAGGAAATGACGATGACTGATGAAGATGGAAGGAGCAGGAGGGCCACTGAGGCTGGAAGACTGATCACTGGGAGTGCTGGGACAGGGAGAACAGCCAAGAATAATTTTTAGGTGTCCAACTTGAGTGACAGTATGGAGGATATTGTCATCATTGGAAATATGGGCTATCAGGTATGAAGATACAAACCATAATGGAAAAGAATATAAAAATATATACACTATTATATATTTAATAAATATATTAAACTAATATATATAATATATATATATATATATATGCATGCTAAGTCACTTCAGTCATGCCCAACTTTTTGTGACCCTATGGACTATAGCCACCAGACTACTTTGTCCATGGGATTCTCCAGGCAAGATATACATATAACTAAATCACTTTGCTGTACAGTAGAAATTACCACAACCTTTTAAATCAACTATACTTCAACAAGAAAGGATTGAAGTTGAGGAAATATAGGTGTATCTGACACATAACTTGGAACTGAAGAGGCAAAATGTATCACTGACAGTAGCTAAAATTAGCTATTCAAGCACAGTAACTTCTGCATTAGAATATGAATTTCTTGAGAGCAAGGACCTGTTTTCCATGTTGCTGTATCCCTCAGTTCAGTTTAGTTCAGTTCAGTCTCTAAGTCATGTCCGACTCTTTGCATCCCCATGAATCGCAGCACACCAGGCCTCCCTGTCCATCACCAACTCCCAGAGTTCACTCAGACTCACGTCCATCGAGTCCGTGATGCCATCCAGCCATCTCATCCTCTGTCGTCCCCTTCTCCTCCCGTCCCCAATCCCTCCCAGAATCAGAGTCTTTTCCAATGAGTCAACTCTTCGCATGAGGTGGCCAAAGGACTGGAGCTTCAGCTTTAGCATCATTCCTTCCAAAGAAATCCCAGGGTTGATCTCCTTCAGAATGGACTGGTTGGATCTCCTTACAGTCCAAGGGACTCTCAAGAGTCTTCTCCAACACCACAGTTCAAAAGCATCAATCATAGCCTTCTTCACAGTCCAACTCTCACATCCATACATGACCACAGGAAAAACCATAGTCTTGACTAGACAGACCTTAGTCGGCAAAGTAATGTCTCTGCTTTTGAATATACTATCTAGGTTGGTCATGACTTTTCTTCCAAGGAGTAAGCGTCTTTTAATTTCATAGCTGTATCCCTCATATATAGGTAAATGCCTGGCATGTAGATCCTCACTAATTATCAACTAAATGGACTAAATCATTGAATTTGGGAGAAAAGCACATTGACACCAAATATTGGCCACTCCAACAGTACCAATTTATGTGTTGCTTTTTAACATCATGAAGTGAATGGATGGGATTTTTTTCAAAACCAAAGAATCAACTTTACTTTTGTTCTATGAAGACTAAAGTCTTTTTCTTTAAGACAGTAGACACTTCACATATATTTTCCCAGTCTCTAAGGGTCCCACTCTGGTGCTTTTAGCATGAGTTCTCACCCATATCTCTACCAAAACCAACTTCTTAAAACTAAGAGATATATGTTAATATTAAGAGTAGGATGATTTTATTTTCACAGAGCACAGATAGTTACTCCAAGGACCAAATCACTCATAGTGAAGTTTAAGGCCTTGATAATCTATAAGCAGTGTAAAATGTGGACTAGAATAAAAGGTATTTTGGATCTAATTCACATTGTCATGGGGAGGCCACTGAATCTTCCTGTGACTTGGTTCCTTCATCTGCAAATATTATGAACTAACTGCTTTGCTTCTCTTTCCAGTGGGATATTGTCAAAATACAATGTTGATGTAGGAATCGTGCTTTCTAGGTCTCATTTTATTCCTAGAACTTTATAAAGTAGTTTTCTGTGCATGAAAGTCCCTTAATCAGTACTTTTGACACCTGTTGAAGTTTTTCAGGTGAGATATCAAAGTTTGTCCTGATTAACTGTAAAAAAATCATTCCTACAATAGTATAATTCACAATATAGATTCATAGAAGTAATTTAATTGGTGATGAGAATATTTAAAATCAACTCATTTTTAATACTTTTCCAATATTGACTGAAAGCTTAATACAATGAGTATATATGAAGTTCTAAGAAAGGATTAGCATAAATGCCAAGATTTTCTGGAAATTTCTGTTTTTCATTTGGTTTTAATATAAATGACAGAGATATACATTTATTTATAAACAACACATACTTTTACACATTTACCATGTTTTTTTAATGAAAACCACCACCACAACAACAACTAAGAAGATTTGCTGGGTCAAAGAATTAAAGGATTGTGTGTGTGTGTGTGTGTGTGTGTGCGTGTACGCAGATGAATGCACACATATGTGTGTGTGTTTGTGTCTTTGGAAGCAGCAAGGAGATAAAAACATAATTACAGTATTGTACTAAACATGCTGTACTAAACATTGAGGTGGGCACAAAATGCTGTAAGAGTGCAGGGAAGAAGCCATCAATTTTCCAGAGGATTCAGGCTTTACAGCTAAATCTGCCCCTTCCAAGGCATTTATGCTAAGAATCAATAAATCAAAAGGGACCACCAAGCACTGCCAACTTGTGATAAGACCCTCTTTTCCTTACCTCTTGCCTCCATCAACAGATGTCCAAAGGGAACACCAAAAACCTTGTTTGTATGAGAAACCAGTTAGTGGTTATTTTGTAGTCTGAAGGTGACTCAAAAGGTAATACAAAGTGGGTTGGTGATGCATTGATCCTTGATGTGGGTGCTGTTTACATGGGTGTTTTCAGCTTATAAAAACTCACCATTTCTGTTGAGTATGAACAGTTATACACATCTTAGGCCAGGTTCCTTTTTTTTTATGTTTAATTGAAAGGGAGAGAGACTAGAATCCTTAGAGATTTGTGTGTCTGAATCAGACTCCCCTACTCGGCTCCCACAGTGCCATGGGCAGGAACAAAAAGAGGCCCCCAGAACTGTGTCTCCTGAAAAGATACTCCTGATCTAACACACTTTCTAAAGCATCCTACAGCTTCCCCCATTATTTTCCTTGATTCATTCAGGGCTAGTTATCTACTCCCATTTTGCTGGATGACTGTTGTTTCTTTTTCTCTTCCCATCTCTACTGACTTAAAGGATAGATCTCTTCTCTTCCACATACCTTTGCCCACTAAAAAATTTATCTACAATCTAAAAGTTGAGAGTTATGTTTTATTCAGTTGGAATTTTTAGGATTTCAACGCCGGGAGGCTGCATCTCAAGAAAACCTGAGATAACTGCTCCAAGGAGTCAAGGAAAGAGAGGACCTAGGTTACATAGGAATTTTGAAACAAATGGCGGAAGTAGGAACAAAAAAAATTGTTGTCACCTATAGAAAACTAGAAATTTCAAGTTAAAGAATTTAGCTCTTTTCTATATATGGGAAGACGCAACAGTCTGGGCTCACTGAAATCATTCGTTTGATTGGCACCTCAGTTATCTGGGGCCAGTATCTTGTGTTTTCACATCCTGAGTTTCCTCTGAGCTCAGCAAGGGTAGTAGCTGCAGTTTGATGGCTGCTGGATGGCAGGTTTTCTTTGCTCCCTGAGTTCCCTCAGGGCTCACCAGTTCACCATCAGCTGTGGCTGCAATTGCTGATGATGGTGACATTTATTTACTGATATGGCGATCTGCATTCCGTTTATCACCCTTAATAATTCGGTCTGCAGATGGGCTAGATGTCTTTCTTGCTCAACATTGCTCTTTTCCACCACTCCCTCCCATTTACCCAGTATGAATCTTAATTTATCAAATTATACCACCTCTTGTTTTATACCACCCAGTTACCTCTTGTAACTGACAGGAAAAGGTCAGTTTTCAATCTAATCCCAAAGAAAGGCAATGCCAAAGAATGTTCAAACTACTACAAAATTGCACTCATCTCACACACTAGCAAAGTACTGCTCAAAATTCTCCAAGCCAGGCTTCAACAGTATATGAACTGTGAAATTCCAGAGGTTCAAGCTGGATTTAGAAAAGGCAGATGACCAGAGATTAAGTTGCCAACATCTGTTCAAAGTCTGTGTTTTGATCATCACAAAAACGAGAGAGTTCCAGAAAAACATCAACTTCTGCTTTATTGACTACACCAAAGCCTTCGACTGTGTGGATCACAACAAACTGTAGAAAATTCTTAAAGAGAATGGAAAGACCAGACCACTTGACTTGCCTCCTGATAAATCTGTACGCAGGTCAAGAAGCAACAGTTAGAACTGGACATGGAACAACAGACTGGTTCCAAATTGGGAAAAGAGTACATCAAGGCTGTATACTGTCACCCTGCTAAACTTATATGCAGAGTACATCATGCGAAATGCCAGGCTGGATGAAGCACAAGCTGGAATCAAGATTGCCAGGAGAAATATCAATAACCTCAGATATGCAAATAACACCACCCTTATGGAAGAAAGTGAAGTACTAAAGAGCCTGTTGATAGAAGTGAAACAGGAGAGTGAAAATGTTGGCTTAAAACTTAATTCAGAAAACTAAGATGGGGCATCCCATCCCATCACTCATGACAAATAGATGGGGAAACAGTGGAAACAGTGACAGACTTTATTTTGGGGGGCTTCAAAGTCACTACAGATGGTGACTGTAGCCATGAAATTAAAAGATGTTTGCTCCTTGGAAGAAAAGCTATGGCCAACCTGGACAGCATATTAAAAAGCAGAGACATTACTTTGCCAACAAAGGTCCATCTAGTCAAAGCTATCGTTTTTCCAGTAGTTATGTATGGATGTTAGAGTTGGACTCTAAAGAAAGCTGAGAATCGAAGAACTGATGCTTTTGAACTGTGATGTTGGAGAAGACTCTTGAATCCCTTGGACTGCAAGGAGATCCAACCAGTCCATCCTGAAGATCAGTCCTGGGTGTTCATTGGAAGGACTGATGCTAAAGCTGAAACTCCAACACTTTGGCCACCTGATGTGAAGAACTGGCTCACTGGAAAAGACCCTGATGCTGGGAAAGATTGAAGATGGGAGGAGAAGGGGATGACAGAGGATGAGATGGTTGGATGGCCATCACCGACTCGATGGACATGCGTTTGAATAAACTCTAGGAGTTGCTGATGGACAGGGAAGCCTGGTGTGCTGCAGAACATGGGGTTGCAAAGTGTCGGACACAACTGAGCAACTGAACTGACTGACCTCTTGTTTGCAGTCTTCTATAGAGTTCTGGTTCCCTCAATTGCTCCTTTGAGGTTTTTGTTGCTGGCTGTGGTTCTTCTCTTTAACACCATTATGAAACTTCTTTCTGATTTCATTATCCACATAGATGATTTGTCTACTATCTTGCTTCTCATTCCCTTGACCTTTTATTTTATCAGAAGTCTTACTGTCTACCCTGAACCAGTTACTTACTCTCAGAGCCAAAGGCTAAATGGCTTAGATCTTTCCATTACCAATATTTATAACTTACCCATTTCCACTGTGAACAGCCCCTCTGATCAACATTCCCTATTTGCCAGTATACTCTTAGTTCCCCAACTCCAACAGTCCTTCCACCCACTGAACATCACAATCCATTGACTTGCTTCCCTTTTACTATTTCTTATCTCTTATGCCTTCACCCTCCAGACCATATATGTTCAATTCCATGGTGTATCATTATAATAACTCTCTTCCATTCGTCAATTTTTCTGTGTCTCTCTTGTTTCAACTTGCTAAGTGGAAATACCCCTTCATTAATTAAGTCCATATTTTTTTTCAGGCACACCTGCACATCTTTATCAGTTGGAGAAACATTCAACTAACCTGGTTGAATCTGTTATAACATTATAGTCGATACTGTACTATATTTCTCCAGTGTATTCATTTCCATTCCAAATCCAGTGCTTCTCATTATTTTGGTGGATATGAATCACTTGGCATATTGTTAAAATGCAGGTTCTAGTTTGGTATGGCCGAAAGAGAAGACTGAAATTCTGGTTTCTGATGAGGCTCTCAGGTACTTCTGTTGCTGACTTATGGACCACACCAAAAATAGCAAAACCTGATGCTATTATTTCATACTATTCTTTCCTGGAACCTCTATTTCCTCCTCCATTCACATTTAACTGTTGTCTTGTTCCTTGTACTGAAAAGGCAGCAGCAACCAGAGATTTCATGGGTTTTAAATGTAATTAAAACATAATTTTCAAAATATGTATTTATTGATACACAAAAATCATTTGTTATATGAGTAGACACATAAAAGCCTTCTATTCATCTAAAGAAGAGGGGATATATGTATAATTGATTCACTTTCCAGTATAAAAGAAACTAAAACATGTAAAGCAAGTATGCTCCAAAAAATTAATAATAGTTTTCAAAAATAAAATTATGTCTCAAAGTGAAAATATTAATATTTTGTATATTGATTGAGAGAATATTAAAAACATAAGCAAAATAATTATTCTTGGTACTTAATCATTTGTTTTAAAGAGTTTCTTACTTGTATCCAGTTGGGGTCCCATACTACGTTATTGGCATTTTTTATAAAGAAAATATTCTGAAATATGATTTTATTATTTTTAATTTTTGTCATAATGTTTCTAGCAGATATCTTCAAAGTTGTATCTTCAAAGTTGGTTAATGTGTTTAAAATTGTTCTGTCTCTTCAACTAATTATAAAAATTCAAGTTCTGTAATGAGTTATATTACTATTTTGAATATTTATTTTACTTCTAAAGATGATACAGGAAATATACAGAAAAAGTTTGGGTCTTTGAGAACACTGTTGAGCCACTGAATTTAAAAACCTTAGAATAGCCCCACCACTGATATTACTTCTTACAAAACCAGTCAAGGATATTTTTCTATGATGTGCATTGAAAGGGCTTAACAAATAAAGTTTTTGTGCTCTTTTTCTGTGAAAGTTTTTCAAAATTTGTAGCTATATTACTATTTTCTGCTATGTTGACTCTGTTCTTCTGTTTTTCTTATTTTGTATCCTCATTTAATATTACCCATCTTCAACCAGTGCTTTTCATCTGCATTAGCTGTCTTTTTTATATTATTACCTCTAATATCAAAGGCTTTGTCTCTAAAATTTTCTTTTATTTTATTGTAAACATAGACTAAATGACTTCTCTGTCCCTCATTTTCCATCTAAGTCCTGTTGGAATCATCTTCTTCAGTCAGAAACTTCAACTTACCTAATTATATGAACCCCCCCAGCCAAGGATTTGTTGTTCAGCAGTCATTTTTTAATATGAATATATTGGTCAGTGGAGAGAGCTGCCTGGTTGTCCAGCTCTGATGGTTTGGACTTATTCCTTGAAAAGCTAAAGAAGCCAATAGTTCTTCCTATCCCAGAAATAATGAACAAACAAGTAAAAGCTTCAGAGATGACCTCTCCAGTGACTTTTTCCCAGACTCAACTCTTTGCTATTCTTATCTTAGAAAATAAATACTCTTTTAAAATACAAACTTTCATGGTTGACCATGTTGCCATGGCAGAAAATCTGTCTAGAATGGATTTCTAAGGAACATTCATGTGCCAGAGCTCACAGAGAAGGTATAGCACTGAAGATACTTTGTGCCATGGGAAGGTTTTCCCAACCTTTAGTGGAAGAGGTCATCAGTTTTCCAATTCTGTGTAAAGTAGGGCTTCCCTGGTGGTTTAGACAATAAAATATTTGCCTCTGATACAGGAGATCTGGGTTTGATCCCTGCATTGGGAAGATCCCCTGGAGAAGGGAATGGCAACTCACTCCAGTATTCTTTCCTGGAGAATCCCATAGAGGAACCTGGCAGGCCACAGCCAATGGGGTCCCAAAGAGTTGGACATGACTGACAGACTAATTGGAGAAGGCAATGGCACCCCACTCCAGTACTCTTACCTGAAGAATCCCATGGACAGAGGAGCCTGGTAGGCTGCAGTCCATGGGGTCGCAAAGAGTTGGACATGACTGAGCGACTTCACTTTCACTTTTCACCTCATGCATTGGAGAAGGAAATGGCAACGCACTCCAGTGTTCTTGCCTGGAGAATCCCAGGGACGGGGGAGCCTGGTGGGCTGCTGTCTATGGGGTCGCACAGAGTCGGACATGACTGAAGCAACTTAGCAGCAGCAGCAGCAGCAGCAGGCAGACTAACACTCACTTTTTTTTAGTGCTAGCAGGAGGGATGTGAAGCCTGAGAAAAATTGTGTGTATAGTAGTGAGGGAAAAAAGTACAACTTTTTTAATGATATAAAACATAGTGTTCTGGGCAATAAAGGTTTCCAGTCAAGCTTCAGCAGAGTACTGAGGTGACACCTCATGTGTGAAGCCCAGCCTAACTGTGGACATCTTTGTAGACTCTGTGAGGTGCTGGTCATGGTCCTAGGGAGAGCTTTGAGAGTATTGCCAAGCATGGAATTTACTGAAGCACTTACAGTCCTTCAAAGGGGCCACGAAAATTCTGGTTTCTATAGTAGTCTTCAAATAAACAAAGGAAAACCACTTACAGAGAAAATCATATGAAATGTTTAGGTCAACGTCTTCCCTTTCAGTTAATGGGAGTGTGGATCCTGTTTTGATCTGTGAATGGTTCTAACTCTGTGTTCGCCGGTATTCACTGAAGGCAGATGGATGAAAATTATCCTTTGCCTTAGACCTCAGGGATACTTACTGGAAATTCTTCCTGGAATCTTAAGGCTGCCTCTGTTATTCATTGAGTAGTGTCTCCCCAGTTTGTATGCTGAGGCCCTAATCCCTAAAGTGGATCTATTTGGAAGTAGGGCTCTTAAGGAGATAATTAAAGTTAGATGAAGTGACACACAGTTATGATTCATACATATGCATTTATGGAAACACATAACTTTGTTTTTTAAAAATACTATTCATTTATTTGGTTAAATGTTGTTGGTTAAATTATTAAATATAATAAAGAAAATGTTTCTTTCTGGTACATAGTTTGGATAAGTTTTTTAGCATGCCCCATATAAATAACATACTCTATAGCTAGTACTTGGAATAATATATCACTGATCTGTATAAGAGGTAATGTATCTATAGTGAAGTCACTCAGTCGTGTCTGACTCTTTGAGACCCCATGGACTGTAGCCTACCAGGCGCCTCCATCCTTGGAATTTTCCAGGCAAGAGTACTGGAGTGGGTTGCCATTTCCTTTTCCAGGGGATCTTCCCAACCCAGCGATTGAGCCCAGGTTTCCTGCATTGTAGGCTGACGCTTTACTGTCTGAGCCACTAGGGAAGTTCAATCTATCTATAGCATGAATAAAAGGGCTGTGAAATATTGCTTGAAATAAAATTAACCAGCTTGAATGACTGTCCTGGTATCATTATCAACTATATCAAACAGTCATGATTTTTATTACTTTTAGCATAAAATGTTAAGTCAAATTCAAACTGCAAGTTTGTCAGATCTTAGTTTATCAATTTCAGTTTATGGAACAGAGATTTGAATAGTCACAAAAGATATTTTAAACGACTTCATACTTTTGAATAATACTTTGGGAGATCGGGAGACATAGAAAAAATTCTATGTACAATAAATTTAAATTATAGAAAATTGCTACTAATTTTAGTAGAAAATTAAAAGCATAAGGTCACTGAGTACATGATGTAATCAGGTTCATGAGTTCATGGAAAAGAATTACTACCTCCTCAAATATATTCTGTGTAATACTTTCAGAAACACAATTAAGTCTTGTATTTTTTGAAATAAAAGTCACAGCAACTTTTATATTTCACCATGCTTTTATTTTTAATGTTGACTTTAATATTTCTGGAAATACATGAGAACCACAGAGTTAAGAAATGAATAGTTTATAGCCAAAATTTTTTGCTCAGAAGGCTAGTTATTGAGGCTAGCAAGAAGTATTAACATTTATAGAAGTTATGGAACATTTTAGGAGAGCTGCCATTAAGTATCAGCACATTAGATCAATAATGCACATATTCTGCATTCATTATATATTCTAAACAAGGATTATATTCTATATCTCATCATCTTCAAGATGATTTGCAGAGGCAGGTCTTAGATGGAAATATGAGTGTACCCACACCATTTTCCTACTCTGGATATGTTAGCAAAGAACATTCTACTACTAAGAGATTGAAACCATTTTGGAAATTTCAGATGAAAGTTTACCCAGGTATAAAATGTCATAACTAACTATTTGGGTGTTTGGTAGAAGATGGTGCAAACAACTACCTCTAGCGAACACCTGGACAGTTCATTTTTCAAACAGGAGAAAGTGAAGAGGAAATAAAGAGCTTCTTGATGATGGTGAAAGAAGAGAGTGAAAAAGCTGACTTAAAATTAAGCATTCAAAAAACCAAGGTCATGTCATCCAGTCCCATCACTCCATGGCAAGTAAAAGGGGAAAACTAGAAACAGTGACAGACTTTATTTTCTTGGGCTCTAAAATCACTGTGGATAGTGACTGCAGCCATGAAATTAAAAGATGCTTACACCTTGGAAAGAAGCTATGACAAGCCAAGTTAGCTATTAAAATGCAGAGACATCACTTTGTTGACAAAGGTTCATATAGACAAAGCTACGGTGTTTCCAGTGGTCATGTACTGCTGCTGCTGCTAAGTCACTTCAGTCGTGTCCAACTCTGTGTGACCCCATAGATGGAAGCCCATGAGGCTCCCCTGTTCCTGGGATTTTCGAGGCAAGAGCACTGGAGTGGGTTGCACTGGAGTCATGTACAGATGTGAGAGTTGCACCATGAATAAGGCTGAGTGCCAAAGAATTGATGCTTTTGAACTGTGGTGCTGAAGAAGACTCTTAAGAGTCCCTTGAATAGCAAGGAGATCAAAACAGTCAACTCTAGAGAGAAATCAACCCTGAATGTTCATTGAAAGAACTGATGCTGAAGCTGAAGCTCCAGTACTTTGGCCACCTGATGCAAAGAGCTGACTCACTGGAAAAGACTCTGATGCTGGGGAAGATTGAGGACAGGAGAAGGGGATGACAGAGCATGAGATGGTTGGATGGCATCTCTGACTCAATGGACATGAGTTTGAGCAAACTCCAGGAGACAGTGAAGGACAGGGAAGCCTAGCATGTTGCAGTCCATGAGTTCACAAAGAGTCAGACACACCTCAGTGACTGAACAACAACTGTTTGAAGTAATTGTTTTGCTTTGCCCCCAAACCCCTACCCACCATGAGGGGTATTGTTTGGAGAGGAAAGGTGAGCTTTCTCAGTGCTGCTCCCTATATTCAGGATATCACAGGGGGATGTAGCAAAGGGCCAGGGAGAAATTACACTGATATTTTAACTATACTACAGTAGCAGCACAAATACTTTTGAGAATCAACTTTCCATTGAATCTCTCATACTTCTCTATATTTTGTGAGTAGAGTCACTGACAATTTTTGTTCCAAAGTATCTTTTCAAAGATGTTTGTATAAAGCACAGCCTTGTGATATGGAGATGGTTTCTCCTTCCAGAGAGCAGAGGGAATATTTGCTTGAAAATGAGTACAATGGGCTTCCCTCCTGGTTCAGTGGTAAAGAACCACCTGCCAATGCAGGAGACAGGGTTCAGTCCCTGAGTCGGGAAGATCCCTTGGAGAAGGAAATGGCAACTGACTTCAGTATCCTTGCCTGGGAGACTCCATGGACAGAGGAACCTGGGGGTCTACCGTCCATGGAGTTGCAGAGTCAGACATTAGTTAGCAACTAAACAGAAACCATAATAATGTTTTCTCCTGGGTCAAGGTTTGGACAGATTTTCTAGCAAACTCTTATAAATGAATAGGATTTCCTGAGCTCAAAATTCCTCAGCCATGATGCACAACACTTTGTATACAGCATCCTTCTAGCTCTATGTGCCTATTGTCCCTTTGGGATTTGATGGGCAATTGTAACTGCCATGACATTGAAGCTCATACTGCCTGCTATGCTTTAAGTAAAGAAGTCTTCTGTTTCTGACCCAGGAGTCTTGTGTCTTCTACCAGCATTTATAAAACTGGAGGCAGATTAACTTATTAGCATGCAAGTAGCATAAACATCCCAGACCCTTTACAGTTCTTTACACAGGTCTGAGAGCAACTGAAATATAGTACTAGGTGCGTGCGTACAGGCTAAGTTGCTTCAGTTGTGTCCAGCTCTTTGGCACCCTATAGACTGCAGCCCATTAGGCTCCTCTGTTCATGGTATTTTCTAGGCAAGAATACTGGAGTGGGTTGCCATGCCCTTCTTCAGGGGATCTTCCCAACTCAGGGATCGGACCTGTGTCACTTTGATCTCCTGCACTGATAGTTGGGTTCTTCATCACTAGTGCCACCTGCAAAGTACTACAGGGAGTAGCATTAATAAGCAATAGAAGCAAATGAAAAAGTCTTTTTTACTCTACACATCCCCTCCAATTTGCTAAGTTGGTGATGGTGGAGTTTTTTTTTTTTTAAGGAATTTAGGAATTTAAGAGGGAAGAAATTGAAGAGGAGGCAGAACTCCCTTAGCACTTATCAACAGTGTGAAAGAAAAGTCAATTACTCCTGAGTTAGTAGAATATGGGAGGCTGGGACTATCTACCACCCTATTTGCATCGTGAATGACATGACAGATTAAGCTGAGACAGGTTAGGATTAGGAACGGTTTAGGATTAGGATTAGGGACAGGTGGCTCAGTGGTAAAGACTTGCCTGCCAATGCAGAAGATGCGGGTTCAATCTCTGGGTGAGGAAAGTCCCATGGAGGAGGAAATGGCAACTCAGTCCAGTATTCTTGCCTGGAAAATCCCATGGACAGAGGAGCTAAAGGACTATAGTCCATAGGGTCCCAAGGAGTCACACACGACTGAGTAATTGAGCATGCATGCACCCACACAGAAAGTATGGTGCCAGTGCTCCCTGAACACATGCGGGCACACATGCACACATGCTGACATGTACCAGAGAGTTTGGAAATACAGAGCTGAGACTTAGTTAAGACAGTGAGGGAGCCAGGACAGTAAAGAGTGGCGCTGTTTTCTGATACAGAAGAAATAACTGTTAAAGAGGGATCTTGCCCTTCTAAAACTCACTGACTGAGCTTTCCCCTTTCGCTAATCTGTGATACTATTAATGAATGACACTCAAAACTGTTCTTCCTGTATATATAGCTGTGGATCCCTGGTGATGCCTGGGAAGCAATGATTTCCAGTGAGAAATCCCTGGTACAAAGAGGGCAACTGTATTGGGTTTTAATGGTCATGCTGCCTTTTTCAAAAGCCTTACCCCAGAGCATAACTATTCCAGGGACTTCAGGAGGAAACAGCAACTGTGTTTAGTGCTAAACTGACCCCAGGGAAGCGTCTCATTGCTAACCATTCATCCAAGTAGACATCCTTTGGACTGAATGAGTCATCTTAGGTGAGCTCTTTGCAAATCAGTCTGGTGTATTTTCTCATTTGACACCCAGGCTGTCAAACTTCACAATGGTGTCAGACAAGGTGAACAATCTTGTAACCTGTTAATTTGCTTGAAATAATGACAGCAATAATCTGTTCAGGTTTGCCAGACTGTCTCCATTTGAAGTGGACAGTGGTTTGTCCTGTTAAGATTGTGACACATTAAGACAGTGTGTGATTATTATATCCAGTTTATGGCACTTGGGTAACTCGACATGGCCCACTGCTGTGAGAGTAGCCCACATTTACCAACCTGCACATCCATTTGCTATGATTGGCATATGTGTATGCTTGAACCTGTCTCCAGGTCCCTTATTTCCTTCTGGAACTATATCAATCACAAATTCCTTTAGCTGCCCTCAAGTGTATTTATCAATATGTTAACCCCTCTCTCAAGATACTCCAATAGGGGTTATTTATAGGCTATACTGAGAAAGCTACTTGAACTCTCTAAGGAAGACAAAGATGGATGTATCAGTGTTGGAGAAGAGTTATATTTAGACTTTTTGATAAAGTAGGACTTGGATTTCTGTTTCTTTCTAGTATTCAAGGTAGTTTTCCTTCTAAATTCTTTACACATGAGTCCTTCTTGATATCCAAATGACTCAAAAGGACAATTTGAGAATATAAAACATTAAAATCATTTCAACTTAGGCAAATCTATTTTAATACTTGTTCAGATGCAAACTTGCTCAAATATCTATTGTGTCTATTGGTGACAATTTGGGAAATGCCATTTGAACTTTTGATGAAAGTATAAGAAGAACAAATAGGTCAATAATTACACAGAAGTTGGCATGCATTTTTTTTTCTTCCAGTAGAGTCCTTTCCTCTGAAATCATATATAAAATTGTTTCTATTTAATCAGGGTTAGGGTTGGGATATTTTGGCTTTACTTGAACTAAGGCCAACCTAAATAAGCTGTTTTCAGTCTTATCTTTCTTTTTTCTCTTATTTATTTTTTATGAGGAGACAGTGTAGAACATGTTCAGAACAAGTAAGAGAAAAACACTGGGAAAAAAAAATTAAATCTCATTGTTGCAAGGTAATTTAAAGAAAATCCTTATTAATTATGATAAAAATGTTTTCTAAAATTTACATTTCAAATATCTGGTCCAGATAAATACAATAAAGTATATTAAGAGAATTTGTTGATCAAATTTAAAGAGGTTAGGTACATGCTGGTTTTTATAGGGCCAAAATCACTGCAGATAGTGACTGCAGCCATGAAATTAAAAGATGCTTACTCCTTGGAAGAAAAGTTATGAGCAACCTAGACAGTATATTCAAAAGCAGAGACATTACTTTGCCGACTAAGGTCCATCTAGTCAAGGCTATGGTTTTTCCTGTGGTCAAGTATGGACGTGAGAGTTGGACTGTGAAGAAGGCTGAGCGCCGAAGAATTGATGCTTCTGAACTGTGGTGTTGGAGAAGACTCTTGAGAGTCCCTTGGACTGCAAGGAGATCCAACCAGTCCATTCTAAAGGAGATCAACCTTGGGATTTCTTTGGAAGGAATGATGCTAAAGCTGAAGCTCCAGTACTTTGGCCACCTCATGCGAAGAGTTGACTCATTGGAAAAGACCCTGATGCTGGGAGGGATTGGGGGCAGGAGGAGAAGGGGACGACTGAGGATGAGATGGCTGGATGGTATCACGGACTCGATGGATGTGAGTCTGAGTGAACTCCAGGAGATGGTGATGGACAGGGAGGCCTGGCGTGCTGCGATTCACAGGGTTGCAAAGAGTCGGACACGACTGAGCGACTGCACTGAACTGAAAGTAAAATAATGGATATAAAACTGAAGTATGTGAAAATAAAAATATGAAGAGGGATGATCTACAAAGTATAGAGAAGTTGGTGTTTTGTCACAGCTCAGGAAAATTCTGGAAGCAATCATTAAAAGGAAAGCAATGATCATGTGTCAAATAAATGAGTCATATAAAGTAAATTTCATTTACATGATAGGTTATCCTTTATGTACTCTTGTATCTATGCTTCTGCCTTTTTGCCCACTCTAGCTCTAGTGCATTCTTCACTCTCTACATTGAATTTGTCTTTCAGTTCATCTACCAAATCTGATCATATGTTTCACTAGCTCCCTGTATTTCAGTATTTTATGAATAAATGTTCAAACTCCTTTTGTGGAATGCAAATTCTTCATGATTTGGCCATTTACCGTATCTTCTTGCAACTCCTACCATCCAAGAACCACTCTGCTATGCATTACTTGTGAAATTTACATTGATCCTTCGATACCTAGCTTGGTCATCACTCATGCAAACTGCATCAGATTGTCACCTTCTGTTTCTCCACTACAAGGTAGAGCTGGTCACTCCCACCCCTTGTGCAAAAATAGAGTAGGCACATGCCTTTATTAAGAGTCAGTACAATATAAATACATTGAGGTACAATTTTTAATTTCTATTTCTGATGTCCTTCAGTAGACTGAGGCTTCCCTGGTGGCTCAGAGGTTAAAGCGTCTGCCTACAATGCGGGAGACCGGGGTTCGATCCCTGGGTTGGGAAGATGCCCTGGAGAAGGAAATGGTAACCCACTCCAGTATTCTTGCCTGGAGAATCCCATGGACAGAGAAGCCTGGTAGGCTACAGTCCAGGGGGTCGCAAAGAGCTGGACATGACTGGGCAACTTCACTTTCACTTTCAGTAGATTGGGAGCTCTGTAGAGCAGAGACAATGTTACTATCCTATTGTTATCCCAAGAGAACATGTAAGGTGAGAAAGAAATATTTGTTGTGTTAAGTAATTAGTATTTTAAAATTATAAAGTGGCAATTTACTCTAAGTTAATCTACAGGCAAAAAATTCCCTATAAAATTCTGCCATGCATATATTTTAAAAATTGGCAAGACTTTTCAAAAATCTGTATTAAAACATAAAGGATCCAGAATAAATAAAAGATGTGTTAGAAGACAGCAAAATTGGGGGACTCATATTTTTTAGTTTTAAAATGTACTGTAAAGCTGTAGTAATCAACATAATGAGGTTCTGAAACAAGTATATAAATACAAAAAATACAGGAGAAAATCTTAGTTACTTTAGACTTGGTGATGAGCTTTTAGATAGGAAACAGTGCAACACATGAAAGAAAAAATTAAGGTAGATTTTTAATAACACTTGTTTTAATTGAAGTATAATTGACTTATTATTTTCAGGTGTACAAGAAAGTGATTTGATATTTTTATATATTATGGAATTATTACCCTATGAAGATTAGTACTATCTATCGCCATACAAAATTATGACAACATTATTCACTATATTCCCTATGCTGTGCATTATATTCTGTGACTGAGTTTATAACTGGAAGTCTGTATTTCTTAATCCTTTCCACCAATTTCACCCACCCTCCTCTCCATCCCCTCCGGCAATCACCAGTTTGTGTGCTGTGCCTATGAATCTGTTTTGTCATATTTATATGTTTCTTTTGTTATTCAGAATTCATATATAAGTGAAATCATATAGCATTTATCTTTCTCTATTTTACTTAGCATAATGGCATATAGATTCATCCAAGATTTAATTATTTTCTGGCTGTGTAATATTCCACTATATATGTGTATGTGTATATATATACACACAACTTGGATCTATATATATATATATATATATATATATATATACACCAACACACACACACACATCTATATTTTTTCCTTCCTCTATCAGTGGACAGTTAAACTTACTTTTATATTTTGGCTACTGTAAATAATGCTTCAATGAACATAGGAGTGCATATATCTTTTTGATTTAGTGCTTTTGTTTTCTTTGGACAAATACCAAGTAGTGGTTGTTGGATTGTATGGCATTTATACTTTTTACTTTTGTGGTATCTCCATACTGTTTTCCACAGTGGCTGTGTCATCTGCAGTCCCACCAACAGTGTACAAGTGTTCCTTTTTCTCCACATCCTCACCAATACTTTTTAACTGTCTTTTTGATAACAACCATTCTCCTATTTATGAAATGATATATCATTGTGGTTTTTATTTGTATTTCCCTGATGATTTAGTCATGATGAGTACTGTGCTTGTTGGCCATCTTTATGTCATTTTTGGAAAAACGTCTATTTAGGTGTTTCAAACATTTTTTAAAGGGATTGTTTATTTTGATAATGAGTTGTATGAGTTCTTACATAATTTGGATATTAATCCCTTATCAGACACATCATTTGAAAATATCTTTTTCCATTCAGTAGTTTGCCTTTTTGTTTTGTTTCCTTCATTATGAAAAAGCCTATAAAAGTTGATAAAGATCATTTGTCTTCAGGGAAACACAAATAAAAATATAAATAAATACCTTATTAAAATAACAAATATGAAAATCTGCAAGTACCAATAGCTGGTTGGTGTTTGCAGCACATGGAACTCTCATTCATTGTGGGCAGGAATGTAAAATGATTGATTCAGTCACTTCTGATTATAGTTCAACTATTGCTGACAAAGTCAACATGCCTTAATGTAGAATTGTGGTCCAACAATTGTGGTGTTAGGTACTTACCTAATGTGTTAAAAAATTTTTGTCATACACAAAAGTCTTCATACTGATGAGTACAGTGGGTTTATTATAATTCCCTCAAATTGTAAGCAATCAAAGTGACCTTCAATATGTAAATTGATACACAAGCTATGGTACAGCCATAGAATGGAATATTATTCATCAATAAAAGAAATGCTTTGATCAGAAGACATAGAGTATCTGAATACCTAGAGAAATAAGACTTGTATATTTGCTACCAACAAGACTCACTTCAGATCTAAAGACACACACATCTCTGAAAGTGAGGGGATGGAAAAATGTATTTCACACAAGTGGAAATCAAAAGAAAACCAGAACAACAATTCTTACACTAGAAGAAAATACTTTAAAAATAAAGACTGCTACAAAAGACAAGGACACAATGTAATGATCAAATGATCAATCCAAGAACAAGATGTAACAATTGTAGATATATATGCCCTCAACATAGGAGGACATAAATACAAAGGCAAATATTAATGGACATAAAAACAGTAAACAATAATAGTAAGGGATTTTAATACTTTATATATGTAAATGGACACATTATCCAGACACAAACTCTAATAAGGAAACATTGGCCTTAAATAAATACCTAGGAATAAACCTACCTGTGAAGGCAGAAGGCCTATGCTCAGAAAACTATAAGATACTGATAAAAGAAATAAAGATGACACAAACAGATATTCTTGGATTGGAAGAATCAATATTGTGAAAATGACTGTACTGACCAAAGAAATCTACTATTCAATGCAGTCCTTATCAAATTACCAATAATTGGTAAAATGGATCATTTAGTCCATTTACACTTTTCACAGAATTGGAACAAAATTTATAATTTGTATGGAAACACAAAAGACCCCAAATAACCAAAGCAATCTCGAGAATGAAAAACAGACCTAGAGTAACTGGATTCCCTTACTGCAGACTATATTATAAAGCAATAGCAATCAAAACAGTATGGTACTGGCACAAAAATAGAAATACAGATCAATAGAGCAGGACAGAAAGTCCACAGATTAAACCCAGGTACCTACAGTCATCTAATCTATGATAAAGAGTCAAGAATATACAATGGAGACAAGACAATTGCTTCAATAAGTGATGCTGAGAAAACTGAATAGCCACATATAAATGAATGAAATTAGAACCCTAATATCATAAACAAACTCAAAATGGATTAAAGAGCTAAACGTAAGGCCAGATACTATAAAACTCATAGAAAACATAGGCAGAATACTCTTTGACATAAATCTCAGTAAAAGCTTTTCCAATCCACCTCCTTGAGTAATGAAAATAAATACAAAAATAAACAAATGGGACCTAATTAAACTTAAAACCTTTTTCACAGCAAAAGAAACCATAATCAAAACAAAAAGACAACTCTCAGATTGGGGAAAAAAAATTGCAAACAAAGCAAGTGACATGGGATTAATCTCCAAAATAAACAAACAGCTCATGCAGCTCAATATTAACAAAACAAACAAAAAAAAATTACAGCCCAATCAAAAAAACCAGGTGGATGATCTGAATAGACATTTCACTCAAGAAGACGTACAGATGGCCAAAAACACATAAAAAGATGCTCAACATCACTAATTATTAGAGAAACACAAATTAAAGCTACAATCAGGTATCACTTTAAATCAGTCAGAACGGCCATGATGAAAAATTTATAAACGATAAATGCTAGAGAGGGTGTGAGTGAAAGGGAGCCCTCCTGCACTGCTATTGGGAATTTAAACAGGTACAGGCACTATACCAAAAGTGTGGAAGTTCCTTAAAAAACTAAAAACAGAGCTACCATATGATCCAGCAGTCCCTCTCCTGGACTATATCTGGAGAAAGCCATAACTGGAAAAGATACATGCATCCCAGTGTTCACTGCACTACTAGTTACAATAGCTAGAACCTAGAAGTAATCAAAATGTCCATCAACAAAGGAATAAAGATGTGGTACATATATATACAATGGAATGTTACTGAGCCATAAAAATAACAAAATAATTCCATTTGCAGCAACAGGGATGGACCTAGAGACTGTTATACTTACTATTATACTTAGTGAATTAAGTTGAACAGAGAAAGACAAATCTTATGTGATATCATTTGTGGAAGCAAAAAAAAAAAAAAAGTACAAATGAATTTAGTTACAAAGCAGATATAGAGTCAAAGATGTAGAAAACTAACTTATGGTTACCAAGGGGGTAAGGAGGGGAAGGATAAATTGAGAGATTTTCATTGACATATACAAACCACTCTATATAAAATCAATAACTAATAAGAACCTATTGTATGGCACTGGGAATTCTACTCAATACTCTGTAAGGGCCTATATGGGAAAAGAATCTAACAAGAGTGGATATATGTATACACATAATTGATCCAGTTTGCTATACAGCAGAAACTAACACAACATTCTGGAGAAGGAAACGATAACCCACTCCAGTATTCTTGCTTGGAGAATTCCATGGACAGAGGAGCCTGGTGGGCTGGAGTCCATGGGGTTACAAAATCAGACATGACTGAGCATGGATGCACAACGCAACATTGTAAATCAACTATGTGTGCTAAGTTGCTCAATCATGTCCAGTTGTTTGTGACCCATGGACCATAGCCTGTCATGGACTATGTCCATGGGGATTCTCCAGACAAAAATACTGGAGCAGGTTGCCATGCCTTCCTCCAGGGGATCTTCTCAACCCAGGGATTGAACCCCATGATTCCCACATTACAGGCAGATTCTTTACCATCTGAGCTAGTTTAAGAAAATAACACATTAGACCAGTGAACATTTTAATTGATATTTATAGAGCATTTCATCTGAAAGCAGAAAAATACATATTCTTTTCAGGTGCACATGGAACCTTCTCCAGGACAGAACACATGCTGGCCACAAGACAAGTCTCAGAAAATTTAAGAAAACTGAAATCATATGAAACATCTTTTCTGATCACAATACTGTGAGGCTGGAAATCAACTACAAGAAAAAGCAACTTCAAAAAAACAAACAAATAGAGGCTAAACAGCATGTAACCAACATGTAACCAATGGATCACTGAAGAAATGAAAGAGAAAAAAATAGACAAAGTCTTTCATTTGTAGAGACAAATGAAAATGAAAACAGGATGATTCAAAATCTATGGGACACAGCAAAAGCAGTTCTAAAACAGAAGTTAATAGCAGTATAAGTTTACCTTAGGAAAATATGATATAAGGAAGAAAAATCTCAAATGAACTACTTCACTTTACACCTCAAGCAACTACAGAAAAAAAAGACTAAGGAAAACCCAAAATTAGCAGAAGAAATCATAAAGGTCAATGCAGAAATAAATGGAGATGAAGAAAACAACAGAAAGGATCAGTGAAACTAAAAACTGGTTCTTTGAAAAGATCAATTTGATAAGCCTTCAGCCAGACTCATCAAAGAAAAAATGAAGAGGTCTCAAATCAATAAAATTAGAAACGAAAAAGGAGAAGCTACAACTGACATCACAGAAACAAAAGATCACAAAAGCAGACTACAAAAAACTATATCCTAATAAAATAGATGACCTAGAAGAAATGGAAAATTTCTCAGAAATGTACAATCTTCCACAATTGAACCAGGGAAAAACAGAGAAAATGAACCACCAAATTACCAGTAATGAAATTAAATCCTTTATTTGAAAACTCCCAATAGGACTAGATGGCTTCATAGGTGAATTTGATCAGATACTTAAGAGTTAAAACCTATCCTTCTGAAACTTGCAAAAAATAGCAGAGGAAGGAACACTTCTGAACATACTACCCTGATACCAAAACCAAACAAGATATCACAAATAAGAGTACAGGAAAATATCACTGATGAACATAGACCCTAAAATCCTCAACAAAATATTAGCAGTCTGAATCCAACAATACATTAAAAGGATCATAGACCATGATCCAATGGCATTTATTCCAGGGACACAAGTATTTTTGATTTTCACAAATCTATCAATGTGATACACCAAATTAACTAATGGAAGACTAAAAACCATATGATCATATATTAACAGATATATATATAGAATCTAGAGAAGTAGTAACGGCACCCCACTCCAGTACTCTTGCCTGGAAAATCCCAGGGACGGAGAAGCCTGGTAGGCTGCAGTCTATGAGGTCGCTAAGAGTTGGACATGACTGAGTGACTTCACTTTGACTTTTCACTTTCATGCATTCGAGAAGGAAACGGCAATCCACTCCAGGGTTCTTGCCTGGAGAATCCCAGGGACAGGGGAGCCTGGTGGGCTGCCGTCTACGGGGGTCACACAGAGCCGGACACAACTGAAGCAACTTAGCAGCAGCAGCAGCAGAGAAGTAGTACTAATGATCCTATTTTCAGGGAAGTAATGGAGATGCAGATGTACAGAATGGACTTGTGGACAGAGCAGGGGAAGGAGATGGTAGGACATCCTGGAGAATCCCAGGGACAGGGGAGCCTGGTGGGCTGCCGTCTATGGGGTCACACAGAGTTGGACACAACTGAAGCGATTTAGCAGCATATATATATATGTAAATATGGCCAGTTCTCATTGTTGTGCAGCAGAAACCAATACAACACTGAAAACAATTACCCTCCAATTAAAACATAAATTTAAAAAGCCATACGATCATCTCAACAGACACAGAAAAAGCTTTTGTCAAATGTCATCTTATTATACTATAAAGTATTTAATTTGGTAGTATCTTTTATAAGATGCAATGCACAAAACCTCTTAAATTGTTCAACTAGGTGTTTTTTAGCATATTCACAAAGTTTGTAATCATTATCATGTTTATGGAACACATTCATCATCTCCAAACATAAACCTCATACACTTTAACTATCCCCTCTCTGCTAATCACCCATACCAGCAGTCCTAGGCAACCACTGTTCTGCTTTCTGTCTCCATAGATTATCCTATTATTACACTCTGTTGGATTTAACTTGCTAATATTATTTTGAGCACTTTTGCATCTGTATTCATAATAGATAACTATTGTGCAGTGTTTTTTTTTAATTATGTCTTCATCTGTTTTGATATCTGGGCAATACTGGTCTTATCAAAAAATATTGGCCATATAAAATTAAATTTTCAAATGTTTGGGAAACATTCAACTGTGAGACCATATCAGCTTGGACTTTTTGTTGGTGGTGGTGAAAGTTTTTCATTTCTAATTAAAACCTTTCACTTATTATATGACTATTCAGATTCTGTATTTTTTTTTTCTGAATTCAGCTTTGTTAGTTTTTTGTTTTTCCGGGAATTTGTACATTTATCCTAAGTTTTTTATTTTCATACAGTTTTCATTGTCCCTTTAATTTTAGTAGAACCAAAAAGAGTATCTGCTGTTTTCTCTTTCTTTGCATTGAATCTTCGCTTATTTTCTCTGTCAACATAATGAAATCTTTGCCATTTTGTTGATCTCTTCAAATGACCATTTTTGGTTTTACGATTTTTATATTGTTTTTCTATTTTCTATTTCATTAATTTCTGCTCTAATCTTTTTATTTTCTTTTGGACATAGGCTTTACTTTTTAAAAGTAATTTTTTAAGTTGAAGGGTTATTGATCTCTTAATGTGGACCTTTCTAGCTATAAAAATTCCTTAAGCATTATTTTTACTGAAATTAATAAGTTTTGGCATGTTATGTCTTTAACTTCATTAAAAGTAATTTATAGTTTCTCTTATTTCTTTTTTGGCATGTTATTTAGGAATGTGCTATTTTAATTTTCACATATTTATGAGTTTCCTCCATTTTTTCTATTATTGACTTAAATTTTATTCCACTTTGGTTATAAGATCATAAACCTTTATTTTTTTGGAACTAAATACATATTAATGGAAAACAAAATACAAAAAATTATCTTCAGGAAACAGAAATATTTAATCCTTTTCCAACAAATCAGAAGTTGCTTCATCCTTGGAGTACAATTTTTGATGCGTGTGTTTACACTTAAGATATGTTTCACAGACTGTTCATTAAACTGCTATTGCAAAGCAGAAGGTAGAAGGGACCATCTCAGGAGAAAAAGATGTTGGAAAAGCCACACCTCAGAATCATCTGGAAATCGAACACTTTCTATCTTACCACTTTTCACTTCCAATTATTTTCATTTATTTACCACAATCTGCCCTTTCAGGGGGTAGAACTGTTAATAGAGGTGCAATCCCCAAAATAATCTTTCTTTCTCACCATGCATGCAAGAGCCCAAAACTTTCTCCATGAAATCCACACACCCACTTCTAGAAACGTCAGCTGGAATGATCCGTCTGTCACCCAGAAATTTCTCCTTTCTCCCAATAGACTGAGCAACCAAGTTCTCTGAATCCCCTGAACCTCAAAATTCCAGGTATCACAGCCAGTGCCAGGAGAAAAACCTGAAAGATGAGAGCAGAAAAGGCTCTCTGCCAGTGCTAGGTTTCCTCTTTTCAACAATAAAAATCCTAGTTCTCTGCAATCACAGAAAAGGAAGACACTTGCCAGCATGACCCTGCCCCATTTCCTAATTCCCACTCCTGCATTCTTACCCTGAAAAGAGTCCCTTCCACTCAGTGACCCTGCAGCATTGCTCCTATGGAAGGTGCCCAGCAAACAACCTCCTGCCGAGTGCAGCTCCAGTGTAGCAAGGTCTCCTTGGTGCCAGAGACTGGAAAGAGCCACAGGAGGACACAGCAGTATCTCTGTGATTCCAGATTTCATGTTCATTCCCATCACCACCCTTCCTCCCCCTGTCCTTCCACACTGGAGAAGGACTGAGAAGAGGGTGGTGGGCTCGGGACATCTGTGGGTCTTTCAGTCAGGCAGCGATACCATCCGTCTGTCCTAAGACTTGCGGTCTTGTGCCCTTTGCACACACCAGCCCATTACATCAAATATACAAATCAAGGTTCCTCATTTTCTTGTGTGACTCCGGTCACCAGCAGGAGGTTGCAAGCCATGAACTGCACGTTCAGCACATTGCTCATCTGGAGGGTGTAGACGCCCAAGAGCTCTCTGGATGAGCCATCTGCGGGCATGCGGCTGTGCGTGCCCTTGATGTCCGAGACACGCACTGAGTTGTCCATGGATGCTGACGTGATCAGGCTGCTGTCCGGGCTGAAGGTGAGGCTGGTGATGTTGTCCGTGTGGCCCTGCAGCTCTTTGTAGAGGGTCGCGGACGCCAGGTTCCACAGCTTCAGCCGCTGGTCCTCGCCTGCAGACACCAGGTATTTACCGTTGGAGGAAAAAGCCAGGGAGTGCACTGGGCCGCGGTGGCCGGTGAAGAGCCTCACGGAGTTCCCCTGTTGGGTGCTCCACAGCCGCACCGTCTTGTCGGTCGAGTCCGTGGCTAAGTAGTTTGAATTGGGGTGGAACTTGACGCAGTCCACATCCGCCAGGTGCCCGGTGTAGATTCGCAGTGGGTACGTCCGATCAAATGACCAGAGGCGGGCCGTGCAGTCGTGGCATCCGCTGGTGAAGTACAGGCTGTGCGGGCTGATGTCCAGGTCCCACACGGGCAGGCGTGGCCCTGGTACTACACAGTGTTGGTGAAGCTGCCCAGGTCCCAATACCTGCTGGATGTGTCTTCAGAGCAGGAGAGCAGCGCGGAGCTGTCCGGAAGGAACCTGGTGCCGTACACCGGCCCACAGTGTCCCTGCAGGACTTTCATCTCCAGAGCTGCGCTGCCGTCCTCATCCTCCTCCGGGACATCACAAGCCAAGTGGATGTGAGACGCGTCGACGTGAGAGGGTTCGGATTTTAACTTCTTGGAACGCGGACTCCACAGTTTATACAGGAGTTGTCGAAGCCCGCGGCAAGCAGCCTGCTGTCCAGGGAGACCTCCGCCGTGTCCAGCAGCTGCTCCGTGCTGTAGAAAGCGCAGAAGCAGATGGTGGTGAGGGACACGGGGCCGTCCGGGACGCGCTTGATGCTCTCCCGCAGGGCCTCCGGCGCCTCCTCGTTCTGCAGGACAGGTTTTGGCATGCCAGCGGGCTCTAGGCTGGGGCCCTCGCCGCCGGAGGAGCCACCGCTGGCGTAGAGCTGGTAGTCCAGCGGGCCACAAACTGGGGACGACGTGCCAGGCGAGGACTCTGCCGCGCAGTGCTGTCCCCCTGGAGGCAGGGGCGAAAGGAAACCAGCTGGTCTCCAGGTCGACGGACCATGTACTTCCTGTGCAGGAAGCCCCGCAGCCGGAAGTTACACGTAAACAGGATATCCTGCCGGGTCCGCGTGGTCCGCAGCTGCCCAAGGACGTCATCGGTGCTGGCCTCCTCACTTCGCGGCTCTGCCGGGAGTTAGAGTCGGTGGGAAAATACCACAGCCTTCCAGTTGTTCTTCATATTGCTGGGGCTCTCCCTCGCACGAGGCTGCAGACAGTGTGAAGGCACAACCAGATTCTGATTGGGCTGCGAGGCTGGCTGCCGTCTCGTCTCCTGGGCTTTCCGCAACCGGCGCAGGCCCTGCCTCAGCTGGCAGGGCACATCCTAGCCTTGCGGACGTTTGAGGTAACAGGACGCGGCCGTCTGGATCTGCTCCGGAGCACTTGCGTCATGCCTGAACATCACAGGTGGCTCCTGCTTCCCTACTGCTGCTGCCGCCGCTGCCAGGGTTTCGCAATGCCTCGTGCCCCTCAGCCCCCGAAGGGTCTCCAGGGCAGCTGAGAGATGACTGACTGAGGTGACTAGTTGACCCAGAGCCACGTCGGGCTGAGTCAGGCCCTCATAAACATTTATAGTCTTTCAATTCTGTTAAATATATTGAATTTTGTTCTATGGCCTATCCTGGAGAGTTCTCTTTGTGCACTTGAGAAGAGTATATATTTTACTGTTTTAAGTGTTCTATAGAGCTCTGTTAGGTCAATTTAGTTTACAGCAAGCCTTCTATTGCCTATTTATCCTCTTATTATGATGTTTTTCTATATCTTTGCATTTATCCTACTTAGAGTCCTTTAAGCTTCATGGATGTGTGGCTTACAATTTTTCATCAGGTTTAGACATTTCAATTATTATTTCTTTAAATATTTTTTTCCTCTTTTTCTCTTTGTTCTCTTTTGTTACAGTCTTTGTTTTAAAGAAAGGCTGTTTTGTTTGATATGAGTATTGCTACCCCAACTTTCCATTTCCATGGAATGTATTTTTCCATCCCATCATTTTCACAATTTTTATTTGTGTCTTTAAATTGTTGAGTCATGTGTAGGCGGCATTTAGATAGGTCTTCTTTTTCTGTCGATTCAGCTACCCTATGTCTTTTGATTGGAGCATTTAGTCTATTTACATTTAAATAAGTCTGGTCCCTCTAGTCAAGGCTATTGTTTTTCCAGTAGTCATGTATGGATGTGAGAGTTGGACTATGAAGAAAGCTGAGTGACGAAGAACTGATGCTTTTGAACTGTGGTGTTGGAGAAGACCCTTGAGAGTCCCTTGGACTGCAAGGAGATCCAACCAGTCCATTCTAAAGGAGATCTGCCCTGGGTGTTCTTTGGAAGAAATGATGCTAAAGCTGAAACTCCAGTACTTTGGCCACCTCATGTGAAGAGCTGACTCATTGGAGAAGACTCTGATGCTGGGAGGGATTGGGGGCAGGAAGAGAAGGGGATGACAGAGGATGAGATGGCTGGATGGTATCACCGACTCCATGGACCTGAGTTTGAGTGAACTCTGGGAGTTGGTGATGGACAGGGAGGCCTGGCGTGCTGCAGTTCATGGGGTCGCAAACAGTCAGACATGACTTAGTGACTGAACTGAGCTGAACTGTACTTATTGTTACATTGTTAATTGTTTTGCATACATTGGTGAGCCTACTGATTCTCCACATTTCTCTGCATCTTTTTATTTTTCTTCATTTTTTGTTCTATTAACTCATTTCATAAGCTCTGTTGATTTATTTTCAAGTTCACTAATTCTTTCATCTGCCAATTCAAATATGCTAGTAGATCCCTCTAAGGAATGTTCCTTTCAGTTGTATTTTTCAGCTCCAAATTGCTATCGTTTTTACATTATTTCTGTGCTGTACTGTGCTTAGTCTCAGCCGTGCCCTACTCTTTTCCACCCCATGGACTGTAGCCCTCCAGGCACATCTATCCACTCTCTGATGCTGGGAGGGATTGGGGGCAGGAAGAGAAGGGGATGACAGAGGATGAGATGGCTGGATGGCATCACCGACTCCATGGACCTGAATTTGAGTGAACTCTGGGAGTTGGTGATGGACAGGGAGGCCTGGTGTGCTGCAGTTCATGGCGTCGCAAACAGTCAGACATGACTTAGCGACTGAACTGAGCTGAACTGTACTTATTGTTACATTGTTAATTGTTTTGCATACATTGGTGAGCCTACTGATTGTCCACATTTCTCTGCATCTTTTTATTTTTCTTCATTTTTTGTTCTATTGACTCAGATTTCATAAGCCCTGTTGATTTATTTTCAAGTTCACTAATTCTTTCATCTGCCAATTCAAATCTGCTAGTAGATCCCTCTAAGGAATGTTTCTTTCAGTTGTATTTTTCAGCTCCAAATTGCTATTGATTTTACATTATTTCTGTGCTGTACTGTGCTTAGTCTCAGCCGTGCCCTACTCTTTTCGACCCCATGGACTGTAGCCCTCCAGGCACATCTATCCATTGTCAGTCGGGTGCCAGCCAGAGTGCTCGCCAGTGCGCCTGCCTTTCGGGTGCCAGCCAGTGTGCCCGACAGTGTGCCCGCGAGTGCGCTTGCCATCCGGCATGCCAGGCAGTGTGCCCGCCAGTGCGCCTGCCAGTCAGGTGCCAGCCTGCGTGCCTGCCAGTGCGCCCGGCAGTGCGCCTGCCATCTGGCGTGCCTGACAGTGTGGCTGCCATTGTACCTGCAAGTCGGGTGCCATCCAGGGTGCCCGCCAGTTCGCCTGCCAGTCGGGTGCCAGGCAAAGTGCCCGACAGTGCGCCCACCAGTGTGCCTGCCAACCGGCATGCCAGGCAGTGTGCCCACCAGTGCGCCTGCCAGTCGGGTGCCAGTCAGCGTGCCCGCCAGTGCGCCCTGCATTGTGCCTGCCATCCAGCGTGCCAGGCAGTGTGCCCGACAGTGTGCCAGCCAGTCGGATGCCAGCCAGCTTGCCAGCAAGTGTGCCCGTCAGTGCACCTGCCATCTGGCGTGCCAGGCAGTGTGCCCGCCAGCGTGCCTGCCAGTCGGGTGCCAGCCAGTGCGCCCACCAGTGCGCTTGCCATTCGGGTGCCAGCCAGCGTTCCTGCCAGTGCGCCCGTCAGTGCGCCTGCCATCCGGCATGCCAGGAAGTGTGCCCGCCAGCGTGGTGCCAGTTGGGTGCCAGCCAGAGTGCCCACCAGTGTGCCTGCCTGTCGGTTGCCAACCAGTGTGCCCGCCAGTACGCCTGCCAGTCGAGTACCAGCCAGAGTGCCTGCCAGTGCGCCTGCCAGTTGGGTGCCAGCCAGAGTGCCCTCCAGCGTGCCCGCCAGTGAGCATGCCCGTCGGGTGCCAGCCAGCGTGCCAGCCAGTGTGGCCATGAGTGCGCCTGGCATCCGGTGTGCCAGACAGTGTGCCCGCCAGTGCGCCTGCCCTGGGACATGCCAGGCAGTGTGCCCGCCATTGCGCCTGTCCTCCGGCATGCCAGGCAGTGTGCCCGCCAGTGCGCCTGCCATCCGGCGTGCCATGAAGTGTGCCCACCATTGCACCTGCCATCCGGCATGCCAGGAAGTGTGCCTGCCAGTGCGCCTGCCATCCGACGTGCCAGCCAGTGTGGCCGCCAGTGCGCCTGCCAGTCGGGTGCCAGAGAGCGTGCCAGCGAGTGTGCCCGCCAGTGCGCCTGCCATCCGGCGTGCCAGGCAGTGTGCCCGTCAGTGCGCCTGCCAGTCGGGTGCC